>LXHY01000029.1:0-150217 GCA_002093855.1 Fusarium praegraminearum | reverse complement strand
GTCCCCGTCCCCGTCCCCGTCCCCCCTTCTCTCCATGTTGGTTCAGCTCAGAGCGAGAGCGCCGTGTATGTGTGAGTGTGAGCGTGAGCGTGAGGCGGGTCGGGTCTGGGTCGTTGGTGTCTTGAACTGCCGGGGGGTTTCAACCTTTTTGGCGCCGATCAAATGCTAGACATGGGGTAATGGGTAGAGGTAGGATATGGCTCGTGTCAACTCCCTTGCAAGACAATGACCAGGGGTACACCCTTGTCTCTTGTCCCCCATGTCAGTGTCCCTGTTGGTTGGGTTCGATCCCATTTGGACGATGGATTTTTGGTTGTCGCTTTTCCCCTTTTGAAAAAGACCAAAGGGCGAAAAGACAGATCCCTTGTCCGCTTCTAGTTGGCCCAACCGCGAGTCCAATCCTGGAGGTCCCCGACAATTTGGTATGTAGGGTTCGCTGAGTGGCCATCTCCGCCCTTCTTGTTCCAGGCCCATCGGTCGGCTAGGTCGCTGTCAAGGGTGCCCTGCATCATGGCCATCACGTAGTCACCAATGACGGGCAGGAACTTCCAGCCGTGGAATGAACCTCCAGTTGCGATATAGAGATTGTCGGATTGCGGGTGGGGAGATATGAGGAAGTCATGCGTTGGTGTTGATGCGTCCCTGTGGCATAGAAACACCGGTCAGACCATGATACTCAGAAATAACATTGAACCAAGACAGAAACAAGACAAGACAATGCCGTTCATTTCAGTTAACGGCAACTGGGGGTGGTGGCCGCAGTGGCCTTGTCTTGCCTTGCCTTGGTTTGCTTACTTACCAACACATCCGGTAGGCCTCAATCTTGATGTTCTCAACTTCCTTGCCATATAGACCATTAAACGTCCTTCGCGCCCGATCCTCAAAGAACTTGAGGAACCGAGGCCCTGTCCACGTGTTATACACGGACTGGTCAGGCACCACTGACATGGCCTCACCGGTCGGGGGAAATACTTGGTAGTTGGTGAAGCATAGGTCGCAGTTGAACTTGATAGTTCCATCAGGCAGTATTGACATGCCCTCTCCTGCGGTTTTATTAGCCCTCATGACCGATGATATCCGCCTTGCTTTGCCTCAACTCATCTCAGCTCGGCATAGAGATAACGCACCTTTGACCTGGGGCAAGCAGTTCTTGAGCACGGGGATTGTCGAGAACTTGTCTTTTTGCGCGCCGTGCAGCTTCGCGTAAAAGCTCACAGCACCTGTAGCCAACAATCTCTCGCCAGCATGGAGCAGTGGCTTTTCGGGCGCGCTCTGTGCAAGTAGAGAAGCTGTCCGAGCCCCTGCTGCCAAAAGGGTCTTGTCAGCACGTAATTTCGTGCCGTCCTTGAGCGTGACGCCGACGCATTGATCTTCAGATCCAAAGTCCAGTGTCGTCACCTCACCCATGATGAACTCGGCTCCGAGGTCCACCGCAGCCTGCACCACTGCGCCGAGCGCCTTGTCCGCCTCCCCGAACCCCACGTTGGGGTTCCAGAGAACCTTATCCACGCCCTTGAAGTCGGCCGTCTCAAACGCACCGTTCCAGCGGCGGCGCACTTCCGCGACGGGTAGTAGCTCTGACTTGTTGGGAATTCCCATCTCACGGTACGAGGCAATGCTCTCTTCGCCGAACGAAGTAGCGTCGGCGCGGAGCATGCCCACCTCATGGTAGAAACTCTTGTAGAGCTCGTCATCTCTCCAGAGGGGCATGGCCCTTTTCAGCAGGCGCATGTAGAGCTTGTCCGGGTAGTCATCACGAATAATCTTGTTGATGTCGTGTGATGCGGCTCTGGGGTTGGGGTAAGCGGCCGGGTCGACAATGGTAACCTTGACGTTGCCCTTTCTAAGAAGCGAGAGCGCCGTCGAAGCACCAAAGTTGCCGGCCCCTATGATGAGGACAGAAGGAATAGCCATTGTGGTTGAGGGTGGGATATGTTCAGTTCAATTGGAGTCTCAGAGTTGGATCCAATGCAATGCACATGAGAAGGGAGAGGGAAATATAAAAGAATTGTTTGTTTGTTTCTCGGTGTTTAAGAAAAAAGTGAGACTTGTCAACGCCATGTTGGGTCTCATGGGTGCGGACGACAACTAACTTTATATCCTCAGCCTTCAACCCCAAACCAAGCCAAACCCATGGCCGGGCCGGGAATTCTAGGCCAATGCCAATGCTAGTTAATATCAAATAGCGGTCGACTGAGAGACAAACGCCAGAAACCCGAAACTAGTAACCGTTGAGAGTAAAGGCAATTGCCGGTCAGTCTCGTGTACATAGACTTAGTACTGACCGCATGCGTGCAAGTCAAGTCGAGCAAGGTAAGGCTAGGACAAGGCGTTCAAACATCCAATCCAATAGGTACATACAACACAGTACAGTACTCTACCTACATACAAGGTAGTGCAGAGTACAGCACAGTAGGAAAGCCAGTTACATTAATCCTGGGTCCTGTCCAGACGGCTAACCACCTAGTTCCACACTCTGAGTACATAATGAACACACTTGGGTAATTACATGGACTGATTTAATCATTGCTTGACGTGGACGTATGCCAAGGGAGTTGTCTCATCTTGACGGCTTCCAGCAAGGGGGGGTGTTGACCCAGAGAAAAGTAAAGAAGAAAAGAAAAATTAGAAGAAGAAGCAACACCACACACAAGAGAAACAACTAAAAAAAAAAATAGAACTTTGACAACTAGTCTAACTAGTTGGTTAGTATCTCTACCCCTGAGCCTGAGCTTTACGTGGTTGGCGGCTCAAGGGGGGGGTGAGAGAAATGCGCTGCAAAAAAGAAGAAAAAGGATCAAAAAAATAAACAAAAAATCAAAAATAGGGCGAGTGATATCAGATGAGCCACACGAACAAAGAAAGTGGTTGTGTTGTACTTTCCTCGTAGAGCATTAACCTTGTCGTCTCGGCGATCTCTAAAAGACTGAGAGAGAGAGAACATGCTCTTTTCTCTCTTCACCTTCTCCACCCAACCCGAAACGGTAGAAAAGTAAAACCCAGCTGGGGTCATGGGGCTGGACGGGCAACAAGCTTCGAGTAGCCATGATTTTGTCTCTTGGTTGGTTGCGGGCTCATACATAGACTTAATTATTACCTGTTCCGTGCCAGGTACCACAAGCTAGCTCCCTTGAATGATAAGAAAATACAGAGACTAGATGGAACTAGTCTAGCTGCCTTGTAACACTGTACTATGATCATAGCGCGATGCCTGCTTGAGCTGTCGTTGTTTGTGTCGCCTAGATGCAGTTCTGCAACTTTCCCCGAGGTTACCGATGCTCGACAGTGCTGTAGAACCCGCGGATGCCATGCATCAAAGCTATCGGCATGCCAGGATCTCCGCGAGATCTGCTTTCCCGGTACGAATACACTGTACCGTACCATCCACCCACCCACGCGCTGGGTATTCGTTATGAATACTGGGTCTCTGGCAGGAATAGCATGGAGTATCCTGCGATTCTCTCCGTACAGCAGCAGTCGCGCACTGTCGATTGCCTATGGATTGTTGTTTGCTATGTCGTTCCTGGTGGATCTAGTGTCGACAGTCAGATATTGACAACTGAAGCTGAAGTTGACGGACGCTATGACAGAAGTGCCTTGCCGTCGGTTGTCCCTGGAACACACCGCTCGCTTGCCTTTCTTTTTTGTTTTCTCTTTTCCTTTTGTTTTCTCTTCCTTTGTTTTCTCCTCCCTGTTCTCTCTTCTCTTCTCTTCTCTTGTCGCCTCGTCTCGTCTCGTACCGTCTCGCCTCCTTGCTCTGTTTTAATCCCAGTTTGCGGTGGAAGTTACCCCTCATGCAACCCCCATGCAAGTTCCCAGCTGCTTCCGCCCTAGTCCCGCACCGTTAAGAAGCCACGTGCGCCCCTAGGGGTTGCGCGGAGCCTGTCTGTCTTGTTTCTGAGATGAGATGTCGAGGGGAAACATGTGTGGGGAAGAAGTAGATTGACCATTGAGATCGGATCGTGGTGCCGGGCTGAGCCTCCATCATGGCATGATGCCATGGTCGAGATGAGATGAGATACTCTTATCTGCATAGACATGGCCTTGCTGCTGGGTGCTGTGCAGGAATGGTCCCAGGCTCTCTCCATCATTGCACATTGATTTCTCACATTTGGTGTTTCCGAATGGTTGGCTCATATTCTGATCGCCAGGGTACACGTCTGTGCAATGCCGTTAGCGTCGGGATCGTCTTTCGAAGATGCCCGAAAGAAGGGGGAAAAGAAGGCGAGAGTTTAGCTCCTCTTTCCGCGAGAGGGCTCTAGAGCACCCTGAAGATGAAATGTCACATTGCTGTAATATGAGATCGTATGGCTGCAAGTCATCTATGTCTTGCTGAGGCATGAGTGACAGCCAGACCACAGGCCTGGGAAAGCCACCCGTTCCTCACAAGGCGAACTGGCTTGCTGCTCTGTATTGAAATGTACTCTAGTAGATCCTCAAACCCTGCCACCCTGCGCGCCTTCTGACAGCTTGCTTCCCATGTCCTCTTGTGGAACTCCGATACGTTTCACCATTAGACGTGGCTCTGCTTCCTTTTCTCGAACGATCCTTGATGTACGCTCCCGTCGTACGACTCAATCAGCAATCGTCAGATGCGTGTAACCGAAACGTCAAGCGCCGACATCCATTGATAAGTTTGCCCATGTTGCTGTCCGCCCGTCTTGGTCTGTGACCCATACCCTGACCCAGCTCTTGCATACAGTGTAGCATCCGTTGCTGGGCGCTCCTGAGTCGTTGAGGCCTGTCGTGGCCATTGAAATTACTCGGCTTACACTAAGTCAATCCTTTGCTAAATCTAAAAAGTATGTCCTGCGCAGGAATTCAGGATGAGAAAGAATTCCTGCATCCTGCCCGAAGGCTAGCTGCATATGTAACGAGTGTTGTTTTGGTGACTCTCACCGATGATGCACCGCCAGCTTACAGATGATTGCATCACCCACGAATGAAATGAGTTGTCCTCCGCCCAAGAAAGGTTGGACCACAAGCTCAATACCAAGAAGTGTGGCCGACTATCAGTAATACTTTGGGTTGTCTTCCAAGTCCTTTGAGGCCTGATAAAGCACCGAAAAGTGTGTGTGTGTGGTTGCTTGCTTGCCACTGCAGAAGACACAAACGCACACAGACAGTCCATGTGTATGCCCAAAACAATTTCCATGCTTGAGATACAACGTTGGATCGTGGGCCTAGTCAGCGATTGATGCGCTCTTGGGTAGATAATCTCTTGGCGCAATGTGATTGGTTCATGCAAACTTCAGGCATTTCGGGTTTCTATGAGCCGCATGGTTGATTTTGACCGGTGGCGATCCTCCAATCAGAGACAAGTCCCCGAGTGTAAGGGAACTGACCGGTCGGGGTCACGCATCTTGATCATTGAGCTCGTGACCCGGGGCCTCAAGATGTCATGACGCGGTGCTTGACCGTCAATTTGTGTCTTTCGAGTCCATCTCTGCGAGCAAACTTGCGTTTTTTCGGCGGGTTTGGACAACCAGGAACGTCGCACCGCCAAGGTTTTCTGTGTTTGTTGCAATGTTGACTGTGTTATATCAAGGTCAGCAGGATTCAGCAACTGACTCTGTGTGTGAGACTTACGCAAAGGAAGAGTTTCGATCAAAGATGACAAGTTTCCCTTCCTTGTCCACGCCACCCTTGTCGCATCGATATCCTAACGGGCAGTAATATGAGCCTTTGCCTCTTTGTTTGAGGGCATCCATATCAATCTTGCTGAACTGCTCATCCTCATCTCCTCCCGAATCTTCTGACCCAGAGACATTACCGCCAGGCGATAGAGTGTCATCGGTGTTTTGAGATGTGAGTATATTTCGCTGACCACCACGAACGCCAACACCAGCATCCAAATCACTTGCTCTGCCCGGTTGGTGAATCCAACTTGCAGGCTCAGCCTTGACAGCAGGGAACGTAGGGGCGACCTGGTAAGTTGATACAGAATTGGGTTTTCGCTGCCAGACTTCCTGTACTTCTTCGGAGAATTTCTCCGCCAGATCACGTATCTTGCTATAAGAAGGGATGAGCCATGTCATTTCGGAGTGGGTTTCATGAGTGGCACGACTTACCCTAGCTTGGTGATATTTATGTCCATAGTAGCCATCGGTTGCAAATCGGCCATGTACGTCGCGGTAAAGGACTGCTCATGAGCCTCTTCGGCAGCCCTCTCCACATGTGGCCCTTGGACCAGTTTATTTGTCAAGCAATACCACATTCGGGCAGTCTGGGCAAGGTATTCGCCCACATCGTTAATGATGTTTTGCTGATGTCCGGGCGTTGTTCCGGCAGCGGTGAATTCAGCCTCTGATGCCAGGTCTCGGGAAGCAGCCTCTAATTGGTGCCGGACTAGGGCATCCAGAGAGTTGGGTCTCATCGAGTTGCCGGGTCCGGGTATAGCGTGGATCCCCGATTCAAAGACAAGCGTAGTTGAAGGGACTGGCATGGCGGCTAGTATCGTATCTATACTCTGTACCTCTCTAGATACTCTTGTATTTGTTGTTGACTAGCGTCGATACTGTATGTAACTAGAGCCACTATGTACTTCGTACTATGCTTGGGCGTCTGAGCCAACCACGCGGGACCTAGCGGTAGTGCGTTGCAAATTGTGGCACGGAAGCTAAATAACGAAGGGCTCGGGCTGGGGACCGGCGCGGCGCGGCGGCGACCACGGGAAGGCAAAATTTTGGGGCAGCAGCCGAGGGGAAGGGGAATAGGAAAAGACGGCCCTCTTGGCCTGGGTACGGGTTGTACGTATGTAGTAGGATTTCGTTGTTGCGTTCCTGAAAACAGAAGAAAGGAAAACCGATGCTCATGCACTTGCTTGCTTGCTGTAGCTACCTTGGTGGCCGGTCAGAGGAGGAGGGAGATGGGACAGCATGTAGCGTAACTACTGGCGAATGCCCATAGGTAGGCGGGGTTGCGGTGTACTGTGGTTGAGTACTGTACTCTGTCTGGTTCTGGTTCTGGGTCTGAGTCTGAGTCTGAGTCTGTGTCTGTGTCTGGGTTTGGCCTAGAAGCCACTGCTCAAAGGCAAAAAGACAAATGTCGCAGTAGATGCTCGGTGAGCGAGCGTCCTACGTCTTGGGGCCCGTGAAGGAGGACGACCGCAATACCCAACGGGGAATTGACAATATGAATGCTGTGGTAGATTCAGTCAGTCCCTTGGAACCAGCTCCTTATGAGGCCGCCAGAGAGGCAAGACATGCGGTCCCGGGCACAAGCACAACTTTTTCGTGTGAGCAACGGGCGACGGGAAAAGAGACAACTAGCCCGGAGAAAAGAGACAACTGGGTCTGAGTAACGATGGTGCGCTCGGGGGCTGGTATCGCAGCTTGTACCTTTGTCGTTTACAGTATTGTTGGCACTGGACGGGACGAACTGCACGCCGCAGCGCAGCCTAGCAGCGCAGCACCGTTAGGTTGTGCGTCCGGTCAAGGTTCAGCACGACTGGGCTGTCAGGGCTGTCTCGTCCTCGTCCACGTCTCCATACCGGTCGGTCCTGGAAAAGCAAGGGCGGGTAGGGTAGTTAGCGTCCAAGGGACCCGTGGACGCCATGGCGTTTTTCCCTTGCTGGATCCCCCATCTCATTTGGCCCCCCTCACCCCCTGATCCCTGGACCCTGGCAATCACATCGACGAAAAGCCACGCTAGGTACAAATTGCCAGGCCACATTCATTTCCTCTCTCTCTCTCTCTCTCTCTCCCTTCCTCTGTGTGTGTGTGTGAGAGAGAAAGAGAGGTACCTAGGTACTGTTCCTCTGTATGTATGTACGTAGCTAGTATTGTTCTGTGTCAACAGCGGCGGTACGCGCGTGAAGCGCCTCAGGCTATCGAGGGTGAGATTCGCCTTCAGGTTGCCCGCCCTACCGATCTTGACCTGGCGGCACTGCACCTAATATCGTGAGGCTGCTTACTGCTAACCATTGGAGAAGCCCAACTTTCCCTTGTGTTAACAGCTCTAAGCTTGTCGTCGAAGTGGGGAAGGTCGCCCATGGTAGACGTTGTCCTGTCTAACGGCTCCTAGACATTTCTTATAGTTAAAGCTCTGAACCTGAACGGGTCCAAAAGAGAAAGAGAGAGTAGCACCTTGGACAAACGTGCCTTTTAATGCAGGTACTCTCCCCAGACTCACACCATGACCTCACGCTCTTCCTGACTCTGTTCTGCTTTAACACCCCTCTGCTGGCCCCTTGGTTCTGTTGTTTCCTCTTCGCTTCTTGTTGTCTCCTTCCGCCCCCGCTGTTCCGGTGGTTCACCCTCCAGAAATCCACTCTCGCCAGGTCTGGTCTGGCTTTTGCCTTGAAGCGAACCACTCTACTGGTACAGTATCTCATCAATAAGCTTTCAAACCGACGCGCTGTGCTGTGCGTTACCCCGGGGCCCGGCGGCTCATCCAACACCTGAGATCGCTTCCTGTTACCGCCGCCCGCCGCAGCTGGCCTTCCTTGGTGTTCTGATCCGGACGTCTCCGAAACGACAAGACCGCCTTTTCATCTCTTCTCTCTTGTCCATTGCAAACGCGCGGACCCATCGGAGTTGAACTCCGGCGGCAAGCCGCTCAGATGGATAGCTCACCAGAGCCACCTCGTCCGTCGAAGCGCGTGAAATATGAGCAACATGACGACGATACGATTCAAATGACTATGCCTGGAACCGATATCAAGGTTCATGAAAGCATCAACGGGTCCTTGGTTGCTGATGTGCCTTATTTCGATAACCCATGGCCTTCGACGACGGCCTTGTCGTCTCCTTCTCAGGTATTCTTCAACTTTTCTGAAGACATTGACACCTCTTGGACCCCTAATTTTACAGGTGAGGAAGTGAACCTGTCTTCCCTCATCCAACGACCCCTTCCAGCTTCCTTTGATACCTTTCCGTCTTTGATCATGCTCTCTGAAGACTCTGTTCCCATGCTGGTTTTTCATTGTCCATATCCCATCCCTGTGGAGGGCCTTGGGGTGAGATGGGTTTCATGAGAGTGCAACGCCTTGAGTAGTTTGAGAGAACATATCGCACCTACCCACCCCGCTCTCACCCCTACCCTCACACCGTCGCACCTTTCAACACAGAGTTCATTTTTCATCCATCATATCCTTGCTTTCATCACTACCCATCATAAAGGAATCAAACCCTTCCGTTGACCCGATCATGCCATGGTAGACTATCGAGTCTGTGAGCTGACGTTCCATGCAGCACCCCAGCCTGCGATACTGAACCTTCACGCAGCCACGACGCCTGAACCTGAACTACAGCGTCCTCAGACACAAGACCTGCCTCGACTCTTGCCTGCGGTACCAAACGCCACTCCAGATGAAGATGTAGGACACAAGGTTCCAAAGGAGGACGAACCAACTTTTGTCAGTCCCTTCACCTCGAAGGACCGCTTGACTGTATCCGAATTGCCTCGCTTTGCTCGCCCTCATAATGGGCAAGTGAATGGTTATGTCAAGTTTAATTGGCCAACGAAACAGGACTCAAGTCAACCGCCTGATCCTACACCGTTGCAATCAGACGATGATGTTGAGGATATAACGCCACATATATCGCGATCGCGTCCAGACAACCACAACTCTGGCATGGTGTACTTGGATATGTCTGCGCCCACGACATCTCGGACTCAAAGCAGAAGGGCATCATCCGTCACCATCGAGTTGGTATTAGGAGGCGGTACTCCATCGCAGGCAATGATGGTGAATCCGTCACCTTCACCGCAAGAAGTATTTGCACGAGCCCCGCGAAAGGTTCCAAAGAAGTTCGGCCATGAGGCCGCCATGGCCGACATGGATTATATCGATAGGCGATTATTCGACTTCTGTAAGTTTGTTCAGCGGCATTGCCAACTAGAAGTTGCCAGCCTGCTTTACTCGGGCTATTGCTGACTGTCATTGTAGACATCAAAAACTGGTGCCCAGGAAGGAGTGTACTCCAAAACACAAATCTTTGGCTCAAGGACTTGGCTCCCATGGGTAGAAACAAAGGCATATTGCATGCTATTCAAAGCCTTGCCGGAGTTTACATCTATGACTATTTGCCAGACGAGCGTATTCGAAAACGAATTAACGAACGATATGCCATGGCGAATGAATACTTTGCTGAACTTCTCAACGAGCCTAAAAGCAGATTACAAGGGGAGGGGCGAGAAGTCATCACCATGGCCGTCCTACTCTCTATGCAAGACGTATGTACCACTGTGTTTTGCAGTCTATGCTGTGTTAGCTTTGCCGCGAAATAACCTAACAGTTTCTCAGGTTATTCTTACCGAACGACGTCTGAAAAAGCCTGACAAGCCCCGATGGCTGGAGGGTTTTAAGCAGGGTGAATATTTCCTCCAAAAAACGGATCCTGGTCGTCGATTCTGGAAAGACAAGAACGACACTGTCCAATACGATCCCCTTCGAATATCGCAATCAATAATCGTTGGTCGAGCAGTAATTCTTGCTCAACCGATGATGGCACTCCCTGACCCCGCAACAATGAACCCCGAGTTTGAAGCCACCAGGTTCAGCTGGC
Organism: Fusarium praegraminearum; assembly: GCA_002093855.1. Taxonomy (NCBI): domain Eukaryota; kingdom Fungi; phylum Ascomycota; class Sordariomycetes; order Hypocreales; family Nectriaceae; genus Fusarium; species Fusarium praegraminearum. Next base: position 139,706 of record LXHY01000029.1, on the reverse strand, counting down.
TTCTCTACGGTACAGAAGACGACATGTTTGAGATTCATGGCGGCTGCGGCTTTTCAAAGAAGCTATTGCACACCATGAGCCAAGTCACATACTGCGCAGCGCGTCTGCTGCAGGAACCTGAGAGCGCCATCGTCCCTATTACGGCACGATACTTGTTGTTGACTTTGGGAGAGATGCGCCAATGGAGTCGCGAGGGGAAATCTTGGAAGGAGTGTCTGCAGCGTGCCGAGACGATAACCTGGGTGCGTGTTATCCCTGAGGATGTTATAGTATCCTCAAAGGAGGACATGACGGATGTTACGGCCGAAGCATGGAGAATCGCGGCAATGATTTACGTTCAATGCCGTCTTTTTAGGTTCGTACGAATTCAGAAAGGAATGAGAGGAGGAAGGGAAGTGGTTGAAGAAGAAGGGTCGTGCGCAAAAGCACTGTCTCTTTTCTTCCCTGCATCTCTGCTCCCGCTCCTGCTCCTTGAAAAAGCACGATCAACGAGGGCAAATGCGCTAACATGGCTGTTTCCTACCTAGACTACCACGAAACCATCCGGAAGTCCTTTCCAATATGGATGATCTCGCCAAGTGCATTCGTATCATGCCAACATCAGGGTCACATTTCACAGCTCAGGCGCCTTTGCTACCAGTATTTTTCTTGGGTTTACTTGCTACTAAACCTGCGCACAAGGAGGTATCAAGAGGCTGGTTCCAACAAGTCACAAACACGCCAGTCCGAAGTGTAAGTCAAACAAACATGACAAAAAAAAGAAACGCAATCCTCCCATTTTCGTAATCTATGGCAAAGGGCAGACTGGTTCTGCCCTTGGGCAGGTTTACTGCAAACATTACTCTAGTGTTGAATTAGTGTGCTAACATACCCTCCCAGAGTGTCCCCCCATTATACAGCGCGCTCAAAAGGATCTGGGAATGGATCGACAAAGATGTAAACCTCCAGCTTGGCAAAACTCGTGTTCCCGAATCTCTCAGCCGGAGATATCCTTGGTGGGAATACCTCGTCAAGAGGATACACGAAGAAGAAGACGAAACCTTGTGCCCAACCTGACGTACGCATCCATTGCACACGTCTTTCTGTCCATTTTGGGATCCAATACCCCCAACGGTATTCAACAAATCGCAGCAAATAGTTGCCCGCCTTTTTAGAGGTGATGATGTTTTATCATTTGTTTTCCTTTCGTTTTTTTGAGGAATCGACAGGGCGAAATGAAGGTCGACCAATGGGACAGATTAACTGACTCCCGAGACGGCGCTGTCAGCATCGTCTCGCTGGTCCTTGCTGTCCTTGCGGCGTACAAGATATTGACCTACACGCCTATCAGTATGAAAATCGTAAAAGAAGAAGAAGAAAGAGAAGAAAATTGAAACAAGGGAGAAAAAGAAAACGCCATAAACGGCGTGGATAGGGACTACTCACGAAACTCGGAGTCAGGTGCCTGCCAGACATCAATCACGCTCAGTCCTGCCTTAGAGCACATGAGGCGCACGTTGTCTTCTCCATACTTGTGAGAATCGAACCAGTCAAACTCCTCACCCTTCTGGATGACGCGTCCCATCTTTTCAAGTTTGACGTCTTGCTTGGCGCGGAAGAAGAATCGGTGCCGTGTTGTAGGTTCCTCCTCCAGCTGAGCAAGGAACTCCCAGTCCTCCTCACGGAACCACTCTTCGCCTGCCAGGCGGTTGGCATGCTTGAATCCGTTCAAGAAGAACTGGCGATAGAGGTCATCGCAAGAATGGTAAGCATCCCAGATCTTGTCCCTGTTGCCCGGGAGGATGTGGCCATCCATTCCGATAAGAAGGAGGTCATTGGGTCGAAGAGCGTCGGCCCAGAACTTGAGGTGAGCCAATGCCTCGGGCCAAGGATCATTGCATAGTACAGATCCGAGCGAGAGGAACAGTCGAGGTGACCGGATCTTCTTCACGTAGTTCATGCCATCGCCAAAGGTTCCCCAAATACCTGCGCAGGTCACCGAAGACTGCTTGCTCGGATGCTGTCCCACCAGATACTTAATGTTGTGGTCCAATGACGATCGAGAGATGTCCAATGCAAGGTACTTGGTGGAGACGTTGGCCTTGTCAAAAGCAGCAAGAAGGTGGCCAACCTTGCGGGTGTCACTAGAGAAAGTCGCGTTAGTTTTTGACAGGGTAAGCTTATAGCCGCCACTCGTTGAGGGTGGGCAGAATGCGGGGACGACAGAGGACAAACTAACCCGGCTCCTAGATCAACAATAGTGACACCGTCTTGGCAACGTGCAGCAACATCCGCACCGTGCTTATCGAAAAGCGCAATCTCGTCATGAGTCTGGTAGAACTCGGGGGTGAATATGATCTGATTCCAGATTGGCAAGCCTACATCGTCGTAAAGGAGCTCGTCTGGAAGAGTTGGTTTGGAGGTTGAAGAATACGATGACATGAGGGTCTGGTCCAGCCGCTCAGCAACATCATCGTACATGTTACTGCCGCCGATATCGACTACAGCTCCATGGGAGGGAGCATCATTTTTGGGGCTCATGGTGCCAGTTGTGTCTCATGAACCGGTCAAGAACCGAATGATTGTTTATCCAGAGCAGCTATCCAAAGCTACTATCCAAAATCGGAGGAAGGTGCGACTTGACGTCAGTCGCAAACAGGGTCTGTTACACGCAACCGGTGGTGTAGTTCAGGGTTGACAAAGTATCGCCTCCCAAAAAAAAACGGCGATTGAAAAAGGATATAACACGGCAAAAGGTGGCAGCAGTATCTGCAAAGATGTCGAATGTTGACGGATGATGTTGTCGACGCCAAAAATGGAAGCTAGCGAGTGGAAGGAGAAGAGATTGCGATTGAAGGTCTGCGTCGGTCGATTCTTATACCCTGGCGCTGGGAAAGCGAAAGCGAAAGCACTTGGATCAGATGCCAGCTGCTGCCAGCTGCCAGCTGCCACTGTCAATGTTGGTTTCAGTGCTGCTCAATGGAGACAGCCCAGGGAGTCGAGAAAGGCCTGTGGACAGGCGCTGGAGGCGGTAGAAAGGTGCGAGACAGAAGAGACAGGCAAGACAAGGCAGGCAGTGAACTAGCAAGGGCTGTGATATGATTTGAGGCGATTCAAGAACAGCAACGCGGACCGTGGATCCTGTACGCTGAAACGAAAGTCTGCCCCTCAATGGAAACAAAGCAGTGCAGTGCAGTGCAGTGCAGCATCTGGATATCCCTTGGATTTCTTTTTCTTTTTCTGCTTCTTCAGTTTGACAGCTCAATGTCAATGCCCATCAATGCAATGCTGGTCTTCGTTTCCTTGCCTACTACTGGGTGATACACCGTACCCCAGCACTTGAATGCGTTTGCTTGCGTGCGCAAGGTGGTATAGTGAAATGGGACGGATCTTGGCCACGTACAGCCTTGACTAAAAGCGGTTCATCCTACATTAGGGCGAAAATGTAGAGGGTGTCGTCCCCATGCTACAACATTGGTCTCTCCACTGCGAGACATGGGGGGTTCCGCTAAGTTTTGGGGAAGATATCAAGACCCTTGTTTTTTCTTTTTTTTGGTGTGTGTGTGTGATGTTTTTTTCCTCCTACGCGTTTGTCGTCTTTTTCTTTTGTTTCCTACTCCTTTTAGCCGTTATTGTAGAATGAACTGAACACCCCAATTATCTGTCTCAGATGTCGTATTTAAAGCCTTCCAGAATGGTGTCATATCGGGCTACCAAGGAGCTAAGTGGCAATGGGTGTCTTGCTGCATGTCATGGTTAGGAATCACGTGTTGAAGTTGTGTATGTTGCAACTCCAGAACACTCACGGTAATATTCAGGCCCTGACCCTGCACGAGCGAGCACTAATGAGGATTCAGGATGTGGTAAGAAACGAAAGCCTATTTGGGAATCTGGTCAACGCTCCCTCCACCATCGCCGGAGGACATGTAATCAAGTTGCCAAACAAGCACGAGCCTGTTCAAGGAATGGCGCGCTTCGCACTCGTGCAGTCTTCATAACGAAACTCGACCCAGGATTCCACCGAGGCATTTCATTCATGGCTCCGTCTTGATCTCCACGGACCCGCCTTCACCCGCTAGCCATTGCCGTGCTGGCTAACTTGATATTGTCTATTATCCATAGACCGTCTGTTGATGCCGGCGAAGGAAAAGTCTTAATGAGATGACTGGTCATCTTGGCCCAGAATAAAACACAGAGCTTTTGGTTGATCCTCGATGTCAGGGTGGCTACAACAACACAGGGCACTTTGCAAACACCCCTGTTTCATCCCCAGTTCCGGCCCTGGAAGGTGGGATACATACAGATGCACGTCATGGTTCAAAACGAATCCCGCGCAAGCTAGAGAGACAAGCAACATGAGCTTGACAGACGGCAAAGATAGCGCGGTTTCTAAGTCGGACTTTATTGGCCAAGATAGCTACCTTTGGCGTGCCTCCTTCATGCTGAAAGAGTGATGGGCTGACTCTTTGGGTAACACAAAGGCGTCGTTGGTCGCTGATCCTCAGTGCTATCTCGACAACGGTTCCTGACCCCCTTTACACGAGTGTATTTCTCAAAAACCTTGGTGCAAATCGTCCGAGGTGTCGAGAATCTCGCAAGTCTTGCCGAAGATGGGGCATGCCTACAATCCAATCTCAAAACCTTGACCGCCTGTTGATCCAGCACCTTAAGAGAAGAGAGAGAGAATGCTGCTCTACAACTCCCTGACAAGGCTCGGCCCCGTCTCTGCCCCATTCCACCGCGGCACAGATCATTGTTGCATCTCGACAACCCGTCACACATGGAGGCGGTGGGGAAGCGTGCACGCGTACGCAGTCCAGTACGTACAGTGAGGACTATTTATCTTATTATTGGGCGGTCACAGGAAAGCTCAATACGGGATCAAGGTTTGACGGCAGGCTCCAAGTTCAGATGGACTCTGCAGAATCGAGAGCCATGCAGTGGGGAGGGTGTGTTGATGTTCGTTCGTTCAAGTCAAGCTTTGTTCACAGACACTCCTTGAACAGAGACTCGAGTGGATGGGGGTCGTATGTGGAGGTGTGCTGCTGCTGCAAGAGTGAGATGCAGAAAAAATAGTCCGCAATTCTTGCAAGGGTTCAGAATTGCGCACTAAACTAGTACAGTACATATGCTCTCTCTCAGCTGGGGGTACACAGGCAACCATTACCATTATCAAATCCGCCGTCGGTCAGAAAGGAAGGATCGGAATGGTAGGTTATGAGGCAAGATTGACGTTGATTTCAACATTGACTTTTGAAAACGATGGACCGTGTTACAGCCTTGAAGTACCAAGCCAAACTCCAACGTCTTTGATGGGGCCCTTCAAAGTTTTACTAGGCTTTAGCTAAGCGCGAGCAAGGGAACTCCCGCCGTGCTAGGATGTTTCTTTACTTTTCCCGCAGGTCCGTTCGTCGTTAATTGGGGCCGTGTTTGCTCTCCACTGGATTTGAGTCTTATTCAAGAATAGTCAGTTCTAGTTGGTTAATGCTTAGTCGACGTCGGTTCAGTACAATGGCTGGGCGCTATACAGTAAGCCCGGCGTTATTGACTAGGTGCAATTGATCCCATGCAGAAGTTCTTTCATTTCTCCGTCATTCATTTCCATTTGTAGCCTCTTCTGCTACCATGGTTCATTCTCTCTGCTTGTCCTTTTGTTAACTTGTCACCCAACTGCACGTGCAGTCAGTCAACTTGCATTGCATCAAAGAAACACGCTTAATAGCATCGTGCAGCTATCATCAGGGATCTTGGCTGGTTAGTGACGTTTTACAGACGGATAATAACCTCCCCATGTCCTTGCCCTTACCCTTGTCCGTTGAAACTGAAAGAAAGACGTCCCTGTCCACCCCTCCATCTTTCTTAGCCGCCAAACCAGGAACGCAACTCAGACACCTCCATCTTGGGACCCAGGTCACAGTGCTCGGTGCAATGAGGAAAAGTCAGACACATCCTGTTATCGACCCGGTTTAGCCGCTTCCCAGAATGGCAACTTCGTAACTTGACCAGTACAAATCGAGAGATGAAAGCCTTGCATGACGAGTGTTATCGGCTGCCATTGTATTACAATACGACAACACCCTCTTGTCTCCGGATTCGAAGTGACTGTGTTATTTGGGTATCTCGATCAAAGAAAAAAATAAGACAACATTCCTTCACCACTTCAAAGATGAAACTGGCGGATGTTCATTCAAAATCATATCATTATCGTACATCTGTTATGCATGTATGTCGAGTTTTTCCCCCCCTAGAACCGACTAATGGTCTGCAGTAGCTCCACGCGACCAAGAGCCACCTGTGACCTCAGACGCTTGGCAAATACGTATCATGTCGTCTGAGTATGGTTATCGAGACGGGAGGTTATGGGCAAAGGGCGTAATCTGCTGATAACAATGGCATCATGGCATCCAATACAGGTCAGCAGCAGCTGGCCGGATCGTGATTAGAGGTTGACACCCTACTGAACCGTACTGAGTCTTGACGGGGGTGTAAGAGTTGTGGTGTGGTGTGGTGTCACTAGGGATCAGCGTCCTGTCTTTTTCTGCCGGACTTCAGGGCCGGAAGGATGATCGAGCAATGGCATGTCGCATCTTTGACTCCCGACAGCCTGGTAAGGCTTGAACCGGCTCCTTTCCGAGTATTCCTGTCAGGACCAACAACGCTATCTCATTCGGCGGCTTGGGAAGTGTCAGTCAGTCACTCGTGCTGCCAACGTCAATAGTTGCCATTTGGGCTTTGCCAGCTGCTCCAGTACTGTTGTATTGCCAGAAAGATAAAATGGGTCGAGCATAATCAAGCATCCATACAGTAGTTGCGGGTATTGGCAGGATGACCATGGATGACTAGTTTAGTTTAGCACAAAGCAAACTCGGAACATCCTGGTTGAGTAGAGGACACAGTGATGGCACTACGGTAGAGCATCTGACGGACGACTGGATTTTCCGGACAGGGCCGAGTCGACGGGCCGCTTCCGGTGCAGCTTTAGTGTTTATTGCCAGGTCTAGGCAAGGAAGGTGGAAGAAGAAGAAGACAAAATTGACGTTGAAGTTGGAAGTTGTCACTGTCGTGAGAGCCTCAAAAAAAAAAAAAACAGAAAAGTGGATGCGTATAACAGTGAATCATATTATATCCGATTTCCCCGGGTTTGCCGCTAAAAACAAAGAGTCGAGTTTATTCGGATCGTGATGAGAGAAAAAAGGATGAATCCTTGTCCTGCGCTTTGATGTTCTGTTTTGCTTTGCATTGCTTTGCTTTGCTGTACAAACAAGCCAAGAAGCAAGCAGCCAGGATGAGACACAGGACCTACGGCTAATGTGCATGCCTTATTAACATCCATTCAATGTGATATGATTTATTTAGCTTTGGATAGGATGGCATAGGATTGTGGACATCAACTGGAAGGTAGTCCGGACTTCGGCGCACCTGCCTAAGAAGGGTCTAAAACGGAAACAGCAGGAGGTTCGCCAACTGGAACCAATCGCAACAGCGCGGCTCACTGAAGCGTGATCCCAGATCCAAGACATTCACCATCCTGGACTACCGACCGAAAAGTTGTCTTCCGTACGGATACTCCGTATTGTCGCTTGCCGGGAATACAACCCGCCCTTGTTGGATCCTCGGTGGCTTTTCGTGATGCATTTCTGTCACTTGTGATGGACAAATGAGAACTCTGGACTGTCACAGTGCAATGGATTTTTCAGTACCCCGAGATACCTGACAATCAAGCAACGACGCCATGGCTCACTAGCTTCGCAAGCTCCCTACCGTCAGGGTTCCAAAAGTGAGAAACGATATTGCTACCACGGCACGACAGGACACGACTCTGCTGCGTTTGAATGGCCCAGTCGAGTGGCCCAATGCCTGCTCTTGCGAGGATCCAGAGCCCAGCCTAGACTGTTTGTTGGTGATCCTTTTGCTTTTTCCAGACCGACTGTCACATGCCACGTGGGATTGATAACTAACGCCCAAGTTTAACTACGACGACCACCAGAGACGCGCAGGTTCATGCTGGTGGTATTGGATGGATCCGTCGATCATCCACCGGCTACGACATCCTATATCTTGAACGTCAGATTCTGAATCTGGTCAGGTCAGACAGAGCCTACACTTCCATTCAGCAACAAGTATTGCTTTCGAGTACAGAGTACAAAGAAACCACCCGGGAACAAGCGCTGGTTTACGAGACCCTGGCATCCTGTGGGGGATTCTCAACGGAAGGAAACCCGTCGCCCGCTGATGTCGCAGCAGCTACCGGTAGTTAGATGAGAGGAGTCCACTCAAGAGCATTCTGTGCCTGCAGGTGCGTGCTTTGACAGCGCTTGGTAATGCATTCCCCGAAGCCTTAACCAAACATGGCGGACAACGGTTAACCGAGGCTGGAACGCACAACTACGCCGTCTTCGCGCAAGCCGAGATGTGACATGATCAAGTTGTCAAGTTACTTGTCACGAATCGTTCTTCGCCTATCAAGCCATTCGACTGTTTGAAACAACGCCCTTCGTTACCAGATGAATGGGATCTTCTTAATGACATTCCTTGCGTTGGATTGGAACCAGAGGCTCGACGACAGGTTCGCTAAACGGTGACAGTTGTCAACGCAGCAGCTGAGAAGAAGCAAATACCACATAATGAGCAATTTAATCCTGACGTCGACCAACAATATCCCCCTCAGCCTTCAAGTTTATGCAACTTATTGTCCGTATATACTGTCTTACTCGCTCCATCTGTTGCTTCCCTCCGCGCCGAAGGCCTGTGCTTTGTTCGGCTTCGAGATAACGGCATCGGTGCCCCACGCGGAAACGGAAACCGTACTTCCCGGTCCATGTCTGGCGATGGCGCTCCGGTCGACAAATGCCTGACAATACAACGCGGCCACCGACTCATTCGGATCGGCTTGAGGCTTTCCATTTCTAGTCTATCTGCCGTTCTCAGTGTTTCTACTCTCACGTTCTTGCAGTCACTGCTGACTGCGACGGTGTCCTCCAAGTCTATACTATACATGAAGGTTGGGTAGGGTCTCTGGTCATGGAATCACATCGCAGTGCTAACGGCCTGACATGACCTTCAATGGTACCCAAACCCCCAAATATAGCTCTTGTCAATATGACTTTCTTGAGACTGCCCCCAACAATTTCCTTCGATACATCATATCATGTTAGATCAATCGCTTACACAATGTCCTCTCGGGAATAGCGGCTAGCTTGACCTGATATCAGCAGCGTAATCGGACAAACACATTACTCTTGAAGCATGCGCACTTCTACTGGGGGTGTAGAGCTTGGCTTGAGAGAGAGAACAATTGAGACAACAAAGACCTGTCAGGGGCCGCGGAGTCGGAGCCGGCACTACATACGTGAACTGGAGCAGGGGTTTACCCAGTGTTCCGGCCGAGACGAATCGTAGCTTTGTTCAAGATGCAGTCAGACGGCGTCTGCGTGTAAAGGATACGCAGGCGAGAGGGTGTGAGTCCAGGTCCCCTTGCCATTTCCCGATCTTGATTCAGCGGTGTAGTACAAGCTCTACACAGCACGCGTCAGAAATACCACCAAGTAGCCAACAGGGGCCCAATTGCATTTACCTGCGCCCTAGGAGATGAGACTTTATAACCCTAGGGAGAGGTGTGCATATGTTAAGGAGAAACGACGTTCAACACACTGGCAATCGTCACGAAAGTGGTTACTGCTTGTACGGCAACACTAATGTAAGCTGCAAGAAATGCCAGGTAGCATTGGACAAGGGCCCCGGCAGACATCAAACCTACTATGGACTGGCCATTGCCGACACATGATATCTTAACATGGGCTAATGCAGCTCATGTCCTGCGTTGTCCGTGCAGAAGGAGAACTTGTAGGACGCGTTGGAAGCGATGGAAGCGATGCTCATTGCGTCAGGCCTCAAACCTTAACGTATAGTTCTCAAGGACGCAAGGCAAGCGAGCAATCAATGCATGCAATGCAATAAGAGCCGCTTTTTGCCACATCAACTGGCATATGCAGGGCTTGAGAAAACAAAAAAAACCAAAGAGAAAACAAGACGTCGAGGCGTCGACCACTGCCAGCTACCACAAAAAGCCATCTTCAACCATACACTTCGGGTAAGAATGATGCAGCGAAAAGAGCCCTTGTCATGGGCCAGGGGTCATTCAACACCATTCAATTTTTGAGCCGTGGTACGGTGACGTTGCAGTGTGCTTTCTCATCCTATCAGAGGATGCTGATGAGCATCAAGCAGAGCTGCTTTGCATCTCAATCGCTTACAGAATTACAGAGCAATTGCGTTTTCACACACGCCCAATGACGTTTGCACCCGTCCTACTTACGCCAGCAATCGGCAAATATTGTGGTTGCAGAGTGATATACCATGGTTGTTTCGCCGCTTAGCAGTAACGCCTCTTTCACTAACACCAGATGTCTATATAGCACTTTCTTGGCCTTGACGTTTCCATCTCTTTCGTTGGTTTTCTTATCCTTCCCAGAAACCTGGGAAAAGGTACTCAACCTTCTTCATGGCCTCGGGGTTACGGCCCGCAGGCTTGGTCATAAACTTAACGGCTCCTTGAGAAGAGCCGGCCAAATGCTTGGCTAGAACCAAATCGCTGTTTTCGAGCTCGGCGAGCCGATCCAGCACGCCAGCGACCAGTCGCTTGGCGTTCTCGTTGTTGGCCTTCATGTACTTCAGAACCAACTCGACGTTGACATCCTCAAAGGAGTGCCAGCAGTCGTAGTCAGTGGCCATGGCAATTACCTGGTAAGCCAGCTCAGCTTCACGGGCAAGCTTAGCTTCAGGAAGCGTCGACATGTTGATGACCGAACCGCCCCACGATCGGTACATGTGAGACTCAGCACGAGTCGAAAACTGTGGTCCCTCTAGAGTGTGTGTCAGATCATGTTCAGATCAAGAATTCTCAAAGCAGGTCCCTACCCATAACAACGACAGTGCCCTTATCGTGCAATACGACGCCATCACCCTCCATATGAGCTGCGCAAGTCTTGACAACGTTGGCAAGACCTGCATCAAAGGGATCAGCGAACCCAACGTGTCCAACTACACCGCCCTCGAAGAAGGTGAAAGGTCGGACACCCTTTGTGCGATCGATAGCCTGGTCAGGAAGCACAAAGTCCATAGGCTTAATCTCCTCCTGCAGCGAACCGACGGCGGAGAAGGCAATAATGGATCGAACGCCGATGTGTCGTAGAGCAGCAATGTTGGCACGGTTGGGAACCTCGTGAGGAGCAAACTGGTGGTGAACGCCGTGGCGGGCAAGGAAAGCGACATAGCCTCCCTTGTGAGAGAGGATCTGGATCGGCGACGCGGGGGCACCCCATGGTGTGATTGGGTTCAGGGCAGCAACAGGCTCGAAGCCTTCAAGTTGGCCGAGACCAGTACCGCCAATAACGGCGACGTGAACAGGCTCTATAAGAGTAAAGAATCAGCATTGCGCCTATGACGATTCGGCAGGGTCGGGTTCGTCGTTTGGGTCTGCGTACTGTCAAAGGTAGTTGGGAGGTCAGCCATTTTGATCAATTGAAACAATGATAGGTTTCTTGGGAATTGAAGCTTGAAACGGTGATGATGACAAGATAGAGGTTGTCGTCGTCGCCCAGAAATATTTGTCGCGATAAGACTCAGAATCTGCCCAACTGGGTACCCCGCCATATCATGGCCAAAATTACGTGCTTGGGCTATTCGATGGAGGGGTCGTGGACCCTTGGAAGCTCTGCTATTGGTTGAGCCATCTGAAGATGGTGAAGTCTTTGGGATTTGGGCGGTGATGGTAAGAGTTCAATGTCGATATTCGAGTAATCACAGGTACTTAGTTGCTTTATTAGATAGATTCTGTTTCGGGCACAATGTATGAGTGAATGAGATCAATAGAAAATATTGTATTGGTGGCATCAAAAGGCCTGACTGATATGCGAAGCGTGAGATCTGGAGTTTCGCCTTCTAGCTCTATATTTACATGGCTCTGCAAGTCTGATGAATGTCCAGATCAATCTGTCGAGTTGAATTTGAGCGCCCTTGGCTATGAATATTGCTTATAGTATTCGCCTTTTCGTTCTGAATGTCTTGCTGGCAGTTGTTTGAAACTTTATGTCGCTGTTGAAGTGCTCGGGATGGCGGGGTTGATTCTGAATTATGTCACCCGCAGTATTTTACTGTCTACTTTTGAGACTTGCACCTGATAGCAAACAAGGTCTGGTAAACGATAATTTCTGAACAAATTAAGGCATAATAATATTTTTTCTTTAATTAGAAACTGGACTGCCCCCTTGTTTCCTTTTTTTCTTTGCTGTCTGCTCGAAGCCTCAACCTGATTCTTTCCTTCCTGCTTATGCTGACCAAGCTGCGGGCGGCCAAAATTTTCCCGAGCTCCGCCAAAATTCAACCCACCACAACATCAGCAGCCTAATAAATCACCACGATACATATCATATTCGCCAGGAGCTGCATTCGCTATGATTCGGGTGGACCTAAAGAAGCGAGTACCGGGTAATGAAACTCTACTGATAGAGCCGGAAGAAGACGGTGACTACGATGAAACAATCGAGGAACGATGCTTCTCTGCTGCCCTCATCTGCCTTGAAGGGCACTATACCCAGTCCCCTCCCATGGGACCGCACACAGCAGCCAAAGTGAGCTCTATGATCAACAAAACACTAGAAAAGACACACACATTCCGCAAGGCTCGGTAGGTTGACTTCTCATCTTTTTCGAGTCTCTTTACTGACCAGCATGTAGCGAGGCCGTCTCGAGAAATGTGGCGATTTGGATCTGGCTCACAAGGATTTTTGCGGCTGCCATTCCCAGTCTCACCACAAGATCAGTGGGACCCTTGTCAAGCCTCAATGATCCAGAGAAAGGCGTCACGCCGCAAGAGAGTACGGCTTTGATCGTCATGAACCATGTGTCGATAAGGGAAGATCTCGAAACTCTCATCAAGTTGATGCACATCGCACGCAACTTGCTTGTCAATGCAGAGCCTGAAGTGCCCCAGGATATCTGCGCTGCGGTTCATTTTGATCAAATGGTCTACCAAACCATCATTCTCTGTGTCAACGTTACAAGCAAGGGTTATGATGGAGAGATCCTCGACGAGGCTCAGAGGATAAAATTAGGTGGCGTTACAGAACTATGTGAGTGCCCGATAAACGTCGACGTCTGCAACGCAGCCGGTCTAACATTTACCAGACAAAAAGCTACTTGTGACATCGTTACAACAGGCACATAACTGGACAGCGAAACATGACAGGAACAAAATGTCGTTCTGGTTCGACGTTCTCTTTGACGACGATGGCGCCCTTTCATGTCGCGATGAGAATCCCAGCGATACTCTGGGTTTTCAAGCAGAAGAGGCCAAGCGACAGGTCCAACACTGGCTGGATAGGAATTCCAAGCTGTGCGACACTGCGCGGAAACTTCTTAAGAATCATGCTCAGAACCATGCCGATAAGCCACCAGGAAACCTTGCTCCGATCCGACCGTTGGCCTGGAACTGGCTCCCAGACGGCTCCGTCGACGTTCCTGGAGACGTGACCAACACTGACGAGAAGATCAACCCAGTGTGGAAGCCAGATGAGACGGACAAGTTCGAGCAAGATCGTGCTTACGGTCGCGTCTCTAGGGAGATCGATACCTGGTGGTTGAATGCTCGCGATCCTAATTACGATGAATGGAATGTCCCAATGCCTTCTGTGGAGTTCGCACAGACTCGCCTTGAGCATTGCCGTAACAACCTGGTTCATCAATACGCTCACTCTTGCGGCACAGACCGTTCGCCGCCTCCGGGTGTTGTTGAGGAGGAACAGCTATCAGACCACGAACATTGCCATCACTGCGAGCACGATGACCACGACCATGAGCATGAGCACGAATGCAATCATGATCACGAGCACGAGCACGATCATGACCACGAAGACGACCATGAATGCGAGTGCGAATGCGATCACGACCATGACCATGAACACGACCACCATCATCATCATCACCACCATCACCACCATGATCACGAGTATGCTCACGACTATGTGGAAGATATAATGGACGATGAAGATGTCGACGATGACGAATCTTACGGGGAGGGACCGTTGACAGGGCTACTTACTGAGGTGCCCAACATCCTAGACCCTAAACAGATTGAGGCTTTGCACATGATCGTCAAGTCATGCATACTGGATAATGCTGGCTCTGGCTTGACTCGTGCGGGTGAGAACCTTCAAAAGACGCGCTGTCGAATGTTCCTAGCACTCGACTGTGGAAAGAGCCTGCTGCGAGAGATGCTGGTGTTCATTGCCGTCTGGGAAAAGGATGAGCAGTCACTAATCTTCCAGGTGACAACTCAGATCGTGGAGGCTCTTCATCACAGCGCTTTGATTCCATATGCGTGGAACTCTTTGCGTATAGCAAAGGACATCATCTCACCGGCACAGACAGTTCTCCTGCGACTTGTTAACCATATGTTCAGAGCTCGAGTCAATAACTCGTCTTCTCAGGAAAATAAGGACAATGCTCGCGACATTAAGCTTGTGCACTTCTTCCTAAGCTTCTTCCGAACCCGCATCGTCCCGGAGTGCGCTGCCTTGATGCATCTCCAAGCTCAGATCCGCGAAGAGAACTTTGATCCATCTGAATTCCCTGTGGACAGCTGGGATATGGAGCGTGCTAAAGATGGTTTGGCACAATACCTTGACTTCCTCACAACGGTTGCCGAGATGATGGACACTCGAGCGAAGCTTATTGAATGGGAGGCTGTCTACGACCTCATCACTATTCTAAGTGGACTGGAGGCTGGCGTACCCAAGAAACCGCTGATTGAGCTCCCGAAGCGTTCGCCACGAAGCGAAAACAACGACAACCCTATGGTTGAGCGGCCCTATTCATCTGCAGACGATGGTGCTCCGCCTTCGCCACCACCTCCTCCTCTGCAAGAGCCAGCTCATAAGTTCCCCTGGTCTGGAATCAAAGGGCAAATTTTCACCATCATCGCTACTCTCCTACAGCCACCCCCTGGTCAGAGCAGTCCAGGTAACCCCGATGTGCAGATGCAGATGGTCAAGTACAACGGAATCGTGCCTCTACTCAACTGCTGTGCTTACGACGACCACAACCCATTTGCCAAGGAACGAGTGACAATTTGCCTCAAGTGGTTGCTCGATGGGTGCGAAGCTGCCAACACCTTCTTCCGGGAACTTGTCAATCTCTCACCTCCACCCAACCTGCGCCCCCCACCCGGTGGTACGACTGTCTCGACGATCAGAGTCGATGGCATCCAAGGCGACGTCAAGGTGCAGGTCCGCTCAAGTACAGCCGGTCCGAGCGACCAGGAAACAAGCGACATTGTGGATGGAGCTGGAAAAATCGATCTGAACCAACCAAGTGGACGAGGCAGCATCGAAGATGATTTCATGGCATAAAGGGGTGGGTGAGGATCCGGTCGGTGTCACGACGGGCAGCGGCATGAGGAATTACATGAGGACATGAGGCGTCTTGCGGATAGAAGGGAAAAGGCCATGGTGGCCGTGGCCTCGTTTCGTTTTTTTTTTTTGAGAAGTCCTTCGCAATAGTAAAGACAGGAGCCTGTGCTGGCGTTGACATTCTGAAGGTTACATTACCATGGAGTTCGTTCGTTTACGTTATATACACGAGTATGTAGGCTATAGTTTACAACACCTTTTGCTCAAAATGTCGCTTATGTGACTACCTAGTTAAGATGCTACCATTGATATCGGAGGTGTCGTCCAGAATGGGGTGGCTGTGTTTGTATATGCAACCCATGGCGTTTTATCCTTTTGTCAAACCTCGGGTCATCTTGGTGTGCTTTCGGTCACCCTTTGATTCATCTGTCTCAGGTCTCCCTAGCCCCATCGCTCTTGGTGGACTGTTTTTTTGCTGAATCCTCAAGTGGCTCTTGAACTGTTCGGAGAGTCCCGCACTGGTCGTTGTTAACTGGCCGACATATGTCTCTCCTCTTCGCTTTGGCCTCTCATACCCCTTGGTAGGCCCTACTGATATTTGCGCATAGCCCCACGGTTTATAATTGGCATCTTCGATCGCTTACCAAGGCGAGTCAGTCACAGTCAACCCTCGATGCTGATGCCGGAGGCTTTCTTTGACCATCGCTGCCGCTCAATATCAGCACCGTAGCACATGTCTTTCAAGTGATACGGGCCACTGTTCAACAAACCTCGGGCTTCTCGGCCTTTATTGTGTGGCAGAGTCTATTGACAAGTGTGAGATGGTGATTCGGTTATTGCCGCAGCAGCAAAGTCTGTTGAACAAATGGGAAGCGTATACTTCCAATTATCAATACGAATAGATAAGCCATCCAGGTACCCCCTTTTTCAACCCTCACAGCCTCCGTTTCTTCTCGGTGGTACCAATTTTCGCTGCCAGAGCAACAGTGCATGCTCAACATGTTTCGAGTATGTATATTCTACCAGTGCTGGATCGAATCCCAGCTGGCTAATCGATCACTCAGAGCATGGTCGATCGCTGAAGAAGGATGCAACTGCCGAAAAGGGAACTTGTATGTATATACGATCGGTGTATATATGAGGGCATCATTATCGTGGTATGGGAGAGGCCTCTTTCATGTGGTTCCAAGCAGACCTGGCAAGGCCTCCCTGCCGATCGGCTCACGGCTCCCCTATGAAACAGCCAATTGGTTCTTGCATGAAACTTGATCTGCGCCTTTGCCATATTAGGCGGTGACAGCTAACGGGTTGAGACCCGTTCAGCTTGGCTATACTTACTTTGTCTTGGTTGGTTCCTTGTCTCGATCGCGTGAAAAGACAGGGAGGTGTAAAGATCGAGACTTGTCAGCAAGGGTAATTGTTTGGCGATTCGGAAATGCCGGTCAATCACAAGATAAAGTACTGATTGTATGTAACAAAACCAGGTTGGAACGATTAGATTTATTGTATCATCGATCATCGGACACTATTATCCACCTAATAATTGGATATTCGACAATTCGTGTTTCATTGACGATCTCATGCCACGTTAATCAGCTACTTTGATGCCCAACTGACTCCTACCAACTCCTTGTTCCATGATGAGAAATAGGTAATGAGAAATAAACAAAGTATACTCCTGAAGCGCCTGACAAGATGTGCCCATGCCTGAGAGCAGAGTCTATAATGAAACAAGAAAAAGAGATCTTTCCCGCGAACCATGCCACTGTAATATTCAAGCCCGAGCCCGAGGTTCAGCAAAATACAATCTAAAAATCCGTAGCCTTCATGGCGCGTAAATCATCAAAATATGATAGTAAAGACCCAAAATGATGAACTAAAAAACAACGCTAAACCATATGTTATGATAAATGTAACCTTAACACCTTGAAGTGCTTCCAATGTGATGAGCCGTAACCGTTTTGGAGAGAGGAAATGTAGAGGGTATCGTAAATATTCGTGATTGCCTTAAAGCAGTGATACCGGAACGAAATAAAGAAACCAAGCCCCAATGTCGAAGCAGGGGGGTTGAGTAGAAGACTGAAGTTCGTATATCGGTACTTTCATTTTCTGAGTTTTGTTGCATGTTTGGCGAGGGATATACCCTTGCGCCGTGAAAGACAAGAAAGACGTGAGGGTTAAGATCAGAGTCGATACATTGTTTTCATTGTCGTCGTTGTCGTCGTTGTCGTCGAGTGTCATGGTCGCTTTGAATGACTGTGATTTAATCCATTTCACATAAAAAGCCAATGCAGTAGCAGGTGCCAGTGTTGTCGGCAGGGACTGGGATGATGGTCAGGAGGTTGTTGAACGGCTGTCCGTACTTCTTGTAATTGGTAACAGAAGTCTGAATCTCCATTCCAGCCATGAGAGCCTGACGCATGCGATGTGAGGCGACCTTATCCGCACCCTTTCTGTCGGGACGACGCTCCTGTCCAGGTGGTGATTGTAGGAAGCGACAGTTTCGACCGCCGGCTTCACGAGAAGAGTATCCGGTAAGATCAGTGAAAGACTCCGAGACGTAGATAACGGGAGCATCGGCTCTGGCCATATCGCAAACAACAAGGGCAACAGAGCAGTCGACGGGGCCCAGAACAACTTGGGGGTTTGGTCGTCCCATTACTCGGAACTATTGATGGTTAATAATTGGCAGGCAGAGTGAAACAGACAAACTTACCAAGATGGACATGATATCAATACCACTGGGAGCATAGAGGCCTGGGTAGATGACAGGGTCTTGAACTCGACGCCAAGTGCCCGCGGAGTTCACTGTGCCGTCAACGTTAAGAGAACCTTCTTGAGGAAACTCGTACTAGCCAAGTCAATAATTATTTCTTGAGAAATGTGATATCTGATCAAAACTCACGTTAAGAGCATTGACTTCCCAGGGATTCATGGCAGGAACTGTCTTGGATGCCATGGTCGAACAGTGAGGAGAGGGTGAGCGTGAGGATGAGAAGCTCAGATGTAATGGTGAGTTGCTGATGGTGCGCATTGAAGCCGTCATATAAATGTTGAGGAAAGAGACAAGTATGCAGCTATATAGAGCTGGTTCCGTACAGCCTCAGTGCGATAGGGCCAAGTAAGCCAGGAAGAGGTCTAGTATGACGGCGTAAGCGGTTGGTAAGGTATCAGTGGAAGCGGGTATTGGAGGATGTGACTCGGTATCGAATGGCAGACGGATCGATTGAGAGGAGGGGATGTTATGAGTGTGGTGCATGTATGAACTGGCAGGTAAGCGAAGGGAACTCGTGGAGTCTTCTAGGATGCGGCTGGTTGGATAGTTATCCCAGGTCAGATTTGCCAAAGCAACCAGGATAGAGTAGCAGAGGCGGACGCTTTGAAGACTTTCGAATGCAAATCGCGATGGACCCTGAGAAGCGAAGAACAAAGACGACCGATATTTGGGGGCGTGAAGACAGGCCGAGTGGTGTGGGTGTAGTATTCAGATGTTAGTGTTGGTTGTCTTATGCTGATGATGATGTGGTGCCGCCTGTCAATGGGATTTTGAAGAGGCGCAATCTCATTGCAGAATAGTTTTAGAGCAGTGACAAACTTGAGGCTTTTCTTGATGTTTTACTTGAATAAACTGTGGTTCATCCCAGTGCAGCTTGTGCTACAGCCTCATCTCTACTGTGCCTACATACTGACAGAGAGAATCGGTCGTGGCTGAACAGGCGTTGAAAAATGAGAGGGAAGGGGTTTGAATCATGAGACATGAGGCGTATCTGCAGTACAGACTTCGATGTGGGTAGGGATCAGACATGAACGATTGGTTGAGAGTGTTCGATTCTCATGAACCCCGAACAGTTGGAGAGATCGTTGTCGACCGGCTCCGTACTTGCGATCGGTACGCATCGGTCTGCTTCCCCACATTAGAGCTTGAATCGACGTGTCAGATTGGTGAAACCAGAAAGGTACGTCTTCTCATGATCGCCGGGTACTTTGGTCCGCCATTCTGGATCGGTGCAATCATTGTGTATCTTTTTGATCTTGTGAATCGGCAGTTCTTGTAGTTAACGGCAATCGAGGGCTTTTGGTTTCTGCTTGCTTTCAGATGAACATCAATCGGATTTGTGTTTTCCTGATCTTTTAGATAAAATCATGTTTTTGTTCGTTCTTGGCGCTCAGATTCCATCAATGGCTGAGAATAGCTTTCGATCGATGTTATTGTTGCTGATGAGACCGACCGTGAACCCCATCATAATCATATTCCATCGCGCGTCATCGATTCGGCGGCCTGCCATGCTCACAGGCGTACAATACAATATCTGGACTCGTTCTAGGCCCTCTGGCTAAGAAATGAATACGCATAGTTGATGAGCCTGAGAAGTGCGGCTACGGAACTTGGCTTTGCATGATCGATACTATCGCCGATGCGCCGTAGTAGAGACGAGAGAAATTGTTGGTGTTGAGGCGTGATGGCTAGCTAACGCTTCGATGGGCGGACCCAAGTCTTGTTCGCCTCGATCAAGATGGTATCGGGATTTGGGAGGGATGGGGAATGAGGCTGCCCGTTCCCGAAGCTTCATTTGTTGCTAGTCAATACAGGCACATAACGTCTGAGACAAGGATCTGGGTTCTGTTGGTCGGCACGTTCCTAGAGCAGATTTATCGAAAAGTGCATCGAGATGTTGGACAGGCCATAGCATTGTTCCTGAGGGTCTAGACCCAGCATCGTCACTAGTGACGTTTGTGGGTTATGAGCTGAGTTTAGGTGCCATGTGCGATGATGCCTGGACACTTTTGCTGTTGTAATTGATGGATTGACTCGAATTGATCTCGATGCACGTGCTGTAATAGTTGGCATTCTGTGAATTTAGATCTATTTGATGCAGTCCGACACTTGAGGGTTCTTTTCGGCCATCTCGCAACTGAATCAGGACTCACATATCAGATAAAATATCAATGACGGCGATGCTGCCGGGTTTATGAGGCTAGCAAGGGAGGGACCCTGATTGACATCGATTCTCAAGGGCTGTCGAGATCGGCGGTTTTCAGTCTTGGACCCTTTGCGGTGTCTTGTTCCTCCTTGGGAAACAGCATCGAGATGGTGGTCAGCTTAATGTCTGTATACATACGGTCATGGCTATTATCTGCCAATAAGAATTGACAACGTTCAACCACATACTCGGATATTATTTCCCTGGACGTACCAAATATATTTTGAGAATATGAAGTTTCCATAAAACAACCCGAAATATTGATTACCTAGATGTAAGCGAGTCTTTCAATACGATGGGAAGGCATTGTAGAGCTGTGAAAGTACCTGCCTTAGTACCTAGGTAACTTGCTAACCATGGAAGGCACTATGGGAGTGGCAGGAGCTAGCTCGTAAAACAATTCACAACTTCTACAGGGTAGCCAGGTAGTTTAGTCGCAAATGCCCCACTTCAACGCGTCCACTTTCAATTTACGCGTCGCACCCAAATTGAACATCACGTCTGGCTTCAATACCATATCTACGTAATTATTCAAACCGCCTCACACCCATCATGTCGCGGAGACTGCTCAACCGCCCGGGCGGCTCGTCAAATCCAACATCATCATCTACCACCGAACTGCCAGATTACGAGCCACCAGTATGTCCTCTCACAGATCTCGCCCGTCGCAATCTCAACGACCTATCCAACACTCGCACAAGCGGCGTATACCAACAGCAAATCAGCGAGTCCATCCGACTCCTCGGATTCAGCGTCAGCGACATACATGAGCGCTTGCGCACACAGCGCGAGAGCCTCGCAAACCAGAAAGCCAGGCGAGAAGAAAAGGGCACAGACAAAACCGAGGATGAGCAACGCCTTGAAGCTCATCTCGACAAGTTCGAGGCGCGTGCCAACGAGTTAACCAAATCCTCTGAGAAGGCTGTTCGCGAACTTATAGACCACAGAGCTGAGCTCGAAGATGAAGCTGGCCTTCTAAGCGAACTGTGCGACATCACCAGTGCTGAAGCGCAACAACAAAGACAACAACAAGAAGAACAAGGCGAGGAAGATGACCAGAAGGATCAGTTAGCTGCATCTAGTGTTATCAAGACTTACAAAGACTTGCGCATCAAGAAGGAGGCAGAATACAAAGACATGTCTGCCCACCAGCGGTATGCACTCAACAATGACTATGCTGGCTTCAAGAAGCTCTGGCACGATGCTGCGGCAGGAGAAGAAGGACCACCACTACCAGATGCCTCCCGCTGGTTCACTCAGGATGGTGAACCCGTTATGGGCGGTGCCGCTGCGGGTGCCGCGGACGACGACGACGATGATATTGCCATTGCACACGAGAACATTAGCATCAACTGTCCTTTAACGCTACAGCCCATGAAAGATCCATACACCAACCGAAACTGCAAGCACACATTCGAAAAGTCGGCTCTGCTCGAATATCTGCCCATGCGGGGAGAATCCCAATGTCCACAAGCAGGCTGTTCTCAGGTCCGCATATACCCATCATGTCGTGAAACATTGACTAACCCAAGATATAGAGTTTTTCACGTGCCCGATTCGACCAAGACTTCTTTCATGACCAAGCTATGGTGCGTCGCATCAAGCGCGCCCGTCAGGCACAAGCACAGCAAGAGATGGAGATGGACGAGGACGAAGAGGACGCTGATGGTGATGACGAAGTTAGGGTTAGAAGCCAACAAGTCGCTCCCGGAAGAGCACTCAAAAGGGAGCAAAGGGACGACTAATCATTGTGTCTGGAGCTTATTGGATGAAAGCGCCAAATGATACGTCTTCATGGGATAGAGAGGCTGTACAGTACGAAGAAATGATAGAATGATACCCACCACAGCCACCCCTAACACTTGGTGCGCTGATGGATTTGCAACAAGAAGTAGTACTGGTGTCAAGTGTGATAAGAAAGGCCCGCCACACGGAGGCCACTCGGCGGGAATATTGAGTAGAAGGATGTTGTGTAAAGTGATATAATCTTCTATGTAAATATATACGACATCGTAGGGTATCTTACGCGGTTCATTACATCCACCTCCTGAGCTGATGAAGACAGCTGCTCTAATTCAAACAACAAATACACCATGTGATTCTTTTCCAGAGAATCCAAACCTGCATCCAAGACCATAGAGCATAACGCTTCGACTTTTTGTGACAGCCACGTACTTTGTACCAAGAGGATACAGAATGAGTTAATATGTTCAAACAACATGAAGAACCATAATGCCGACGATGGCGACAACCAAGCCTGAATTTGGTGGGTTCCATGCCGCGGCGGCCTCGGGCGTTTGGGTTGCGGTATAGATGCCAGTCATATCCGACGTGGCGCTGGGAGTCGTCGTAGACGTTGTTGGTTCTTCGGTGGTCTCTGCCTGTAGCGGCCAGTCATCTGTAGAGGCATACAATATGCCATTGATGACAACCCCCTTATCTTTTGCAGCAAGCTCTGCAGAACGATCGTCGCAAGTGGCCCGAAGATTGCGTATATAGCAAGTGGGTTGTGGTTGATCAGGCAACTTGTCTGTATGGGTAGCGTTGGCGTCGCCCGTGGTATTGTACGTGGTGGCATCAATGTCTTTGCCAGTAGAGATAGAAGTACCCAAGATGATACGAGCAAAGACTTGAAAGGCCGTTTCAGGTTGGTAGGCGGCCACGGCATGACCTGCTTGATAGATCCGACTAAATGAAAGATTGCCAAACTGACGCACAGCACCACCGATGTACGAATCGTTGACGATAATAGGGGCATATCCTGCCTCGGGGAATCGAATACTGTACTCACCGCCCACTTCTTGAGCAAGGCTTTGAGAAACAGCCTCTCCTCCCATCCAGTTACATATGTAGTCTCGATCACCGTAGATGAGAGCGACACGAACTCCTTGATTGAGAAGGGCAGCTAGGCGCTGTATATTGCCGCCTCGGGCCTGATCGCCCGTATCTTGGAATTCGAGACTAACCTCGTTATTGTTGAGGGTAAAGTTAATGGGGGCACCAATAGCTTGCTGTATGCTCTCTTGGTTGAGGTACTCCAAAAAGGTCATCGGTGGGAATGGGTCGGTTGAAGCGGCTGCGAGGTCATATACGCCGCGACCTGAGCTTGTGTAGGCGTCTTGAATGTCGTAACAGTTGTTCAGAGCATCAGAACACGCTTTGTTGATGGATTCCTCGGTTCCTTCGCCTTCGGGATCCCCCACAGACGCATCAGTCGCGCATTTCTGGAGCAAGTCTCGGCAGCCACCTTCGGCAGTAAACTTGTCCTGGTAGAACTTTGCGTCGCCGGCAGATAAAGCTTTATAATTATATGTGTTGTCGACAGCAAAGGTTGGATAGTAAGGTACTTGTGTCTCCATATCGACACACCCGTTGACAATACCTAAAGAACTCAGGTGGACATCAATGGTTGAGTTGTATGGTAGCTCACCACTCTGACGACGGGCGTTTTGCTTCACGAAGGTTTCCGCAAATACAGGGCCATAGCGGCCACCATAACTTTCGGCGAAGAGACTGATTCCGAGCGAGCTATTGTGGGAAAGGACGGAAGGCTGGTACTGAGGAAATGTGGTCAAGAATCCCTGAACCATGTGCCAAACGGCCATGGCAGCAGTCTCGGTAGTATTGGCAGTAAAATCCCCATTGTTCGAGCTAAATGTGCCATTACGAAGTACCCAGTCAGGATAGTCGGCATTGGCTTCAGGGGGCACTTCAACTTTGTTACTAGCAAAGTTGATTGTACCATTAGTTGGTGTGTCATATGAGAAGCCGACTTGGTTGGGCTAGAAGGTGCATGTGAGTTTGTGAACCTGTGATACTAGCCGAGGGAAACATAACATACCTGATCGATGAACAGCATGTTAGAAGCGCGGTCCCAGCCCCATTCGCGTACAAGTGTCTCGTATTCATTCAATCCCTTTTCAACAATCTCACAAGGGCCATTGCCTGTGAAGAAACCATATAGTGAGCTGGATCCTGGCCCTCCATTGAGCCAGATAGTCAGGCTGTCAGTAGGCTCACGAGCCTCGACAAACCAAAAGAATAAATTTGTTGGATAGTCGCCAGGGACTGATACCCAGCCTGTGTACTGCTTCTGGGAATCAAATGCTGTTGAGCACACGTCTTCGGGGGTTTTATAAGATACAGTGACGTCCCGATTTGCAGGTGAGTGGACGACTGTGAGATTACGCGCCTTAGCATCGGAGCCAGGGAGAAAGTGTGAGGAAGATGAAGAAACGAAGGTGAAAGCGAGAAGAAATCGTATATATAGAAGTGAAAATAGGCGAGGAGCCGCCATGTTGGCGGGTGATTCGAGGTGAGGTTGCCAGCGATGCAACGAGTCTCTCAAGCTCAAGAGTGGTGAGAGGGTATGGGAATAGTAGTCGTCGTCATCCAGCAAATAAGCAAACCCATGGCAAGACAACAGCGAGCTATAGACAAGGAATTCCTGAGGCGAGACAAAAACAGTTGCTGCCGAGACAAAAACAATTGAACGTGTACGATATAAATGATTGTCTACCAAGAAAAAGAAAAGAAAGAAAAACAAGGAGCTTGTATGCAATGCAGCTCAACGAACGACGACACGCATCATGAGATGGTACCTGTAAATTGTATGTAGCTAGGAGAAAGAGGAAATGACCGATCGAGCCCAGAAGAGCGAAGTTTCGGGTCCAAGTGGGCCTCATATGGGCGAAGCGAACCGTTACAGTCACCGGCCCCTCTTGGTTCCTGCCCCAGGGCTGATCCTTAGAGTGTTTTGGCCTGTCAGAGCCCTAGCAGTTGGCGGAGTCTGCCCTGAACAACATCAGCCCCAGGTAGGCGTTCATGCCCGCACCCACTAAGGTAGATTTTATAGTGCCTACCTACCTACCTAGGTACTAAGGTAGATATAATTTGGACTTGTTGACGGAAATAAAGGCAATGGCTAGTACTAACCTCTAATTAATTTTAAACTCAAGACAACTGTATTCTAGTGAAACCTACGGCGCGTTTATTCTTTCCGACAGTATGATCTTTCCCTTTGTAATTTTGTGAAACATGAATCTCTGTCACCGAGCATCAGTCGCAAGACCAACACCCATGCCAGTAAGCACAAGCTAAATCATCAGCTTGCATAGCCACGGCAACGTTAGATCCCATGACTGGTTGATTTCCTTGCTGTCAGATCTAATTATTGAAAATTGACTGATTGAGTTGATAATTTCTTCAGCCGTACAACGCCATAAATTTGAGCAGATTTCCGAAAAGGGTAAGCTGAGCGACAGCGTTGGGCTTTCGGAATAATAGTCGTCTCACAGAGAGCTAGGGATCGAGTACCTATGACGTTTTGTGTTTCAATCACAGATCATGCAATCTCTCTCTTCACAATCTAGATTACCAACACCAGAACTGCATCAATCAATGCAGGCGCATATGAAGTAGTAGTACTATCGCTCCCCTTTGCAGTCATGCTATATCATTACACTAGGATACAATAGATTGAATAATTGTCATTATTTCCTTTGACTTTTTGGATAACCGTATACTAACATAAATCATACACATTCACACCAAAGTCCATCATGGCTCCTCAGATCGACGCACAGCGAAAAAGTAGTTGCCCACCTTCTCACTTCCATTGACCTGCTTCCACCCAAGTCCAGGAACATATATCACACCCTGAACCATGGGATGACTCCAACCTCGACCTGCAAGGAAGGTCCTTAGCTCCTCCTCGTTGAGATACTTGTTCCAGTCGTGGGTTCCCTTAGGAACAATACCCAGAACATCCTCGGCCATAAAGTTGGTGGTAAACCAGCTCATCCAGGTACGCGCAATTGTGCTCATGACGAGCCACCCACCAGGCTTGACGAATGGGCGCACCTTTTCCAAGAATGCGCCTGGAGCATCGATATGCTCAATGACCTCGAACAACGAGACGATATCATAGGCCTCTTGTGGCGTCGCAGGTAGAGGTAAGTTCTCGATGGACGTCTGACGGTACTCAAGCTTCGATCGGAGGCCGGGATCTTTGCGGGCATGCGCGCGTGCTATAGCGAGGACTTCGGGGGTTGGATCGATAGCAGTGACATGGCGTGTAGTTGGTAGACGGGCAGCACTTTCAGCAAATATTCCACCACCACAGCCAATGTCGAGGATTTTCAGGTCGCGGGTGGGAGCACCGGGATCGTTGCGTTGACATTCGCGGATGAAATCATGGCGTAGAGGATTCATAAGATGAAGTAGCCGGGAGGAGCCATGAGGGTCCCACCAGTCGGCGGCGAGAGCATTGAAGTGTGATACCTCATCGGGGTTGACTGATGAGGAGGTAGAGTACCATCGAGGAGAACGTGATGTCGTGGTAGTAGCTGCGACGATGCGATTTGCTGGCAATGGAGTAGCCAATGATCGTCGACTTGATCGGGCGAGGTTGCGGAAGAGGGCACCCGCCGACCGGGACGGAGCCGCCATCGTTAGGAGCTCGGAGGGGAGGTAGAGGTAAGGTCAAAGAGGTTGAATGGGTAAGGTGTGGATGGTGCGACAGTCAATGTTAGGCTGACAAAGCCACGAGCCAAGAAAGATAAGATGCACTCGATGGACCCTGAAGAAACCCAGGATTCGAATTCAGAGGACACAATCGGACAGCTCCGCCATTGGTTCCACTACTGCACTGCTGCTATTCTAGAATTCCTTCCGTCTCGTTGATTCCTTCGCTGACTGATGCTTCACAATTTCTTAGTACAAAGATGTCTTTAGAAAGCTTACATAATAGCCTTTCCACTTCTGACCAATCTTGATGTAGCGACTGCAGCCGATTTGCCCGAACAAGTAAGGACCCTTCTCGCATGGCCAATATCCGTTGACATGTGAGCTTATCACAACGCCGATACAACGCGGTAAGAAAGCCAATACTTCCGAGGGTAAACTTGATCGGGAGTTGGATTTGACTCAGGGATGGAGTCACTTAGATCGGATAAGCCGGCCATAAGTCAACAGAGCCCGAGCGGGACATTCACCGCGCGGTTGTGATAAATATCGTATAGAGGGTCTTCTCCTCAGAAAAAGGTTTGAATCATGCGATACGAAAAATAAGAGCCAAATCCGACTTGTTCATATATCAAGGGCTCATTATCCTCATTAATAATTTATTATTAATATCCTACTTGTACTTGATTAACGTTACTAAATAATCGCCGGATTGGCTTCTGTCAGTTGATCCATTCTCCAATAAAAAAAAAGTTCCCCTCCTTCCTCAATTCCATCCCCCGCTGCCGCTGCCGCTTCCGTCTCCGCCTCCGAACCCGCTCTCCTCGTGCGTCCCGTTCGCGACCGTCGCATTCGCAATTGTCACCAGCCGAGGTCGAATAGCCAAGCATTCTTACCATTTCAGTCAATACTCTAGTTCCCAGACTCTTGCGCTGTTCAATTGCTTCCCCAACACTTGCCATCCCACTTTCAAGATGCCCGCCACAATCCCACAAAACAACTTTGACTCAATCCCCGACTCGATTGAGGCTTTCCGTATGTGATTGATCTCGACTCCCGTGTTTTGTGTTGGCAGCGCTAATACGCCTTGAAACAGGAAATGGAGAGTTCCTTGTCGTTCTCGATGACCCCTCGCGCGAGAACGAGGCCGATCTGATTATTGCTGCTGAAGATGTGACAACCGAGAAGATGGGCTTCCTCATCCGCCACTCCTCTGGTTATGTCTGTGTTCCTCTCTCCCCCGAACTCACCAAATCTCTCGATCTTCCTCAGATGGTCCCCAACAACCAGGACCCCCGAGGCACCGCCTACACTATCTCTGTCGACTCGGCCGACCCTTCTGTCACCACAGGAATCAGCGCTACCGACCGTGCTCTCGCCTGCCGAACCCTCGCCGACCCCAAAGCCCGTCCCGATAGCTTCCGTCGCCCCGGTCACGTCCTTCCTCTGCGATCTCGCCCTGGTGGCGTTCGACAGCGACCAGGTCACACCGAGGCTGCCACTGAGTTCTGTCGATTGGCCGGCAAGGCCCAGGCTGCGGCTATTTGCGAAATCATCGATGACGGCGAGGAGACCCCAGGCCAAGCTCTTGTCCAGAACCATGGCATGCTGCGAGGAGAGGCCTGCATTACTTTCGCCCGCAAGTGGGGTTTGAAGGTCTGCACTATTGCTGACCTGGTGGCTTACGTTGAGAAGACCGAGGGAAAGCTCGAGTCCAATGGTGCTGAGACCGAGGGCAACTAAGCCGAGTGTCATATACGACCTCTGTGTAAATTTGATAGGATATATGGCGGTGAGCAAGTGGCAGGCTGTTCTACTTGCTCCGTGTACACATGCATGTGGTGGCTGATGGTTGACGAAACGCAATGGTAGTTGTTTCATGTATTTCTTGCATCTGTTTCTGGATTCCTAGGGTTATTTTGCATAGACTGGGTTTCATATGGCGTCCCGAAAAGTGTCGGTTGAAAAGAGAACGAAAAAGATATCAAACACTGTACTCTCCTATCTTGGAATGTAGTTTATGTGTACTGGCCGGCGATACTCGATTTGATTATGCAGATCTTACAATGCACGTATGACCAGACCCCTGTGATACGTGAGACAACCCATGGCTCTGGCCTTGAGTCAGAAGCTCCTGTGTGACTGAAATTACATCCAACATGATGACAGCTTACGAGGAGTCCAGGCAACCAGTCTCGGAAAGTCACGTTTATGTATGGTCAACCACGTAACTGGTGCTGTGAAGTAGTAAAAAGTTCACGACATGCAGACTTAACATGTGTCTTGTCCCCCCACTCTTAAGCCTTTACTTTCGGACACCGGCATGTCATGGTAGATGCAACCAAGTGAACTCTTCAAATCGGGAAATCGACACAAGCCAGCCGTATGAGACAACAATCTACGAATTCGATTCCCTGGGGTCCTTGGTACTGTTACATACAGTCTAGGTCGAGTGTGATGTGCCGTATCTAGGTCGACAGGGAGTCTCGCTTTCAACCGCACGCCCGAAATGATGTCCAGTCGCAGTATGTGTGAACACGGTCAGCCGTGTTACGGCAATCTCGGGGGTCTATTTAATACAAAATCTGACTCGCAAGTAGCCGCCTATTTGATAGTGGTCACCAAAATGTAGCCATCTAACCCAAATGTACATGAAGCCAATACACGCATCTACTTCATTAGGCGGGTTGACCTCCTTCGTCCTAGATCTGGCTTGTCCTCCTCTACCTCGGGTTCTTTCTTTATGGTTTCGCCGTTGGTCTCCTTTTTGACAGCCTTTGCACGTTTCTTCTTTGGGGGTGAAGCATCTCCTTCTTCCACATCAGGTGACTTCTTCCTTGATTTCTTGGAAGGCTTTCCTTCGGCCTTACTTTCAAGGGGTTCTTCTTTGATCCCGGGTGCTGTGTTACCCGTCTTCTTCTGCACGCCTGGAGCATAACAGCTCGTTCGTCCACCGACTGTGATGAAAGCTATTTTTTCTCCGTTGGGCAGCTTCGTCGCAGCATCTTTGGACCCCTTGCCCCATCTGTAATTGAAGAGCCAATGTTCCGGGAACTCATCAGAGTCTCCTAGCTTGTCGACAGCTGTTTGGCAGACGTAACGTATCATCTTATAGAGAGTGGTGATTTGCGCATCACTGAACTGATCGCAGTACTGTTCGGGGTGAAGCTTGGCTTGGTACAGTGTCTCGTCTGCAACCCAGTTTCCAATACCACTGATCATTGTTTGGTCCAGCAAAAGGGCTTTGATGGGGACGTGACGGGCTCGCATCTTGGTATGCAAATATTCCTCGGTGAACCGATCAACGTCGACAACTGGATCTGGACCGTTCTCAGCAAGGGGTGAGTGCTGTCTTATCTCATCTCCTGGGCAGTCGATGAGTCGTACACGACCAAACCTGCGCGAATCTGTGAAAGCAGCTTCAACTTCAGGAGAACCCTCAGTCTTGAACTGAAACTTCCAGAACCGTGGCGGCCATTGCTCATGCTCGCCCTCCTTCATCTTCTTGTAGTAGTTTGTGTATGCCGTCTGCTCATCCTTGATGTGCATCCAACCTAGTTTAATTAGTAAATGATCAATACTTTTGTAGCTATAGACCATTACCTGTCATCCCAAAATGCATTACTAGATGGGGAGGCTTTTCGAGGGTTATCCTGTTTTGGCTATAAGTCAAGTTCCACGTCCCTAGGGTAGCCACTGGATAGAGTCTTACCAGAAGTATTTCCCTTGACTTCCAGCAGACATGATCTATAACAGATCAATACTTTGCAATTTCTATTTGAAGAATGGAGTTTTACCTTCTTTCCCTTCAGGGCTGCTTCCACCTCCTCGCCGCTGGTACCAACTTTACCAAACACATTCTTGTCATCTATTGCTGAAGCGGATATGACGCGTTTCCCCACAACATGAAGTCGTAGGAAGTGGACGATACGTGCAACTGTTCAAGTCTCAGTAAAAGAGACTCCTTATTCACAAAGATCAAGTCACAAACAGACCTTCTGCAATCTCAGGCATTTTGGCATACAGTTAAAGATTGATATATGGTAGTAAAGGCAGTAAAGGAGAATACATTGCGTCAGAGACTCTCGGCTGGCCTGGGAGCCTGGCGCGTACCTGGGGCGTCTGTTACAGACGCGATATCACGTGATGTTAAGTGAATTCGGAGTGAGCAAAGTGTAAAGTCGAGACCAGCCTCTGCATTTTCCCCAATTCACCATGGTTACCGATATGTACGTAAGATGACATCGGAAACTCCACCATAAACCTTGCGATTCAAGACGGATAATTTCATTTTCAGGCCAAAAGATCCATATTTGACTGAGTTTTCTCGAGGTGGACCATGGCTGCTCGTCGCCGAACATGTTTCTGCCCCGGAACTCGAGCCCGGCAGCGGAAGAATGAGTACCCGCACACCCCCACACAGAAACTTTCGTCCGAGCTTTTTCTCTACAAAAACTTTCACTTCTCCAAGCTCTTTTCTATCTTTACCAACAACACAACAACAATCAACAAACAAAAGCTGAGGTATGTTTTACGCTCGCAGCATTATCGTGCTGCTCTACCCTTTCTTCCTGATGACACACCGAAACCGCAAACTAGAGTCTTTGACCTAAATGGAATGAAACCTCTTTTTCGCACGTCAGTCTGAAAGACTACGATCACGCACCCGTTAGCATTTTGCGAGACGAACATGCGCTGACCATTCAATAGCTCTCTCATCACCAAGCGGTGGATCATTGCGACGATGCTCAAGCTTTTCCCCTTACCCGGCATGGGTTGAAATGGTACGTTCATAGTCGTCGCTTTCGCGATCTGCTCTCCCTTCTCACATGATGATCATTTTCTTTTACAATATACGCTGGAAATTACCGGCTGAGTTATTCAATGACGATATAAAATGGCTATTTCTGATCGAGAACCATTCTTCACTATTTTTGCACATCAAAAAGTAGCTTGCGCTAACCTGAAGAAAAGATTTCAGTCACCAGTAAGGTATGCGATTTCACACACCTCGACTCGCTCCCGACCTTTCATGATGAAGCGGCACTGGGCTCCGAAATATACCCCATGAGCACGAAAAGCCATTTTGCGGCAGGCCTAGAAAACCTCGCCCACTGACTCGTCACACTCTACATTCATTTTGCTGGATGCCGTCGAGTCACTGAGGCTAACCTCCCTCGAGTGCCAGTGTACTATCACTTCAATCTGTGTTTGCAGCCATGCATGCATTTTAAATTGTATGTATTAAATGTGATTTCTTATTACCACCACCTCGCTTTCCTGATGAAACATCAGATGACGAGTCTTATCCGAGTTTTCGATGCAGACACAATATTTATTACCATTCATGCATTCTCTGAATCGCGAATATCATGCACCTTCTTATTTACAAGCACTTGATGGCATGTGCTAACCAAATTCTCAGGTAGATCAAACGTGAGTAGCCAACTGGTCCCAGCATTTGCACCATATCATCTCTATGATGATCCAAAATGAAAACGACAAGCATATGTCCGAGCTCACGCTACGACGATAACTCATTTATCGACTGATCGAGATGCTTCACGTCACGTCAATGCAGTCTTTACAACGACAGCGGCTGACATTTCGAAAGCATACTCAGCTATACTCATCACTTCTTGACTCACATGCATATCATGATGGCAAGGTTAGTTCATCTTTTATTCTCCCATCTCACCTACCTTTTATGATGTTACATATCACGACGGTCAACGTAGCCATATTGCTTTGACGAAAACGCCTGTGACAAGGCACTTTACCCTGAAATTCCTTCCTACTCCATCTTCATTCTTCATCAACGATGCAAAGAAAAAGTCGCTAACATGACTTCAAAGGTTTCCTTTCAACACTTGTCATCTTGGAATTGTTTGCACGCGTGTGGTCCATCACGTCTGCGATCCCAACAAGCTTGTCAAGTGACAAGGTGTAGCAAACTTCTTCCAGCCAACCCCTCGGTTGGTTTGAAGGCAGTAGTTCTGGGGCCTGCATCCCAATCATGTTCTTGCAGACACGACAACGGTAAGTGAGGACAATATTGAATGATATTCCATATAAAATAATAAAACGTATTTATTCTCTGCATACGAGACCGTCGAATTGACACTCGATTGTTCGCCCAAGACCAAGACCCTTAGGAAATTTGTGAAACGAATGTGATCTAGTAAAACGTGAATCATGAACCAAGTCCTGTCCCATTCTCAAGAGATTGATGGATAGTGCGGTTTGCGTCCCTGCTGTTGGCCACCATACTCAGCCTCGAGCAATGCCTTGATAGTTTATCAAGTGGTGGATCATACTGCCTGCTCCCCCAGGATTCCTTCCGATTGAGAGATCTGGAGCTCGTAGCCCTGTCCGAAACTCACCGTCTCGAGGAAACAGCGGTGTTTCAGGCACATACCGTGGCACTGCGTCCTGCAGAGATGTTCGACAATACCCATGTGGAGGACTTCCGGGGTACGACGGTCGTGCTCCTCGATGAGCAGGCCAGCCTGCAGATTCAGGATAAGGCTGGATAGGCACAGCAGCTCTGCGGACTCCTTTTAACATAACGACTTGGAGGACTTGGAAGGGCGAAATACGTACGGCAACATTCCATCAGCAACATTCGAGTTGCGGAACGAGTCAGTATCCAAGCTCTCCCAAAGTGGCCCCCGAGTGTTGTTCTCCATTTTGACCTGCGGATCGCCCTGGGCTCGAACATGGTCATGAAAATAGGCCGTGTACGCCTGGGGCTGCTTCAGGACAGGCAATGGCTTCTGCTCTGAGGAGCGTCGGGTCATCGAGCTAGAAGTCGATGTTGGCGAGCTGTGTTCTTCCCCTCCCGGCACGTCTGAAGGAGAGTATGGTGGGGAGAGTGGGAGGTTTTTGGTGAGAGATTGACGACGACGTCTGTCGCGTTTCTTGCAGTTGTACTTGTCAACTTGCCATATGTCAAAGTGTTGCCGATAGGAACGGATTCTATATCAATGGTTATCAGAGGAACAACAAAGTTGACGGGGGGGCGGGGGCTTACGATGCTTCAAAGTTGTATTGATCTTTCATGATGTTGCGTGTGTCTTCAAGCGTCCTCCCTTCTTGGATATACAACTTGGTAATAGTCCCGCGGTGCTCATTCCATGGTTTCGCCATCATCTTGGATACTTTCAGTGTTCAATCTGGACTTGGGATTGCTGAATTGAACTTGTATGAGTCTTTGGGTAGATGTTGTTGCGGTGATAGTGTCTCTTGCTTAGCCCGGGACAATCAAGGCTTCAGCAACAACGAATATCTCGAAGATCATCGAGGTAAACCAACGAAGCACATATAAGTCTGTTTCTTCTGAATAGATGATTTCAGAATTGGTGTCTGCTTTGTTGTGTGTAAGAGTTCCCAGTCTTGTTGAGATGTTAGGATTGATGCTGGCGGTGATGGTTATGTTGGGAAGTACTGTGATCCTTCCCAAGAGAAACGAAAAGCACGAACTATACCATAAAGAAGAGCTGAAAAGGCTATCACATATGATGGGAGCCAATGACTCTATCACTCTTGAAACATTCTTGTTGCTGACCGGAGCCTCGTTTGGTACTTGTGTGCAGTCACTTTTTTTGTAACCGTTTTCGCAGAGCCTCGTTTATGACTGTGATACTAGAAAGGCGTAAAGACAATTGTAACAAGGCATACAGATAATTTTATAAAGAGAACGAGAGAATACAAGTTATGTTTCTCTCTGCGTTGGCAGCTTCAAAATGGGGCGAACTTGTGCAACATACTTTGACTTTTTCAGGTCGAGTCTGCCCATTGTTCATGGGGAAGTAAGTAACCCTTTGACTTAGACACACCGGGATTTTGTTGTGACACATTATTCTGGAAGGATGCGTCCTTGGAGTCGCCCGGCGTGGTAGGCAGGATGTGCTTGGGTGGGTGTAGTGTCTAAGGCAGTTCATATTCAGCCTCATGTATCCTGCCAAGGTCATCACATCGCATCCATCACAATATCACTCACACAGCAATGTGTCAAGACTACTGTGCTGGATTACAAGCATATCATTGCTAGATGAAGAAGCACATATCTGACAATGCAGTTTAAATCCCTGAAAAGACAAGTCATCAGCACTGCTCAAAACTGCAACTCTCCCACTCCCTTTTACCCCAGAGCCTGATAAATAACCCCTGCATGCGATCGATCGCCTTGGCTGCCCACACCCAAAACGTGTATTATTTTCACACATTGCACTCGCCCTGCTTTACTCAGTGAGCCAACCGGATGGACCAAAAGCTAACGCTTCCTAGCTATACTAGGCATAACCTGCGATCTCTGATATTTGAAACGGTTGTCATCTATGTCAGCCCGCTTGAAACGACCCGATAACTCTTCGCCGTGTCGTCATGTCCGCCTCACTTTAGTCCTGCACTTTATATAGCCGTGGCAATCGAGAACTCTTGTGTAGATTTCTTCATTCACTTGTTCATTCTGGACCGTCGATTGCAGTTTGGCACAGTTATTCTCGCGCAGCATGGGGGGCTGAGAGTGTACCTGTAAGCCACATTGTCTACTAGACATATGAGCCCGCTGAGGACTCAGCTCTGCTAATGAAAGGACAAACAATACGCTTACCACTGCACATAACATGTTGTGGTTTGCTGCCTTGTGATTTGGCAATGCCACTCTGGTATATTCGGTATAGTAGATGCATTATCCCCGGTTACAGCAGCCATGTGATGGCCTTCCTGTCCGCGGGTAAATCTCGATACCTTGGCTGTTATGGGTAACCACCTACACGCACGTCTAGGAACAAGACCTCCCACTCACATGTGCTTAGTGCCACAGTGCATCTC
This sequence comes from Fusarium praegraminearum, assembly GCA_002093855.1. Taxonomy (NCBI): domain Eukaryota; kingdom Fungi; phylum Ascomycota; class Sordariomycetes; order Hypocreales; family Nectriaceae; genus Fusarium; species Fusarium praegraminearum. The sequence continues at coordinate 104,038 of LXHY01000029.1, read as the reverse complement.
CATGATAGAAACAACATTGTCTATATATGCATGTACGAATAAAAGTGTATAATTCATTGTAGGTAACTTATGACTTATGTAGGTCAACATTGTAATAATGCAGCCATCGCAAACACATCCACATTAACTTCTTCTCTTCCGCTCAAGTCACGAGAAGCATCGCGACCAATGCCACAGCTCGCACGTCTGAAAATCAAGGCGAAAACACAAGCTATCGCTTTCATCCAACTCTTTCTCAAACCGCTCAAGGCCACGTTGATAGCACCACCGCCATAGTGTAAGAAGGTTGCAGCCGCAAGCCTTACTTTGGGCTACAACCAAATTAAAGACAAGAAAACACTTGTTGCCTGTGTGCGCAGGACTGGGTATAGAGAACTCCGTCCATTCAAAATTATCTCGCGAGCATACACCCGAAATGGCTGTCACTCTTCGACAGCCTCATTTCAGTCGTCTAGGCAGCGGTCTCCTTCTTCTCAGCCGCCACCGCGGGTGCTGCTACAGGAGCTGCCGCGGGAGCCTCGCCGCCTACAACCCCAGCCTCTTGGATACCGTGCTCATTGACAGGGGTAATAGGAGACTGGACCTTAGAGTCGAGGGGGTCGGCAGTGACCTGAGGGTTGGGCGACGTGGGGGTAGAACCGGCTGGGCTGGATCCTGTGCTAAGGGGAGCCGTGGCCTTGCCGCACTCTGCGAGAACCTGGAACCACTTCTGAGCGTCGGCAGCTGTGTGCGCCTTGAAGTTGAGCTCAGTGGAGCCCGTAAGCTTGCTGCTCATGGTCTTGGACTTGTCCTTGCCCTTGACACTGAACTTCTCACCCTGAACGGTTCCGATGACAGCATCGCCGAGGTAGATGGAGAGTTCAGGCTTGGGGTCGACGCGGTTGTTATCCGAGTCCTTGAACTCATGAAGGTACTTGGAGGGCGTGATCACGTAGTAGCCCGTTGAGTACCCCCAAGACAGCTTGTTACGTGACTTGCGCTCCAGCGAACCCTCGACCAGAGCCCTGGTTGCGGGGTGGTCCATGTTGGGGAACTGGATGGTGTCAACAGAGCGTGCTGGCTCGTTGGGGTCGACGAGACGGTCGCCGCTACGAGCATTGAAGGCGTTCCATTCAAAGTCAGGAGCGACGCGCTGGATGACCGAAAGCTGGTCGTTGTACAGGGCTCGGGTCTTGTCGGCCTGACCACCAGCAAGTTGGGTGAAAGCCTCCATAGCTTGCTGGATGACCTCAATAATGTGAGCCTCAAAGGCGTGGAAGTTGTTCTGAACGGCGATCAGGTCATTTCGGTGGTTGTTCTCGGCAATGACCTGACTGTTGAGACGGTGCAGAACACCACGGTACACAACATAAGGATCGTCGTTGCTGTTAAGGTGACCACCGGCCGAGTCGAAAGACGCAGAGTGTTGGCCGAGCAGCTCGATCTGCTTCTGGGTGGTGTTGCGGGCCTTCTCAACCTCCTTGGCCCCCTTTTCAGCACCGTGAGCAAGTTCCTTGGCCTTGTGCTTGATCTCCTTGTGCAGGCGCTCGAGGACGGGGAGGACTGATCCCTTGATGCTCTTTTCGGTCTCGATGTTGGTGTTGATAAGGGACTGGGTGTTGGAGCGCATGTTCTCAAAGAAGCCAGCCATGCCGCCGAGGCTTTGGTCGAAGTGGTGACCCTCCTTCAGGGGGCTGCTGATGGCCTGTTGAGCACTGTTAGTGCATGTCGCAACGTGATATTATCGTTAGGGTCGTCGTACCTTGAGCGCCTTCTCGTATTCCTTGGCGTGGTGGCCGTGGATTCTCTCCATGGCCTTCATGTATTCCTCAATGTAACCGACAGCATGCTTCCATGCCTGGAGTCGCTCGGCGAGCAGACCAGCAGTCTGTTTAAAGTATGATCAGTCCATGTTTTGCTTTGAAGGGGTAGTCGCATTGACGGAAGCGCATCGCGCGCAAGGAGGTGTTGCGCTGGAGTGACATACGCTTGAGGGATCAACTTCAGGAATAGCATCCTCGCTTTGGGTGCTGAAACCAGTGGTGGCCCTTGAGGGGAGATTGGACGTTGTAGGTGAGGCCATGGTGATGTCTGTTGGTGGTGTTGCTGAGTTTGTAAAGGGGTGAAGGATGATTGATAGGTAGTGAGTGATAGACAGTCAGGATTGTAACGGGTACCCGTAGGTGATAGCTCTGAGATTAGATTTAAGCTGTCGAAGCTTGGCAGACAGGGTCAGGGAGGTGCGAAGAGGGGTATCACGGTTCAGGTGTTCAAGGGTTCTCAAGCTTCTTTCTGCAGGGGTTGTTCAGTGGGTTTATATAAGTTGATGTCTGGTGCGAAAGAGCAGGAATGATCAAGTATTTGATAGCTTGTGACCTGGTTTTATTAGGCTTTGTCTGTAGGAACAATTCATTTAATAGCTCAACTAAGTTAGTGTTGACGTCGTAGATTGAGGATCGCCAGGAGAGAGCCCAGATGACGTCGATCCTCTTATATTGTGAGGGGTTGTTGAGACACCAAAAAGCTGAAAGTCCCGGCGCTAAACTTGCCTACCTCCCTATTAGAGGAACAAGACATTCAAAGTCGGTGAGGGCTTATTGGTTTTATTGTATGCACGAGGCCTCTTGACTGAGACTAATTAAAGTAAATATGGCCTGTGCTTCTTGAAACTATTCCAACATCACAAGCTCAGACGGTAGATCATGTTTGTGCTTGTACGTCCTGTATACCTTCATCAACACAAGAAGTTCCAGTTTCAGCTCTACAAGGATATTCCCTCGATCCGAATGCAGACGGATATAAAGAAAACATGCTGTAACACCCAATCTCGAAAGTGACAACTGTCACAAACATAATTCGCCAAAAACCAACATCAACTCCAATAACAACCATCACCAGACCCTGCCTAACATCTATGATAATGACGTCAGCCACCCTCGATCTGTAGTGTAGGTAGGTAGCACAAACTTTGGGCGCCGTGGTCCCTTGAATCTGTCGCACCGGACGCTTAAACTAACACAGGCTTGGCATAGTAAATCTATGCATTTTGAACCTTGGCTTAGTACCTCAATATCCTTGGTTTTGGAATACTCTCTGTAACTCGCAAGACAGCATGCATGCTAAACTAAACCATGACGCAGTCAACAGTGATGAATATTAATCAAAGACACCAATTTACTGAATAACACTGGCATTGACACAGAACCTAGATACTAAGTAAGGTATGCAGGTAAATATTCGTTAACATTTAAGGAATTGCACGCCACCACCATCAATCAGATCGCCACGATATGACCCTGTAGGCCTGTACCCACTGATAACAAGCTTTTTTCAACGGATGTCACCGAGTGCCGAAGAATTTCGTTCGACGAGTTGCCACTGCATGCTGTGCAGTACCGTTAACGCCCCTTGTGTCATTGTCGATAAGTTGAGCGGCAGAGATATTTGTCACCCTACAAATCGATTTCAAAATGCCATCTTTTTACATGGTATAGTTGTTAAGTACATGCCATTTCACGGTCTCAAGGCCTTGCGTGCAAGATACAAGGTAAAAGAATAGATCGGGACTCTAATCAATCTTTGCATCCATCCATAATATCTCTTGTGTTATCAATTCACTGTCAAGTCTTGCGTGCAATGTTGTCCATCTTTGTAGTTGAACATGTCTGGCTCTTCATATTCCTATCCAATCATCATACTGCAGGGGTATTAACTATACAGGTCTCTTCCTTTTCATCCATCGTCTTCCATGCGCTTTGTTCTGTTCATAAGTGTCGCGCGTAAATCCTCGAGTCAAATAGCTCGCCATCATATATACGCCATGTCTATAATTCCCGTGATACCTTCCCATAATGAAAATAAATCCACCAACGCCATCCAGGTCCCTTGACCTATTGTTCGTACCCATAAATATTTGACACATAATTCAGTATTTCCACAACCTGAACAAAAGCCAGGCACTCGTTTAGAAAACCTGGTTGCGGTTCTGTGACCTTCGATATGATGCAAGATCATCAGTGTAAGCACGACCACCAGCGATCCAGCTGGCCGGGCGTGAGATGTGTTGAGTGTGATCCTCGCCGTCCTGATCCTCCGAAATTGTGCCCAGAGGGTCCGGTGCAAGGTCAGTAGCAGGCGGTGTTCGGGGAGCGCTGAGCGCTGTTTGATAATCAGGTAGAAGCAAATCACCAGTACCAGCACGCGAGCGGGCTGGGGTCTTAACGGCTGTCTGGTAGCTGGGCACCTTGCTCAACTCGGCCAAATCGGTGGCGTCAAGATCGACATGCTCCGCCGAGTTCCGAGATGAATCTTCAGAGCTATTCGTCCTGGTGAGCGCCGCAGTCACGGGCTCCGATCGCGGAGCTTGGTACTGGGGTGCTGATGTGGGGGACATGAACCCTGGTGAACCTGCTGAATGCAATGATGTGTAGGAAGATGTTCGCTGAGAGGGGTCCAGTGAGACATCGGCCAGTCGGGACGAAAGTGCTGCCGGCGCAACAGGTCGACTGTGTGCGAGTGCCGCAAGATTTTCATTCGAGCCAGCTCGCGACTGTGCGTAGAAAGGACTGCTGACGCCTGACTGGAATCCAGGCGTCTGGAAACCGCTAATATCGACATTTTCGTATAGCTGGTCGAGGACGTGCTCGCCATATCCAGGAGGGGCTATTGTGGAAAGTTCTCGCTCGTTGTTGGGCGTGGTAGGTGACTGGTCGACAAGGTTGCCTTCCTCATCGAGGGGCATGTTAGGGGAGATAAAGATGGATACCGGTAGTGTTGCTCGAAGCTGCATGACACGTTAGTGAATCAGAAATACATCTCTCGAAAATGCAAACTTACCTCAGAGATATGACCGTCAGGGTTGCAGAGAGCAACGGTCAGCTTGATCTTGTGACGGACCTTGATACCGTGATGGTTCAAGTCTTGAATGCACTGGCGCAATCTCTTGGGAAGGTTGAGCTTCTTGGTCAACGCCCAGCCCTCTTGGCCAGTGTCCTCGATCATGTCTGCCCAATGCTCTTCCCTCGACGCTGCAAACTTCCACAGTGCTACCTCGCGTTCCGTTCGGTGCTCTCTTGTGCCGTGACCGGAAGAGGATGCTTGAACGTAACATTCACGGACCTCCATCAACCTTGCTGTGATGTCTCCCAATTCGAGACCTTTGAGAAGGGGTGTAAATCGCATCTCCATCGTGACTAAACCTCCAAAGACCACAGCCTTTTGGGGAATGATAATCGAGTAATCAACCTTGTTAGGCCAAATGTTCTCCACGCTCATGGCATGCAGGAATTCCAAAGCACCTGGCTCTAGTGTTCTGATTATTCGAAGGTGCTTGTTTGCGTGTAGATCGTATGCCAACTTTCCACGTCCGACAGTGGCTCTCAGTCTGTAAGTAATGGATGCCTCGGGGATTCCCTCGACACTTTCAGCCATGTTGCCTGGTAGCATGTACTCGAAAGGCCATTCGTAGTTGCCGGCGGGAAGAGTCATGCTTTTACCGTGTGTGCCAATGAAAGGCGCCCATCGGTGCTCGAGGATCGTCGTCGTCTTGTCAACTTTTTGTCCCGAAACGCCGGGGGCGGTTCCTCGGGGATCAGCCCAGCTGTTGCATCGCATGTTAGTTACTGGCTTCAAGAAAGTGACCATCTTACAACCCTGGGGGTTTCAAAACTTACACATGACGTAGGGTCCCAACGAGTCTCAGTCGGACATCTTCAATCTTGAGCGATGACTGAAGACACAAAACTAATGTGCCTTTGAGAATTTGTCCTGAGGATTCATGGTCGCTTCCACGGAAAACGATAAAATCGCTGTCCAAGCTGGATAGCAAGTTCAGTCAGTACTCTATTCCAACCTCACTGCGGTGGTGAGTTTGTGCGTACCGAATGTCAAAAAGACTATAAGAGTTTCGCCCTGTCACTGAGGCGAAAGGTTTAAAAGACGGCATGGCGACGTTGTTTGTCGTATAAGTGGTTGTAGTTTGCTGCAGAGCAGCAAAAAGGTAAGGGGTTCAAAATGAATTGGTTGCGAAACTGCCGAGGAAGGGAACTAGAAGGGACGAGAGAATAAATTGGAGGAGATGGAACGCTTTTATTTAGATTCACGACCAAGTCAAGTGCATGAGTGACGAGTTACAGCAGCCCAAGCCACGCACGAGTCGACGGGACGTTGTGGATACGATACAGCCTCTAGAAAAGTTGAGTGGGGCTGTGAGATCAGGAAAAGCCAAAACCTTCGAGGATCAGGTTAAGCAAGGATAGGAAAATGGAACTTCCATGCAATGGGAGGCGAGGGTCGCAAGTCGATAGCGCAAAGCAGAGCAGATCAAGCGGCGCGGCCTCTGGTGGAGTCAGGATTGCGACAAAAGTAGAAAAGAGGGTCTTGTTCTGATAAGACGCCCACCGTGTCAGTCTCACTAAAGATTTGACATCCAGACAAACGTAGCAGTACCAGAGCAGGGGACAAGTAGAAAAAAAAGTTATGGATAAGATGGGATTAGAGAGGCGGCAGGCGAGGGTAGCGGAAGAGACTAAGGTCAAACAGGGTCTCGATTGGAGGCGGCAATGGGCTTTCCTTTCCTTTTCTTTAATAGTGGTGTGGACCGGGCGATGATGCTTCCAGATGTGTATGACAAGAAACACGGGAGAACAGAGACGGGACGTCAAAAGAAGAGCGAACAGATTTGCATGACACCTGATGCTCGCATCTGGCTTTGATCATGAACAGCCAAACAGCCTGCACCATTGGCGCAACAGTCATGTCAGTCAATCAATTCAGTGATATCACCCCTGCACCGCACAAGTTTAGGGCATGATCCAATCCCTTTTAGGTAGTGATAAGTGATGGCAGGGGTCTGTCTGCCCTGTTGAAGACGTTCAGTCAGGTCAGTCTTGTGTGCACAACAGTTCCCGTTGCAAAAGCCGGGCATCCAGTCATGGTGTTATGGCGCAATCAAGGCAGAAAAGACATTGGTTGCAACGACAACGACAAGATGAGATAGGACAGCCCTGCATCTCGCTGCAAGTCCCATGTATCATGTATTGCGTATATCGTACGTCCCCGGGAGGTTGCGAAAGGTACATCAAATGGACGTCGGATGATGACGGGCCGGCGGTTGGAACGGATATTTTCGGTGAAATTTGGTAAATTGCCTTGTATCCGTATAGGTACAGGTTGAAACCGATCAAGGAACAGTAGTGCAATCTGTTGCCGCAGATAAGAGGACCTTGTTGCGCGTAAATTATCTCGGCCGTTTTGACTTGTTAGCGAGAGTCGACATGTTTTAGGCCGAAGCACGCAAGAGGCTGCAACTGGCTTGGTTGATGAGTGACCTATTGATATTGATCAAGGCAAGGTGCCAGGTCATGTTGCGCGCGCAAGGGTCGGTGGGGCGGAGGCGCCGGCCGACGCATTGAGGCTGGTTCGTTGTTGCATGAGTCGGGACGATTCGTGGCATCGAAGCCAGATCGAAGCTTTTGCCCTGCAGTTTCAAAACGTTGTACCGAGCGCCTGTGCTTCTACCGCCGAAACGCCGAGAAAAGGTACATAAAACAAGTACCTGAACACCAACTTTTTGTGTTCAAGTTATCGGGACGACAAACAGGAGTTGCTTCACAGATGTAGTAGCCGACGGATAACGATGATGATAGTGACGAAGAAGCGATTTTTAAATGTTGGTCTGAGTAAGATCGCGATAAACCTCTTCCAACATGCCTCATTGATGTGAAAAAGGAAAGGTACTCCGTGAGCACCTGTCGTGGGAGGTAGGTACTTACAGCCACATTCACATTTACAACCACATCGATTGATTCCAACGTTCCTGCATTTCTAAACCATCATCGATCATTCTTTTCTCGATAAGCTCCCGAGAGCAAAGCCGGACTTTAAATGTCGACCTACGAAAACCATGGAGAATCAGGTCCGGAAGGTATCAACCTTAGTACTGACTCGGAGTTCAAAACTTGTTCACATTCTTGCGGCTCCACTCACCATTTTAGTCTTTTGGTGCTTTCCCAATCCAGTGCAACATGTCAGGCACGTTGCTGTTGCCCACGGCCATAACGCGGGTTTTCTGTTCGAATATTCGCTATCGTTTCGCTGCTTATCAACCGATGGGGCTCATGGCTCGTCTAACTGTAGCCAAGAATTGTTTAACGATTTTCCCTGGGTTGTTATTGTTATACATCTGTGCTACTGTTCCGCACATCATTTTTTTTACACACCATTCTATCTGATCATCATATGATTCTTGAACATGATGGATGCAGAATATGGGGGGTTTCAGCGTTGGGGGCACGAGACTATTGCTGCAGCACATACAGGGTTCAGCTGGGGGAATCCTTAATCGACAAAAGAGCAAGTCTGGATAAGTTGGTCATGGGCTCTGTAATCTCAACGGGACGGCCCTGGCCCGGAATCTCGCTGAGATTGATACTCGTCTGACGGTATCGAGTGGGGGTCACTGTCGTCTAGAACTCGGCCATCAGGATTGTGCCAGTGAGACAGAACCCAGGCTTAGGTTTAGCCGGTCAGACCATGGCTACATGTCCTAGGACTGTTCCCCGCGACAATCCTTCAGACGTTCTCAAAGTCCTCGGTTCGAGGCCGGTAGCAAACACAGTCAGTCTCGTCTACTGCGCCTATACCAAGAGCTGTGCCTCTCAAACAGACGGTCTGGCCTCGCTCCATCCTGCCTCCCGTACAACTCACGACAACCTTGTCGTACGTAGACTGGCCCCTTCTATTTGACTCGTCTCCATCAAACAAGCACCCGTCAACGGAAACTAGGATGGCACCGTGCCGTAACAAAGCACCGAGAGAGCACAGAGAAAGATCTAGCTTGAGAGAGGTTCCACTGATCGCGAACCTGATTGATTGTTAGGCACAACCGCTTCGTGCTGTATTTTCCTTCTGCCCTAATGAGACTCGGGTTGTTCCTTTTCCAGATGTGGCTGTGTCATATCTGAACAGCCTCAATTCCCGACCACTGCTACACATACACAGAGGAAATTGACCCGAGATACACCATCTCTGCACCGACATATACGAAGAAATCGTCTCAAAAGGGATTCGGGTCACCACCTATCCGTATACGCACAAAGTTACCTGAAATTACAACTGTGAGACAAGCTTTCCTCGCTTAAAACTACTTCAAACTTGACTAGAAACAAACGAATCCACTGATGTTTTTGTTGAGGGCTTTGATTCTCGAAAACTGGGCCGTTCGATCGGAAACTTAGACGCCAGGGCCCATTGTTGACAGTCAGCCCTGTGTGACACAATTGCCGTGCCATTAAAGCACGAAATTTGGAGCGTGTTCTTGGTTGGTTGGGTGAGACTCTTAGACTCTCAATCAGTTGAATACCAAAGACACAATCGATACAGTTCCAGTGCCAGGCAGTCCAAGACAATTCTCCGGTACTTGTGGCTCACTCGACTGCACTGCAGGTATTGCTATACTGTGAAGGAACACAGCAATTTGTTTACTTTCTGCGACAAATCGGACCAGATTCCGTGATGCACATCTATCCGAGTTATCGATTATCATGCACAATATTTATATCTCTTTTACTCGCCAACGGCGCCTCCATCTCTTTCTCCTCACGGTTTACCCTATTGAGTTATATAGACACATCCTCCTACAGGCGGTGTCCAGCATCCAGCACACGCCATCAGTCGAGCCACCGCCTGATGGTCTATTCTGCCCCTGTCTATCACGTCTGGTTCGGTATCGGCCGTGTTAGTGGACTGAGTGGCCCCCCTCTCCTTTTCCCGATTTGCAAGGATTACAAACAATGACTGGTCCTTAACCAGCCAGCCACATGCAATCTGATATCGGGATTTCTCGTGTCTGAGGAGGTTTTGAGGCTCCGACAACACTTTCAGCCTCCTAGGCTTCCATGATGCCTGATCCTTGCTTGACGCACAGGCGCGCGTCGATTCGGTAGATGACATCCGGTCGCAACGGGCGTATAAGCTTGCATTAGTCTGGTTACGTAGTAAGTGCACGATACACAAGCTGTACAAGACAAATATTTGTTGTTCGTTGACTAAAACATGTACTGTAACTGTATAAATGAGATTGTAACATCACAACTTATGATCTTTACGCATCCTGCATATGCTGGGCATGCCATAGAGAATGGCAGGTCGCCAATTCGAAATCTTCCCTCCCCATCCCCTGGCATAAGCATTTCACATCTCACTGACCTTACCTACTAACCTAGTAGACTACATGTTCGAGGCATCCGTAGATTCAACCTCCTCATCTCATCCATTCCTTGCTTATCTAAAAACATGCCGCAATTGGATGTATGTAATTGTTACGTGCGCTAGCTGTTATCCACTGATATCTCTAGGAGCAGAAAAAACCGAACGCTTAAAATCAGGGTCCTGCAGCTATAGTGGATCTCAAACACGGTAGCTTGTTGCCCACCGAAGAGCCTCCGGTCGCCATGTGGGCTCAACGGAGACGTTTGGTTGATAGGACCGACTTGGTCTTCGAGCTGGGTGCCCAAAAACGGATTCCCGAGACCTATATGACTCTTCGACTATCCCAGCCGCGCCTGAGCAAATTTGTTAGCTGCCTTGGAGACACACTTTGTTGACGACCAGGGCTGGAAACTTGTCAAATAAACCAAGACTTGAAGTGGGTTTCCTGTTTCTATTCCTAATACAATTTCAACGTCAAACTCAATACGTAACCTGAAAGCAACCAATGATTGAAACAATAACGGACACCCCCTTGCCTCCAAAAAGAGTTGCTCTTATACGAGCGTGTTGCTGTCAAATATGAAAATGTCGCCGTGAACTCCAATTCGTCATCACGTCAATCGCGGTCAAATTCCATAGGAGTGTTTATCGCTCGTATGGATCCGCTCATGACGCCGCTTCCGGGGCTTCTGCTCCCTTGGTCTGTGCCGCAAGCTCCGATCCAGGTCGCAACCACGTTCTCATATGTCCTATTTTCAGAATTTCACATGTCAGCGTATGTCAGGAACAAGCGATCGTTGATCACCGATAGTGCAGCCGGTGCGGCAAATCGATAAGAATAGTTTGTTGATAGTACTCACCAGACTTGCAGCTTGTGATGATAGCATCTTCTGTAAAGTCCAACCAACACACTGGGTGCGTGTCGATTGATTTGTTCTGTTTTTATCTCACAGTTAGCCTGCAAGATCCCCAATTCGAATCTCTTCACATGTCGACCTCCCATCAACACTTACAAGAACGGGGGGAAGCATTGGGATTCTAGCTCGTGGCTCAACAGGGTGTGCGATGGCCATCTCTTCATCTTCCGTATCAAGGTTAGAATTAGATCGTAGGCGCGAGTTAGAGGTGGCCGTCTCAGCCCTCTGCAAGGCTGTATAACGTGACGAAACAGATCCGCGGTGGCGTACAGATTGCTACAGGAGGCGCACAGTCAGCTTACAGCTTCTTTTGAGACATCGTACTTATCAGAAAGTGGCAGTGTAGTGTAACAACACGTTTCCTTTCATGATTGATGGGGATGGTGGTACATACCGCTTTGGGTCGGTGAAGCATGCCAACACTAAAGTCCCACAGACACAGGCGTCCATCTTCTCCTACGCTGCCAAATCGGTAGTTTCGTTCGTCGCATCTCCAAGGATCAAAGGCAACGGCTGACACCCAAGACTGGTGTCCCTGGCATCTGGCTACTAGCGCTGATTCGGATAGTGACCAGATAGATATCAAGTCATCTTGACCACCAGTCAGCACGTATTGACCGTCTGGGGACCAGCAAACGCAGGTGAGCCCGCCATAATAAGAGTAAAAAACGTCAAGGAGCCTGTAAACCAGTCAGATAAGCTTTCTAGGCGGCGTGTAAGAGATGGTAGGGTTCATACTCCTCCTTCAGATAATCAATGATCCTTAGCGTACCATCCTCTGAGACAACAGCCAAGTGTCTGTTATCTGGTGAGAATGAGAAAGCATTGATTCGATGGTTGGACAGCTTCCAAGCGGCCACTGGGTTAACCTTTTGGTTTTTGGAGTGAACGGATTTGTTGATACGGATGGTATTGTGATGAGTTCCGATGTTGTTGGCGTCTAACGACTCGCCGCTGGCCCCGTTCGCCATTCCGTTCACTGCCTCCTCTTCTGGATTGAACTGAGCATCTTCTTTCTCCTTATCGTAAACCACGAGCGACCCATCCATGTGAGCGGCCAAAAATAGGTTTTCAGATCCTGGGATCCATCGAATTGCTGCCACTGGCGTGCCGTTGATAGCCCCCTATCATCGGTGTTAGTAGTTTATACGTCATATCTCAGAATCTTGAGTGCTTTCTCACGTTCTTGTTTAACCGGGTATAACGTTGTGAGATTGGCTCCCACCAAATAACTTCGCCAGTAGAAAATCCCATGATAACGTCAAGGTGTGAAACGCTCTTGGTATGAACATTTACGTCATGGCATAAACAGTGCGCTTTTGTGAAAAGAATCTTGGTTAGATAGTCTTGCTGCTCAAGATATCAGTGCGTGTTTGAGACTTGTTGAATTCGCAATCGAACGTACTTTTGTAGAGGATGACATATCAAGCCATTGGAAGGCACGATTAATATTAGCAAATGCAAAAATACCATCGTTTTGTCGCTCTGTGAGCTTCTTGGAGAGGCTTTCGTTAACAATGACACGCGAGATGAATGAGGAATTGCTCTTGGTCATGTTATTCTTGGGCTTCCTCTTCTTATTCACATCCTTGGTCGGTGCCTGAGTAAGTAAAGCGTTCCCTTCGCCAAAAGCAGGTGCCGATCCTATGGTTATAGAGGCCGAAGCAGCGGCAGCATCACTCGTCGAGCCAGTTCGACCATCCTCACTGGCCACGCCTCCCTCGGCAGAGTAGCGCCCTTCATTGGGATGTTCCTGAATACTCGACGGAGCCCCACTCAAAGCAAGTGTAGTAGACGAGAGGCCTTTGTATAAGAAGTTCGGGGCTGGTCGACTTTCGAGGGCGATGAGGGAAACTGAGGTACCAGCACTGGCAGGCTGAGGAAGGGTCGACAGCGGGTTCGGGTTTGGGACGGTAGCTTCGGAAGGGTGAGGCGGAGGCGTCGCGAGATGTAAATCTTCTTTCAGTGTGTATGTTCCTGTTGTTCTCTGTTAATGTCTGTCCAGATGGCCTGATTCCGGGCACCAATGTTACCTTCTCCGACTAAGAACTGCCATTCAGGGCCTGTTGGGTTTGACAATGTATTGTTTGTCTCTATCATAGGTACAGGGTGTATTCCGGCGCCATAGGGCCCCATGGTGGGATACCGCGGAGGGGGAGGTAGAACACTGGAATCCCATGGCGTCAGCTTGTGTCAGGCGCAAAGTGGTCGCAAGAGCTATGTGCGCATAGTCGGGATATTGTACGTACAACATGATGAAAGTATATGCACTGCGTGTATATCAAATGGGATCTGTTGTCGATTCAGTTCGGGCTGGGCCAGGTTTAGTCGAATGAAGATATCGCGATATTTAGTTGTTCGGTGAAGAGGTCGAATAGCAGAGGCAGAGGGGGCTGAACGGTTGAGAGGCACAGCAGATCCGGGTCGGAATTGGAAGGTGATGTACGTCACTAGGGCAGAAGGAGAGACCCCTGGAATAGAAACCCTGGTGAGATATCCGACTGATGGTGAATTGGCGTGTCAGGCTCAACCTTGAGGTGTGAGGCTGGGAGGAAACAGCCGAGGAGTTTTGAGCAGCGGATGTTGGACTTGAATCGGACTATGCGCGCAGGAAGGCGCAGACGATAGTGTGGGGTAAGAACTGGGGAAAGCACCACCTAACGGGCAGGGTTCTAAAAGTCAACGTGGAGGTGACATAAATATTGAAGCAGATACAACATGGGCTCTATTCTATCTACCGCCGATCTTCTATGTAGGTCGCATGCGTGCTTCTCGTCGACAGGTTATACAGGCCTCCAATTGGGCCCAACGAACATGTTCTTAACTCCCCAATGGAGTGATTGATAGGTAATCTAAGAGGATTGAATGCGATGTTGCGTGAAGCTCCAATGGCAGCCCTCAACCCACCGAATGAAGCCATCATGTTAGTGTGAATCTACCAGCTTGACCATAGGCTAAATACAAAATTAAGTCAAACAATGATTTGATTAAGCGCCCACCTTCAAATCACAGACTTCGATAGATTTCGCCAGAAGCCAACTGTGGAGTGCTATATTCCCTGTAGATTCAGGCTCGTGCGGTGAGTTGAGGTGAAGCGACAGTGGTTGGTTCCACACATGACAACACACCAAATCCAACCTCAGACAGAAGGCGGGCAGGGACGCATCTTTAATTGATCGTCCCCAAAACCGCCCAATCCTTGCTCGTCGCAACACTTCTTTTCTGTCATCAACCACAACCATCCTAGCTCTGTACCTGACCTGAGTTAGCTGCATCTACTGTGTTCTTGCCTAGGTTGTCTTGCATTGCATTGCACTGCTCTACTCTGCTGTGCTGTATTGTTTCTATTTTGGACTGAAACATGGTCTGATCGATCTGCACCTGACAAGCAATCCTCTTTCACCGTCTCCCTTCTGTCAAGTTCTTCTCTTTAATATATTTATACAATTGCCATTGTGTCTCGACATTTTCCCCTCTACCATTAGCCCAACGCCGCTGCCGCTGCCACTGCCACTACGATTCATTCCCCACGATCGACGACCGAACCCACGATATCAGCACACCACAGTCCCCTCTTGGGTATGGAACCTTAATGACGACATAATCGGACCAAAAACTCCAATAATTCTCCATCATGGCCACTGGTACGAACGCCCTATAGTCATCTTTCCATATACATCCGACCCTTGCCAAGTCATTACTCGACAACCATAATAATATCAAGACTACCAAGCAAATGACTAACCTTCCTTGTGCAGTTCGGATCTGTGTTTGTGGCGACGAAAGCACTGGTAAATCCAGCCTCATCGCCTCTCTTGTTAAAGATCAGTTTGTCAACAACAAGATCCAGCCCGTCCTTCCTCAAATCACCATCCCGCCGAGCATCGGTACGCCCGAAAATGTCTCGACCACCATCGTCGACACCTCAGCTCGCCCACAAGACCGGACTACGTTACGAAAAGAAATTCGAAAGTGCAATGTCATTCTTCTTGTCTACGCCGACCACTACAGCTATGAAAGGGTGGCACTGTTTTGGATGCCGTATTTCCGATCTTTAGGTGTCAACGTTCCTGTCGTATTATGTGCCAATAAATCCGATCTCGTTGGACAAGGCACCACGCCGCAGGTGGTTGAGGAGGAACTGTTACCCGTCATGGCCGAGTTTCGTGAGGTCGACTCCTGCATCCGTACCAGCGCCCGCGACCATCGAAACGTGAACGAAGTATTCTTCCTTTGCCAAAAGGCTGTCACCCACCCAATCGCCCCTCTGTTCGATTACAAGGAGGGTCATCTCAAGCCTTTGTGTATCAATGCTTTAAAGCGTATCTTCTACCTCTGTGACAAGGACCAGGACGGTTATCTCAACGAGCAGGAAATGCGTGACTTTCAAGCCCGTTGTTTCGATAAGCCTCTGACGACCGATGATCTGGACAACATCAAACTCAGCATCGCGAAATCGTTGCCCGCTTCTAACCTAGAAGTGGGGATTGACCTGCCAGGATTTCTACAACTGAACAAGCTTTATGCCGAGAAGGGACGCCATGAGACTATTTGGATCATTCTTCGAAAGTTCCACTATACTGATAGTCTGAGTCTTGAAGACAAGTTTATTCGGCCAAAGTTTGAGGTCCCAGAATACTCTTCTGCCGAGCTGAGTCCTGCTGGTTATAGGTTCTTTGTGGACCTGTTCCTGATCTTTGACAAGGATAACGATGGGGGTCTCAATGATGAGGAGCTGGAAGCTTTGTTTGCCCCAGCTCCGGGGCTGCCTAGCTCTTGGACGGATTCATCGTTCCCCTCCTCGACTGTGAGAAACGAGGCTGGCCACGTTACTCTTCAAGGTTGGCTTGCTCAATGGAGCATGACAACTTTCATTGAACCCAAGACTACTATCGAATATCTTGCCTATCTTGGTTTTGAGCCTTCGAATCCCAAGGACTCCATCACCGCTGCACTCAAGATCACAAAGCCTCGTAAGAGAAGAAGTCGTCTTGGCCGAGTCGAGCGCAACGTAGTGCTCTGCTACGTTCTTGGTGCATCGGGTGCAGGAAAGTCTGCTCTTCTCGACTCATTCCTCAATCGACCATTTTATGGTCTATACCATCCGACTATCAAACCCCGCCGCGCAGTAAACAGTGTCGAGTTGCCTGGTGGAAAGCAAGTCTATCTTATTCTGGAGGAACTTGGTGAACTCGAACCTGCAATCCTCGAGAACCGAGCCAAACTGGACGCCTGCGATCTCATTTGCTATGCATACGACTCGTCAGACCCTGACTCATTCTCTCATATTGTTGACTTGCGAAAAAAGTACCCGCACCTCGATGAGCTTCCCTCTATCTACACTGCCCTCAAAGCCGACAAAGACAAAACCAACCAACGCTGCGAACTTCAGCCAGACCAGTACACCTCCTCGCTTAGCATGAGCCTCCCGCTGCATGTCAGTGTCACTTGGGGCAGTATCAGTGAGCTTTTCGTAGCCTACGCAGATGCTGCTACGACCCCTAGCACTGGGTTCCCCAAGAGCAACGAAGAAGGGCCCGACAGAACGAGTCTGTACATTGCACTTGGAGCCACAGCTTGTGCGGGTGTTGCTGCGTTAACAATATGGCGGCGTGCAACTAACGCTTTATAATTGCTGAATCAAAGATTGTAATATACAGTCGAACGGATTTGGGTCATGGTCGTTGAAGGTTACCTGTACTTGCATGAGAAGGAGTTCTATTTCCTATTTACAAAGAAAATGATACCCAGTTCCCTTAACAAGCTTGGTCACAAATAAACATAATAACATCATCTTTTCTTATTTTACTAGGCTCTTAATGCAATAGCAACTCCTCTCTTATATATATAATACATATCATGCTCCCTAACGCCAAGCCCATAATGCCGTTTCCTATCTCGGTACAAGGGATTAGACCTTATAGAAGCAAAAGCCGACGTAAAAGCTAGCGGCTTCCATTTCCTCGTCAGATACGAGTAAGGGACCGCCGCCACGCTCACGTACGCCCATACGCTCGCTCAAGGGGCCTAACTCCCGATCATCCTTCTCGGCCTCCCAGATCTCGGGGAATGTGCGGTGGAACTGCAGTTCAAGATTGTAGTCTTCGGCAAGAGCACGGAAAGCCTCCCACGGTACGACATACTCGGGCACCTCTTCCACAGCCTCGTCCAGGAAGAAGTTGTATTTCCAACCGAATGCAGGTCGGAACACACCATCATCTGGTGTCTTGTCAGGGAAGCGCACTCGATAGATAGAGTTGCCCCATTCAGCAGTTGGCTCCTCTTCGCCCTCTTCCAGTTCACCATCCTCAGGTTCTGTCTGCTGCGGGGTTGTTGAGCCTTCGCCGTCCTTCTCCGCCTCTTTCTTGGCTTCGCGCTTGACCGCAGCCTCCTCGTTGAACTTGCGGACTCGCTCGCCTAAAACATCAGAGTTGGGGATGCAGCCTATGAATCGACCTCCCTTCTTGAGCGCACCAGCGACGTTGCGGAGCATGTTTCGCGCGTTCTTCTCTGATTCGAAAGCGTAGTGCATGGAAAACATCATGCTGACAACGTCGAAGCCTCGGCGGTTCATGGGTGAAGGGTCGAAGCCGACTTGCTGGATGATTTCAAGATTCTCGATGGTGTCACCAAAACAGTCCTTAACGTGGAAACGAGCATCGAATAGGCGAGGTGCCGGGCGTCGGTGACCTCCTCGCCCACCTCGTCCGCCACGACTGCCCAAAGTTCTGTAGCGGTCGCGAGCTTGTTCAATACTCACGTCAGCCGGGTCCAGACCAACATAGAGCTGAATAGGCTGAGGAGCCTGTTGCCATTTGTTCAAATCGCCGCCCTTTCCACATCCCATATCAAGCACAAGAAGGTCTTTGCCGCTGGAGCGTCCAGCCTCGCGCGAGCCAGGGGTATGGTCTTCGTCTGGGGAATATCGCTGGATGATGCAGCTCTTGATCCAATTGTTGAAAACGCGCAGTCCCTTGATCTTACTGTCCCTCGTTCTCCAGTCGCGACCACGCTCTGGTACATTGTTGTAGTGTTGTCTCACGAGATCGCTGTTGTTTCGGATTCTCTCCTGCTCAGCTTCATGGGCGTCGTCTGCCGCAGCCTCTCGTTCTCTGTCGAGCTGTCGCTGTCGGATGGCTTCTCGCTCGGCTTCTGAGATACGCGCACGCGCACCGGGACGCTTCAACTTCCGGGGCTGTTCGGAAGGGGAGAGTGCGCGTCGCTTTGCTGGTTGAAGCGACTTGGCATTGTATGGCTGGGGGAGATCGTCTTGCGGTTCGTCGTTGGCACGGCGTTTACGACCGTGGCGCTCATCGTCTTGGGCGCGATCCGATTCTCGAACCATCTTGGATATCAAATCCGATGGGATTTTTGTCAATGTCAATGTCTCAGTATTGCAATTTCAAATGTGTAAGTAGTTGAAGTTTGGATTAGAGTGTGAGATGATCAAGTCCTGTAACTTATCTAATCTCAAGTTTATCTGCAGGCGCTTGGGCCATGCAGCTACCCTGCACTTCTTTAACTTGGCAATTTGTTGTTTAAGTATCAACGTCGATGCGATTTTGACAAAGATGTGATATCTGGGGGAGAATTTTGACGGTGTTTTTTTTATATCACATTCAGCACGTTACTATTTCATCCGTAATTGGTGCCAGAATTGTGTGTTTTGCAGCGATGTGGCATGTTGGTATGAAGTGCACCTAATCATGTTCAAAAAGCTCAAGGTTGAAGAAAGGTTACATCACAACTGAGTTGCCAATGGACATTACATCACTGTGTTACTTGAGTAGTTCTATTAAGCAGAAGGCATGCAATTACTAAGCCAAATTGCTATATATACCATGGTATTTGGCTGGTGGTTTGTTAATACAGCTTCTAAATACCGGGTACGTACTGTCTAAGGTACTAACGTCAATCAGTGCGTGTCCCGCTGGAGCCTTGCAACAACCGCCCGGGCCACTCACTCCACAGTCGCCTTGCCATCCAATTGCCTGCCACTGTTCTTGCCATACAACACCAAGCTCTACTGACCTATCTCTGAGCTTCTCTCGTCATCCATCTCTAAACACAACAACATCACCAACAATCAACAGTAAATACCGTCACACCCAACGAGCCACAAAGCTTCCCCGATATCGCATTCTGCGCATTAAAACCAGACACATACTCGACGACCACCCACCACCGTCATCATGGGTTCCGACCCCCAGTACGCCAAATGGCCATTGCTGCCTCTTTCGCAGCATGTCTTCACCCTCACAAACGGCTACGCCACTAAGAATGCGCAACAAACCTCTGTGAAGGCTCTCCAAGATGCCATTGCCAAGGACAAGATGGCTCCTTTTTACCGATATCTCGCTCACCCTCTCGATGGCGTTCTCAACACCGTTGGCGAGGGCGGCGCTTCCGCTCCTGGACGACCTCTCAGCAGGAAGTCGAGCCTCGTCGGAATGATCGCCACCAAGCCTGCTGCTGCCAACATTAGTCTCCCTTGGGATGAGGGGCTTTACAACCAGCTGAAAGAGGACAACGATCGTGAGCTAGAAGAGATCCAGAAAGAGGAGGATGATGCTGTGGAGCAAGCTGGTGATACTGAGGTCATGGCCGCCCAAGGCAAGCGAGCAGAGTTCTGGGCTCGAGTGGGAGACAAGGCATGTCTATTTTCGCCCAGACATTTACGATCTGGTAGTAATTCGAGCTCTCCATGCTAATACCCCTACAGGACAAAGCCATTGCCACCTACGAGAGCCTCTTCGAGAAGACGGGTATTCTGGGTACTAAGATCGACCTCGTTCTTGCTATAATACGTATGGGCTTGTTTTATGGTGACAAGCCTCTCGTGAAGAAGCATGTCGAGCGCGCCAAGGGCCTTGTCGACACAGGCGGTGACTGGGACCGTCGCAACCGCCTCAAGGCCTACGAGGGCCTGCATCTGCTCACCGTTCGATCCTACAATCTCGCTGCGCCGCTGCTCCTCGACTCTCTTTCCACCTTTACCAGTTACGAGCTCTGCACTTACTCCAACCTCGTTGTGTATTCCGTTCTCGCTGGTTCAGTCTCCCTCAAGCGTGTCGATTTCAAGTCAAAGGTTGTTGATGCACCGGAGATCAAGGCAATTCTCGGCGATGGTGACGACAAGCTGCTAGCTCTTAGCGGCGCTCTCAGTGCTGGACCAGGTGCCGATGACACTGTTGGCGCGAAGGCACCTAAGACGGCCACCGCTGCTGTGAATCTGACCACACTGGGCACAAGCACTGATCACCCCGAAGCTGAGATGGCCATCGACTTCAGCCCCTTGGCCCTGCTCGTCAGCAGCTTGTACAAGGGCGACTACAAGGCCTTCTTCACGTCTCTGGCCAATGTTGAGGAGCAGTTCCTGAACCAGGATCGCTACCTCCACGAGCACAAGAACTGGTTCATCCGAGAGATGCGACTCCGCGCTTACCAACAGCTTCTGCAAAGCTACCGTGTTGTCGGCCTTGAGAGCATGGCCAACGACTTTGGTGTCACTGTCGACTTCCTCGACCGGTATGTTAACTGTCATACTATCACATGAAAGAACACAAGCTAACATTGATGATCTAGTGACCTCGCCCGCTTCATTGCTGCTGGCCGTATCCCTTGCACCATCGACCGCGTGACAGGCAAGGGTGTTATCGAGACCAACCGCCCCGATGACAAGAACAAGCAATACCAAGACGTCGTGCGACAGGGCGATCAGCTCATTACAAAGCTACAAAAGTACGGCCAGGCTGTGCGGCTGAGGGGTAGCGAGAGAGCATAGATATGGGAACCGGATGGGGAAGTTGGTATTTGGTAATGTCATGCCAAGAAAGACAACGCAGCAGGGGAAGGAAATGGGTTAGAAGAAGACGAATCCCATGCCTTTACCTATTTGCTTGACTGTATGATATAAATTAGACAGGCCATTGTGGTAATAGACTTGGCTGGGTCCCGGTGAGGCACCAAAAGTGGTCTGATGTTCACCCCCCCGCGTCGTCCACACCGAGGCGACAACTGTGGAGTTGGTTGCATGTGTACTGGATGATGTGATGTAAACAAGAATCAGGTTAGTTACCCCAGGATTGTTCTTTTGTACCTGCGCATGCAGACAAGGGTGGCAGACATCGAAAGATCAGCAACACGACTGCATGGTGTGGTGTGTACACCCCAGGTTTGAGTTCTGATACGCTCACACATTCTAAATTGGTCTCCGTTTTACATATAATAAAAATTCTAGATTGGTGAACTTCTGTCTACCAAATACTGACTACTACGCTTAACAATGCAATGCGATTTCCTGTCGAATGACGCCTGATTTTCTTCCCTTTTCTCATCCGCACACCGTGGGTCTCATGTCACGGCGCAGTACCGAGTCTTCGGCTCCGCACCATCGAAACCCCTCTGGGGACCCCGCCACAGGATCGGGCCCGCGATAGATGCAGTGGGGCCTGTTTCCGATATCACAACCTCTTCCCATCGTTGTTGTTGGCTCATCGGTACTTGTCGAGGAACTCACTGTGGAACTTGACGATACTGCCAACCCACTCGGTACCGGGAGCGAGGAAGGTTGTGCGGAAGTGGAGTGTGTTCTCCTTCTGACCGAAACCGGAGCCAGGGACGACGCAGATACCGGTGGCCTCAAGGAGACGCATGCAGTAGAACTCGTCGGCGCTTCGGCCCTCTGCCTTGGCAGCCTCAGCGGCCTTCGTGGGAAGGTTGATAGTGGGGAAGAGGTACATGGAACCTTGGGGCTCGGCGCACTCGACTCCCTCCATCTGAGAGAAAGCCTTGTGCAGGGCGGTAGCGCGCTCTTGAAGACCAGTGAAGATACCGTCGTACTCCTTCTTGTAAAGCTCGTATGAGGGCTGGCCCTGCTTGGGAGGGTTGACCATCAACTCGACGAGGCACTGACCGATGACGGGGGCGCAAAGCATGATGGAGATGAACTTGTAGATGTTGGCCTCAACATCAGCGTCAAAGTTGACAAGCTCGAAGTAACCACCACGGTGGCCACACTCGCCAACCATACCCTTGGAGACACTGTGAAGAGAGGCTAGCTCAAGGCCGTCAAACTTGCCGGGGTGCTCCTTCTGGAGTGAGCATAGGACCTGCTTGAAGCTGTGGAACTTGCCGACAAAGACGTTTGTCTGGTAAACCTCATCAGCCATAACGACTAGGTTCTCCTCGTTGGCAAACTCGAGGACGGCGCGGATGTCCTCCTCAGGAAGAGAAGCACCTGTGGGGTTACCGGGGTTGATGATGACAATGCATCGGACATCAATACCGTCGGCCTTGGCCTTCTCGTAAGAGGCGCGGATGGTGTCGACATCGGTACCCCAGTTCCTTGACTCGTCGAGCAGGTAGGGAACAGCGGTAGCGTCAAGGAGAGACAGGGTGGCGGTGTAGAGAGGGTATTGAGGAATAGGGATGAGGATTCCGGTCTTAGGAGAGGCGCAGATAACGTTAAGGAGTGTGTTGACACCGGAAGAGGCACCAGCGGACAGGTAAATGTGTTCGGGGTCAGCAGGGAAGCCATCGCGACCTAGGGGTTGTTAGCAAGACATTGTATACATCCAAGGATGGCATGACTGACGCTCAATAAACTGTGCGATGCTATCACGGATAGCAGGAACACCAGTGCTGGCGCTGTAGGCACCGACAGAGCCAATCTTGCTCAGGAGAAACTTGGCGCGCTCAATGACATCGGTCTTGTAGCCAAAGTGCTTGGTAAGGGCCTCCTCGTTCTCGAGAAGAATGGGGTTCTCGAGAAGACTGGCGACCTGTCGGAAGAAGGTGATGGGCTTCTGGTCGAGCTGCTGAGGGTTGCCAATGTTGGCAGAAATGACCTCGTTGAAAGGAAGGTCGCCGGTATCGCCCTTTGCGATCTTGGCCCTGTACTCCTCGGACTTGACAGCAAGTTCGCCACGGACGGCATACTTGGCGGCGACGACGCGCTGGTTGATGTTTTCGGTAGTCAATCTCATTTTTGCAAAATATGTCGAAAAAGATGAGGTCTGTAGGTGTAGGTTGTAGTTGTAGTTGTTGTAGTGGGGGTGACGAGCAGTAGAACTTTTTGGCGGGGTACAAGTCGAGGCGAGTAAGGGTCGTGGGGTAGATGCGGCAGTAATAGATTTACTCCAAGAACGGGGACCAACTTTATATATTTAAAAAAACGTCGAATGTTAGCAAAGAACTGATCGTACTGTATCACTGTACGGTTTGTATCCGTAACAGCATCCAAATTAAGAACAAAATGTCAATGCTTTGAGGTCTGAGCTGAAGCTGTGTCAAGGGGAAAGAGGGATGAGACAAGGATGATGAACCCGGTGTGTGTAAGAGAATGAGAACGAGAAAGAGAGAGAGGCATACACTGGAAAAGGCTACTACGCCAAGACAACACTGTTGTTTAAGTATAAGTGCAAGTGTATCGTGAGCTGAAGGGGAAAAAGAGGAAAAGTCGAGGGCAGAGCCGGATACAAATATTAGAGCAAGAGAGATAGAGTAAGAGAAGAAACTAATGGAAATCCGCATATAGGCAAGGCAAGGCAGACAGAAACACCCAATCCATTGACTAACTCATGCGGGCACTACCATGTACCAAGGTAAAGAAGAGGAAATCAAAGGCTAAAGAAGGCCGAAACCCTTCGTTACCCACTCAGACAAGCACATCGACATCGCAAACACGTCCACGTCTGGGGGGCGGATGGAGACCCGGGGTGGATGCATGGGTCATGGTCAAGGTCATGGTCATGTTCATGGTCATAGCCACTCCGTAGTGCTCTTGTACTGACAAAAGCCTCAAGATATAAGGTAATAAGGTAGGTCAGGGAAATGACGGGGGTTCCCCAAAATCAGCGCATGATGCCCTGCAAATTGCCTGACTTTCAACGGTAAGAATCCGGGGAGGATCGCAGAAGAATGTCCATGACGAAAAGACTGGACAAATCGTTATTTGCCTCAGCTCAGTTCAGCCCAGTCAACTGACGGATGACGCTTGGGGGAACGTGGGTAGTCTATGCAGAGCCGGGGTGTGCTGGTGCCTCTAAACATGGAAAATGGGGGGGCAGATTTGGGGTTTCCAAGGGCCGGAGCCGGGACCCCGGAAGGCACAGACTCGGACTGGACTTTCAGACTCAGACTCATAGTCAACAGCAGATGTTGATTCCGCATAATATCTGACAGCTGATAGTTCATATGACGGCAGCCACATCAAATTCATGATGCAGTGAGCGGTCTCGTCTCCGGCCATTTTGTCCGAAAGAAACCCTTCGGAGCGTCCCGAGGTCATGACCGACGCTGGAGGTCTTCCGAGACCATCCCGGAGATTAGCTCGGGGCTACAGCACCGCTTTTCGGCTCTTGCTTGAGTATAAAATCAAATAAAGAAGACGGCGGAGAATGGCTTTGGAAAAAGAAAAACAGACAAGGGGTACAGCGCTTGCGGTTACATAGGAAAACAAGACGTTTATAAGAGATCCAATAGAACGTCTTGCCTTGCGCCAGATTTGTTAATTGGTATCAGATAAACTTTCTCTCTCTTTGCCTCTCTTTGACGAGCATCTTGCTCGCGGGGCGCATGTTTCAACGGGACCGGACCGGCCCTGCAGATGTACAGATTGGAAATAGAGCATTTGGTTGGCTGAGGTAATAAAAAATGTACACAGAAAAGTCTTCCATCATCCACAATGGAAGCTCTCTTGCGACGAAACGTACCTGAGATAGCGGGGCTCTGATTGCTCGCCCATCGTTGACCACTGACGGCAGACTCCTTTGTCTCGGCACTGGCAGTCACTCGTGACGAGTTGAGAAGCGGCTGGCATCGCAGTGTTTGTCCGAGACGGGCTGATGCCACGGGAGTTCGACGTGATAACATGATCGACCTCTTCTTGCCTTATCTTGTTTCACGGCTGGAGTTGTGGAGGCGTGGGGATCTGAGAGGCGGAACACAAAGATGAGTTAGTTGCTGGAACCGGCAGTTGAAAAAGTATAAGTGAGTACTGCCAAGAGGTGACCTGTAACTTGCTAAAGAGCAAATATCTACCAAACTCGGAGAAACTGAAAGCTGAAAGCCTACCTTGAAAAGCGAAAGTTACTCTGTTGTCTGGCTAGACAAAAGAGATGGCTAGGATTGGAGAGTTGATATCTAGTCGATATCGGATCGTCAAACCCTCGTTTCGCTTATTCCCGCGGCGGCTAAGTCTGTCAGACAATTTGTGACTGATGAAAACCCAGAGTTGTTTGGGCGCAAATAGTACTCAACACAGCAAATACCAAACTCTATGGCATTGATTGTGACAAGAGATTAAGAAACACAGCTGTGCTAAGTGCGTACCTTAGTAGTCAAGATTAATTACCCGACCTAGTGAGGGGCAATGGTGTTTGTTGGGGTTGTGGGAGCTGAGATAATGTCAGCTGCGGCGGGTAAATCAGTAGTATGTTAGTACTGATCACGTCGTACAATCTACGAATAGCTCTTGGAAGGTGTAAAGAGTGAACATGTTTATCCTAGCTCTTTATACCGCTCCATAAAGAAAAGAAAATACCCGACCGATATCGTGGATGGTAACACGCCGTACAAGGGTCCAACAGAAAAGTGCACCGGTCTCGGATCCATACATAGTACATGTTTAGCTATCCTTGCTCAAACAAGCGTGTTGGATCTCTGCATCATGTACCGATAATACGATGCAGATAAGATAGTTTATATATATGCAGCTCCCAATTGGTCAATTTAAACATCAATCAATCCCTCTCGGTGAAACTTCCAGCGAGCCCACTCACCGAGATCTGGATAATGGGCCGCTCTATAGCGGCGTCATGTTTTCCCGGCTCCCGACCAACGTCGTTGGATCCGTAAATTTCCTATGTACGCTCACAGCGCCTGAGGTGTAGGAAGATCAAGCCATCAGATCATCGTCAATCATCATGGCAAAGAAGGGTACGCATATTGTCTAATTGCTTCAGTAGCGCATCTATTCACAAAAAAATCATTTCACTGACTCATCTCTTCTATAGCCAAGGCTCGTCTGGTGCATGCGCGCCTCGTTTCCATGGCCATGACTGGCTTCTTCTACACCTTCAAGCGTCCTAGAACCGCACCCATGATGAGCATGTTGAAATACGATCCCATCGGTACGACCATACGAGTTTATGATACCCCGAAAAACTAGCTAATGTACTCAATTATAGTGCGAAAGAAGGTCTTGTTCCTCGAGACCAAGAAGAGGAAATAAACACCCACCCAAACTCGTTCGCCAATACCTTGTCGATACAAGACTTTCGACTCCTCCGTCTCTTGCGTGAGCTAGAAACAGCTCGCTCGCCGGCCGCCACTACTTACGCGCCATGTAACACTACACTAAAGAGCATTGCTGGAGTTTGGGCCCCGGGATCCTCGCTCTACCGATGCGACTCAACATGTACAACATAGACTACAACTATATCCTCACGACATGGCTGCACTGACATGCCACTGAAATTAACGATCGGAACCCATACTGCTGTGCATTGTGTATCTGTGAGCTGTCTCTACCGATTAATTACAGATCATGAAGCAAGTCATCATTCCATCCGCGTCCACAAATGCTCCCTTCAAATCACAAAACTGAATCATTATCGGCCACTCCATATGTGTGCCTGTTCCACCCCTAGAACCGGTGGTCATATGCCATGCTCAAGTTTTGGCTCGACTGAAGATTGCTAGAATCCTACAATATTGACCCCTTTTGTCTCGTCTTGCCAGTCTGTTTCTGTGTTAAGTAAATGATTCGCATTGCTTTTCGAGGTATATGGATGTTTGAAGTAGCCGTGGCTCACATGCCACTGGTATCTCCATATTCGTCTTGACTTTCTGATTTGATCTTTTTCATAACAGGAGCAATCTCATTTTCTTCATCAGCTTGGGCGACACGCTTTTTGCTCGGTTTGGCTCCATCCGTACCACCCAAGATAGACTCCTTCGTAAAGTCCTCAATGGTAGGCAAATCCCATTTCCGCGTTCTTGGCATCAAACCTGTGCGAACTTGTTCGACCATAGTTGGGTTGGTGCCGCTCGCGGCCGAGCTCGCCCTGGCCATTACAGGCCGGTTGTATTGGTCATGATTCAGGGCAGTTCTGATAGGATCGACCTCTTTTGTCGAAACAGCCGCTGGCCGTAGAATGGGCCGCGGAACACTGGGCTCTCGGCGCCTTTGTTGCTCTTGTGCAATTGAGGGTGGAGGGGCTGGCAACGAGGCTTCGATTGCAGGACTGGCCACGACAACTCTGCGGCGATACCTCTCTCCTTGAGTATGGACATCAAGGGTTAAGACATCACTGAGACTGGTAGAGCGTTTGACGCCACTGTATTGAGCTTGGGGACCAGGACGTGTATCCTCGGAACACTGCCCCTGGAAGTAACCTGATTCACTTCCGGTTTTGTTCTCCTGTGACTCTTGGGGAGTGACAGTCTGCAGTCTAGCAGCTAACTCGTCCCTCACCCAACTGTGTTCTTGGCTCAAGTAGGAAGCCGTGGATTGTAATATTTGATTGAGGTCAATCATTTTGTTGAATGTGGTGTTCAGGTTTTCGACACGAGGTACCCGTTCACTCATGCCGTCTAATTGACCTTTGAGTGTCTCCATAGCCTTGAGATCCTCACGTTCTCTCCGACAGAGTTCACTGCTAGTGCCAGCATCACTCTGTAATTTGGTAAGATGCCCTTGTAGACCAGAAGTCTTCTTACGCTCCTCAAGTAACGCCTCGCGTAGAAGCTGAGACTCGGGGTTGCCCGATGAAACTAATTCTAGTTGCCGTCGGACTTGCTCAAGATGCGCTTCTATCGTGGAGCGAATGGCTTCTGATTTCGAGATGGCGCCCTGAGATGCAGCACTCTGCTCTTGAAACCTTTTGTCGAGAGTGTCTCTGACCTCGCGGATGGCCCCTTGCAAATCCTTTTCAGTTTGTTGGCCATTTTCGAGCATAGATGATTTCAGACCTTCGAGCTTCTGAGACCATTCATCAGAAACTCGGTGTAGCGTCTCTTCAAGGTTAACAATCTTTGCCTCTCGATTTTCAAGCTGTTGGGTGATCTCATTGTGCAAATTGTTCTTGAGGTTATCCCTCCAGGCCGAGTTGCTTTCAGAAAACCCGGCCCAGTCGCTCTTCATTTCTTCGCAAGTTCTATGAGTCTCTCGAGTCTTGATAGATATGTCGTCTAGATAGTTGACGAAAACCTGCCGACTTTCTTCATACCACTGCTGGTTCTCAGACTGGGTGCTTTGCTGTTCGGCCATGCTAGTATGCAGTTTTTCGAAGTGACCCTGAACAGTTTCATGAAAGCACGCAGCAGTTTTTGCTGTGTTTGTCTGTGACGAGATAACATTGTGTATTTCCGACGCCAAACTAGAAAATATTAGTGGGAGCATTGGAGGGTAGGGACATAGAAATTCACACCGAGTAAAAATGTTAGCTTCCAAGTTCTCTAATATTGATTCGAACTGTTCCTTTGAAGGCTGCCCCTCAATGTGTGAACTCAGGTGATCGCTTATATGATCAAGTCTGCGGACTGTTAACGCAACGTTCTAGTGATAAGTGCAGCGGCTTACTTTTCTGAGAGGCGGTCATTCATTCTGTCTTGATTCTGACTCCTCTCGTTGTGCTTGTAGCTGTTTTCCTTCAGGATAGAGAGATCAGAATGCATGTTCTTGACCATATCTATTAGGGTTGATTCCGTTTTGAGCTGACTTTGAAGTCCACTAGCTGCTGTCCTTTCACGAATGAGTTCCCGTTGCTGATGCTCAAGCTTGATTTTCAGCTCCTCAATGACATGGTTTTCTTAGCGACATAATTAGTTCGTGTCTTCAAGTATGGGAATGTGTTCTTACTCTTTTGGGTCTCTTGTTCTGTCTCAGCCCGGTATTGCTCGACGCAGCTCCTGAGCTCCTCACGTTTCTTTCGACTGACCTCAAGAGCTGTTTCGACGTCTTTCACATCTACATCACGCTTCTCTTTATCCTTCTGCAGTTCCATGATTTCTTTGTAAAGAGCATGGGCTCGTTTGAAAAGATCTTGTTGTTCTTTCATAGCTTCGTTGAGCTTGATCCGGTTCTTGCAATATTTTTGATGAACCGCTGCTTTGTCTTCATGTGCTTTGGCCAAACCTGAACGCAGAGACTCGACCTCGCTAAGTAGTCTTTGGCTTTCCTTTTCTGCCAGAGACCCTTCTTCTTTCCGAGTTTTGTGAAGATCCGCTAGTTCTTGAATCTCTGTGTCTTTCTCACAGATGAGCTGTTTTGACATTTCCAAAGCTTCTTCTGCACAGTGAACCTCATCCTCGAGACGAGCAATCTCTTTAGCTGCCTCGATGCGTTCGGACTCAGAGATTTGGATACATTCGTTCCAGTGTTGAGCCACACTTTGCATAGCAAGCTTCTTTCGGTCAGGGTCTACCGTAGTTCGAGATCGACCGCTCCGTCTCGACGAGCGCTTCCTGGAGACATTGCTTGCTCTAGACTGTGGACGATCATGATCTTTCTCCGAGTCCCTGTAGTGATCAGATCTTGCAGTCGGCTGCCTAGACCAGTAACCACGTGCAGAAAGACTTCGTCTCGCAGCCCTTGGAGATTGCGGAGCAGGCATTTCCAGATCGCCGCAAGTGCTTGGAGACGACACACGATGGTGCGGTGGACCATTCTGGGCAATGTGAGGAAGCGGCAGTTTCAGGTGCTCAAAATTGCGTGCTAGATGACTGTATCAGTACAGAAAACCCCGAGAAGTGGTTGATCTTATCTTACCACGTTCGCTCGCTGAAATGAATGTGATATGACTCTTGTCCTGTGCATGCTGAGATGTTTCGACTTGGTCAGCCACTCTAGAAGGCTGTGGAGAGCTTGAAAATGCTTTGGTTCTCGGGGGATGCGCCGGTAGCCCAACATTCGCAGCTCTACCCCTTTGCTCAGAGCTTTCAGCACATGAAGCCGCAAGTCCAGTGTCAATATTCTGAGGAGTCCCCCCTCGAGAAGTCTTTGGGGAATAACGCTCCTTTTGCCTAGGAGAGGATTTAATATCTCGATGAGAAGGGGCAGAAGAATCATGGGGGGAAGGTTGTCTCCCAATCAGTCCGATCTCGGGTAGATCCAAGGGCGGAGGTCGAGGAACCCGTATGTTGGGGGGACGTGGTGGATTAGGAGGAGGGACGCGCGGAGCAATGCCTGTCGAGTTAAAGAACTTGGATGTAATATTCGACTGAGATTGTTCAGTTTTGGGCCGTTCAGAGAACTGCCCTGGGCGAGGTGGCTTCTTTGCACCAAAAGAGAAACCCTCAGAGATGTTGGATATTGATACATCTTCTTTTGGTACGGAAAACCGTTTGACATGAATCTGGCTTGGGTACATATTTGATGTTACCTGAGAGTCAGGGATGACTGAAGGTAGCTTCTCGAAGTCTCTCCCATCTTCAACATGGCCGAATGATGCTAGGGAGGTATTTTGGTCGAGGCCTGGAGACCGTGATCCCGGTGAAGCAGACATTGTCTTATCACAGGCCAAAAAGGCCTTGCTCTAGGCAGAACAACAAAATGGATTGGATTGTGAAGAAGGGCGACTCAATAGAGTATCTGAAGAGACGAGAGAATGCTCCAATGAATTGTGTTGTTGAAGAAGACTTTGACTGAGGAGAATGCTGTCTGGTTTTTCCTGCACCTTCTGTTTGGCAAATATAAGAAGTTGTTGCGATGCGACTTCCCGTTCAATCCCCAAGTCAAGCAATGATTGGTGTCTAGAGGAAGGCATAACCGATTTGGGTGTGTTCAACATTATTTATCTGGAAAGAGCAGATGGCGGATGCGAACAACCATTGCCTTTACTTTACTTACTGCCTATTATCCTCACAAAAGGCATCTAGACGCTTTAATTACCTACCAAGGAAGCACTTCTACCAATATTATCCCTTCAGTACATCAACTGTGGACCCTTCTAACACATTATCTCTCGCCTGTTTGGCCCAGTTCTGTCACTCCTCATTCCCATAACATTTGTCGTGTCTAGCAGGCAACAGAAAATTTGACCCTTACGCTCTATGATACCAAAATGAACAGCCCGAGAAATCTGGCGTAAGAACCATAAACCGACTTTCTGATTTGGTTTCTGATGCTCCCAGTCACCAATTCTTCTTATACCCAAAGGCGTTATCTGCACATGGTTGGTGAGGGTATGGTGTTTTCTTCTTCCTCTCAAGAGAGCATTATCTTGGGCATACTTTGCATGCCTACCCACACGAATCAGGTACTCAACTGCTTCAAAGAAGGTGTGGTCATCCGCAGTCAGGAAATAGTGCTTTGTGATAATATAACTTCATTATATAGCTATCGAGTGATATCACACACGGCCTCACGAACCCTGTCGACAAGGGTTTGGGCTGATCATGCAGGGGACTGTTCCTCGCAAAAAGAGACGGTCTCATATGCAGACAGTATTCCGTTCAATTAAGCGGTAAGGTCAAATCTGGCAAGAATGTTCTATTAAAGATCAACTTGTGCTACACGGCCAAGTTTCTCGCTTAGAGATGAGACAGTGCAGAAGCGGCTATCTCGAAATTAAGGAAATAGACGAAACTTCAACGTCGGCCACACAATGTCAGCAAGATGCAAGATAAGCATATCAAGACCTATTTCTGATTCTGGGCGCTTCGTATGAGACTTAGAGATCGACGTCAGAGACGCATGGGCCACCCTTGCAAGCTAGCTATATTGATCCCAACCGCCACTATCACCAGCCAATATGTCAGAATGAAACCCATCTCCAACACCCACATGCACTACAACTTAATCCCCAGACTAAGACTCTGCAAGGCCAATCCAGCGGCTCATCACTGTGAAACATTAGAAAAATATTCTTTGGGCACAAGCAACGGCCCTGCATTAATCACCCTTTGGCGCGTGATGAGCAACGAGCTTTGAGGTTGTTCAAGTGGCTATACGCTTGTCTCATTGGCTAGACCCCTGTTTGAGGCTTTGCCGCTCAGCGCTTCGAGCTTTACGATCACCAATCACGACCAAGCATGTACCTATATCGCGGTTCCTGTGTTGTGCTTGAGTCTCGACCCAGCAATGAGGATCCAATAACGATTCGTCTTGAACATTCGGGAGTTAAGGGCCAAGTCAGTATCAAGGGGCTGCTGGGACTGGGTACGACCTATGTGGGGGATGCAAGAAAAGAGATCCATGGATGTAAATACAATGCCCATCCTCTCGATATGGCTATGTTCTTACGAAAATTCTGGTTCTTTTATCTTAATTATATGGTGTTGTTGCTTTCTTCCCTACCCAAGGTTCTGTGAGCCTTCTTTTGCACATTCTCGAACAACCAATTCCAGCAACAACAACAAGTTTTTATTCAAGCATAATGTCTCAAACAACCAATGCTTTCCCTTTAGCATCGGAGGTGTACAATGACGCCCCGAGTGCAGACTCTGGCACTGATGCTGGTGCTGCTGGTGACAGTTCAGGCAACTCCGTTTCTATCTCACAAGGCGGGTTGATCGCCATCGTTATTGTTGTCGTTGTTGTCAGTTTAGTCGGCAGTAAGTATCGCTCATGTATTATCTTGCTGCATATGCTAACTTCATTGTAGTTTCCACAGCTGCTCTTTTCTTCATTGCAAAGAAGCGTGAATGGACAATGCGAGAGACGCTTAGAAAGTCTGCTCGCAAGGTTGTCACCGCTCTCACACCCCGAAGAACAGAGTTCCCATCTTCAGTCAAAGATGGGCCTATCCCAACTCATCGTAATCGTACACGGATTGACGATGATGTTCCCCCAACACCAAGAATCCGACCTGAAGATCTTGAAAAAGGACTGGCACAAGCAAAGGCAAAGCGGAAGGAGAAGAGGTGGATAAGAAAATGAACAGCATCATAGGGTGTCGGCCAAGAATGGCTTGGCTAGTAATCACACCGGCAGAGGATGGTCGCAGGAAGTTGCCTGACGCAATATTCGATGGTCGTGGCCTTAAACTGATGTTTCCAACGGACAGGATCCGGGTATCATTCATGTATAAATAGTAACCCTCCACGCATGGGCTTTCTCATCTTTTCTCCATGAACTGAACGATAACGCCTTTGCTATTTTTGATAATGAATTCCAAGCGCCTATTTTCTCCTTCTTAGATCCGTCTAAATGTATTACCGCTGGCACTTCGCCGAGCAGCTCCAGTTCGCCCATCTCTGGGTTCGGCAGGCAACTCCTCCTCTCGTGCCTTTTGTTTCCTCCTTGACTCGGGGATAAACGAAACTTGTCGCTCGCCGACAACTTCGCCATGAGCCTTGTTGACACGCCCGAACTTCTGTTGTCTTGAGCCAAGCGCTGTATCCCTGACGGCTCGTCCCTGGTTACTGGTTGATGAAACTCGCATGACGACATCTTCGTCCTTGGACTTCTTCTTGGGTGCCGCGACAGGCTTATCCATATCCTCATCGCTGGACTGATCGTCATCGGAGTCCTTGGCTTGGTAGCGCGTGGGGCCCTTGGGCTGAGTGGCCTGCTCAACCATAGTGCTTGGGTTGAGGGCGCGGAATTCTCCAGTATTCTCATCAACCTGGAAGGCTTCATCCTCGAACATCTTGTTGAAACGATCATCGCCGAGAACACCAGCCTTGGTATCGACTTCTTCTCTGTTCTCCTGCTTCTTGAGAAGCTTGTCGACCAACTTCTGGTTGACCTTGACCTTCTTGGTGCCTCTGATTCTGCTTGCGCGCTCCTTCTCAACCTTGTCCTTGATACGCTTTGTTCTCTCTTCCTCCCAGACATACGGGTTGGCAATCAACCTAGCCTGCTCGTACAGCTTAGAGGCCACAAAGTAACCGTGCATGTAAGGTCGGAGCAGGTTGGTCTTTCCAACAAGGTGAGACAAGCTCAATTGCTTCAATTCGGGAAGTGTCAAGAACTTGTAGTTGTCGTATGTTTCGGTGCGCACCTCCTCGGCCATCTCTTCGACCATGTTGTCCAAGAACGCGCACCACTTGGGCGCGGGACCAAGTTGAGGAACGAAGAATGCGTGCTGCTGCTTGCCTTCGTTGGCTGTCATGATCATACCAGTGTCTTTACACCAAGCAACATCGTTGATGTCCACAATAGGTTCCACAGACGTCCATGGGTCTCCTGTCTGCTCATCCCACAGCTTAATGATGCGCTTATCAGCCGACAAGATTTTCTTTTCTTGTGATGCCGTTGTCATGTGTATAAGCTTTTGCACTGCGAATCCATAACCTTGATCCTTCTTCATGAGAGGTACAGGTCGTCGGAGATCAAAAATCTGCATCATGCCGGTCGACGAACCAGTGACGATAGAAAGGCCTGTAGGACTGAAGTCAAGTGCTGTGACTTCGCCGTCATGGCCGCCCAACATGGCAACTCTAGACTTTGATCGAGGGTCCCAGAACTCAACAGTTCCTATCGAAGTTCCGAAAGCAAGTAGATTGTGGGTGTGTGTTGCAATGGCGGCAGTGTTGACACTACCGACTCCAATTCCTCCTTGTAGACCACCACCAGTTAATTCGTCGTCGCCACCAACATCGACTTGGTATGACTTCATGAAACGTCCCAACTCAAGGTTCATACGAAATACTTCACCCTTGCCATCACCATCCAGGCCGACGGATGGTACAAGAGCCTCGGTGGACTGTCGGTCATAGACAAGGGCTCGGCCGTACCTGGGAAGACGAACTTCATAGTGGCAGCCCATGGGAGTGTGGAATTCGAGGCGGCGATCGGTTTGTAAATGTATGGACTTGGAGTAATCGGACGACAGAAGCTCAAAGGAATGGTTGAGGGCGTTGGTGTGACGGGCGAAAGACAGCGACAGCTGAGATAAGTTGTGAACATGAATCTGCGGCTTGTATGTACCAGTGCTCATGATCCAGCCACCATCCTCACTGACTCGAATGCAGTTGCTAGCCTCCTCGAATTCGAAATCCTGGAGGAGCTCGACACGATTCTGGTATTCGGCATCATCCTTCAAACTTCGCTTTCTGCGTCGCGCAAGCCAGTCGGGAAGAGGTCGGGCTGAGGATGCGCCCGAGATTGTGTATACGGGAACGGTGCCCGGGTTTGACAACTTCATGGCGACGGTGTTTTTGGTGAGTCGCAAGAACAGAGGTTGTTGCTGTACTGTAGGTAGTAAGTTTTGCGTCGGGGCG
This sequence comes from Fusarium praegraminearum, assembly GCA_002093855.1. Lineage (NCBI taxonomy): Eukaryota > Fungi > Ascomycota > Sordariomycetes > Hypocreales > Nectriaceae > Fusarium > Fusarium praegraminearum. The sequence goes on along the minus strand of LXHY01000029.1, from coordinate 68,759 downwards.
GATGCGACTGGACTAGAGTTGGAAAAAAATCAAGGTGAAGAAAAAGTATGCCCCACTAAGTTCGGTGAGCTCGGTGACCGGGCTTCGGTGAAGCAATCTACCTCCCCGGCCATCGGGCCACCTGCTCCTATCTGTTTATCGGAAAGTCAATAATAGGCTAGTCCCTTGGAGGGCCCCTAATACTGACGTCCTCCATCAAACTTCCATCAGGGACCCCCCCTAAAACGTCCCTGTTTACTCACTTTCTGGCGCCCCATCCTAGTTGAGGCCCTGGCTCCCGTGCGACACCTCCACTGAATTTCTATCTCCGCCAACGCCTAGTCTCTGGATCGCGATAGACATCCCATGTATCATCGAACATCGGTTTAATACAGGCCATCAACATATCGATCACTAATTGAAAGGCAGCACAACATAGGTCTAATGGCTTAGCTTGATTCCAATTCCCACTGTTCGAACGATCAGCTTACCGATCGAGAAAATTAAGCTCCCCACGGCGCCATCCCCGAGCTGCTCGCTCGGCACCAGTGTCTCGTTCGTTGAGATGGAGTCCGGAGAATCGACGGCCCCAACAACCATAATTCTAACAAAGACACTTCGAGGACCCCCGTGTTAACCTACACTTCGACTGCCTTTAACGGTAATAACGACAAGCACCGGGCCCATTTAGGCTTGCGCCTGGCCGTTGTGCCTTAAGCCGCATTCACGGTTGCGACTTCGGGGCGGCGAGGAAACTGTCGCAATGGAGACCAGCGAATATGAAACGAATACTCTGTCGATAGTGAGTGGCACAGAACTTCCCTTTCGTTCACCACCTGACGCTTGTATCTACAGAACAATATCGCGTCGATAGCCTTTCGCATTTACGAGCCATCCACAGACCAATCGCATAGCTTCCAATCATCCGCCCTCGAAATTCAAAGTACACTTCGTGACCAAGGAAAGTTAGTTTCATACGACGCCGACCGAGGAGGAATATGGATCTTTCAGATCACCAACAAAGACGGAGCAGGCAAGGCTGTCAGTTTTGGCTCGGGTGTCAGTCTTGAAGCTTGCGGTTACACGCTGGGAATGGTCGATGAGGGTACACTTGAACCTGCTGCTTTACAGAAGAACCGCATCCCCGGCAACACAACACAAAATGCTCCAACAAACACGACCGCAACAACATCTCCCGCCGAACCACATCAGCGCAATCCCTTAATTTCACCCATACAAACCGCCGGAGTCCAGGCAGACGGAGGCGCTCAACTTCCGGCACAGCCTGTCGACACCAGGACGACTCAGCCAGTACCAAACATCATATACGAGCAGTTCATTATCGCAGTGATTTCCTCGATAACACTCGCGTTTTGTAGCCAGTCTATGGCGGTTCCTCTCAACTACAGGACCATATTGATCCCACCGTTACAAGCCGATACGAACGAACACGAAAAGGAATCTTTACCAACCGATCCTGTTATCGGTACATTCAAAACTTATCTTACAACCACAGGATCCCTCGTGGTCAGCCTTTACTTCTCTTATTGCCAGAATCTGGCTACTGTTGAAGATGTACTCTCTGGAGATTCTTCTTCGCCGAGCGGCTCGATATTAGCTGCCCCCTATGGAGTTTTTGCTACCAAATCTAGCTTTTCCAATGGAGATGCAGATCGGAGTCTTGCACAGACACCGAACACGCAAGCTTTGAGTGTTAGAAGTGTTGCAGACGCACATGACTCACTCTGGAAGCATTCATGCCTCAAGGCCCTTGAATACTGTGGACTAAATCCGTCCAACTTCAAAGCGGGATTATGGGTCAATCTTCTCATCACGAAGCCGACTTCGCAGGATATCGATGGAGAGCAGAAGCGACTACGAGCCACCGTTCCGTGGCCAGGAGCTCTTTGCTTTCGCAAAAAATCATTGGAGGTATCGACGACCCACCGTGTAGGAGATACCATCCTGAGTGGCCACGAGGAATGCCATGATCCCTTGGGTGATGCTCGTGGATGGTTTGCTAGTACTTCTGAAAGGGAAGAGAGGGTTTCCAAGCGCAAAGCCGAGCGCGCCCATGCTGCCCCAAAAGAAGTCAACGGTGCTAACCTCCAAGCTCAAAGTCTCAGCGGCCAATCTCCACTATCAGTACGGCGTCCAAGTACGGCCACTGCTGGTGTCATGTATCCGACTCCTCCTGACGCTATTCAACAGCACCTCGGCGTTACTCCTTCTATAGATGGAGCGACCTCTAGCCCTAATAATCCCCCTCCAACTCTTGCAGTTGCTGACGCCGATATCACAATGCCAACAGTAACACCGATGGCCGACGTCGACAATGATGTGTGGGACGGTGGTCACGAACAAAAGAGAACGCGGAGCGACAGCAACTTACTTGGCGATACTGAGGACATAATGAATGATATGGGCGGAGACGTATTTGGTGATCACGATGTGACAGAGGACGATTTCAACTTTTTCGATGGACCTGACGGTAACGACATGGATATCGACATGTCCGATTTGCAACCGATTTCGCATTCAATTTCGCATCTACCGCCCCCTCAAGCGATACTCCCTCAAGCGATGCCCCTTCAAGCGATGCCCCCACCGATGATCATGCAACCACTGCCCCAGAAAGTCAGCGAGCCACAGCCCGAGATTAAGCCAAAGTCAAAGCCAAAGCCGAAACCCAAGATACATGAGCCTGTTTTCGCGAAGCCAGAATTGAAACATGCCAGAAGCTCCCTCAATGATGAGCTCAACCATAAGGTCAAGACTGAACGATCGAATTCCAACAAGCGAGGATCCAGCCCCTTCGACCCAGATACTGTGTTTAAGCGAGTCAAAGCTTCTCTGGCTAGCCCTACGCAGGAGAGCTTGACCTTTCAAGCCCCCCTTCGGCGCAAGGGTAGTATTTTTGAGAAAGTCGAGTTTGACCCCAAGATTCCCCTGATCAACAAGAAGTACGAACACGGTGGTGCGTTTGACTTTTCGAAGGATCAATGCAGTGGGGAGTTGAAGCGTGATACTGAAGGCCTTTCCAGCGATGAATATCTTGAACGACAAGGGAAGCTTAATCCGGATTCCAAGACTTTTCCTGGTGTCTCTTTGATCAGAAGCTTGACTGGTGCAGACGGATTTGCCAATAACGCAAATGTCCAAAAGTCGAACTGCAATGCATCCTTCTCAGAAGACAGCGATGTCGATTCAGAGGCAGATGATCTTAGTTCACTTTCTGGTGGCCCTGTCTCGCCCATCAAGTCCAGCGTGAAACGAACAGTTGTGGATGACGATGCACTTTCGCAAGCCACAACATCGCGAGAGGTAGACCTGATCGACGATGCCACTGAAGAGCAGCTTGCGATCGAACTGCCCAAACTGTCAAAGACAGAGTCATACGAAATGCCACTTCATCGTTTCTTTTCGGACCCGGAGCCTCTGAATGTAGAAGTGGGGCTTTCCAACAACGAATTTGTCGAGGTTGCACAGATTGTTACCGAACAGGCTGCTACTGGCCGACTTGATATTGGTATTGATCATAAGAACGAATCGTCTGTTGCACTTGCAACAATGAAGGGTCATGAGCTCAATGTTGCTCGTAGTTCTCTTCAACTTCTCCACAACGTCATTCCCTCAAATCTAGGAAGCCCCACGGCGGTAAGATTGAAAGGATTGCTCGAGATACTGGACCTTCCACTCGCGGGACAGCCAACTCGTCTCCAACCCCGACCGATACCTGGCAGGGATACCAATGTAGAGCAACTACGGGCCAACAACCTCTATCAGATTCCTGTACCTCATCTTGAGGTCCGCAGATCAGAAACGAAACTATCAGTACTTCCGTCATCTGTTTCGTTCTGGGAAGGTCTTGGACTATCACCTTCGTGGGGACCAAAGGACATCACTGCTCTTTGCATATTTCCTGGCTGGAAGGGAATGCTCGATCACGTCGGAAGCTTTATCGGCCGCTTGAAGAGCGTATACGAATCGTTGAAACTAGGTACCTTCAACAACCTGCCCTTGTCTGGAGACTGGGATGACGGTGTTTTGCCTTATGAGGTTGATAGGATTTCGACCTCGCCTGACGCAACTGTTACTGGTCATGGCTCCTCTCTAGTGGAGAGCATGGAAGTGCTCCGAAGCTCTCTATCAGAATTGAAGTCCAAGGACAAGAATCTGGTCATCTACTTTGTCTACTCGCCTGACAATCCTGCGTCTATCATCGAAGCTTGCACCGCGTTCTACCGCTGTTTTGGCGAGTATAGTGAACTCTTAGCAGATCGTAGAGAATCGCCGCAGAACGAGCTGGTATTGCAGCTTGTGTCGTCAAATCTGATATCGTCCACGGCATCTCTTGTTGTTCCAACTCCCGCGGAAATGATCAAACTCTGCGTCGAGACTTATGACAGGTGCACGCTATTTCTGGACGCTGAATACGGAGGTCCTACCCCTGCACCTGCAGTCATGCTCGAACAACCTCCGCCTCGAATGATCGACTTCAAATTGACTACCTCGCCTTCTCAATCCCTTATGCATGAAAACTCATGTATTCATGTGGGATACGCTGAAAGCCTTGATGGTCGTTGGATCACGGCTGCATGGACCGACAACCGTGGGCAACGACAAGCGACTGCATCTTACTCTATCACGAGGAGCAGAACCCCTGATCGCTCTACTTCCCATCACAAAGCGGCCATTATAGCTGAAATCTGGGCGACGACGCTGACCATGATATCGATATGGAAAGTTCACTGGCGAGTCATCATCACCAGATCAGGGCCGATGGACCAGAAAGAGGTTGAGTGGTGGCAAGCAGCATCAACACTCGATGACAAATATTCTTTCACGATGGTCTTGATGTCGGTCGACACCAGCCCATCCCTACAACTTGTACCGCCTGTTGTGAAGATTCCCCATGCTGCAACTTCGGCGTTCTACTCGACACCCGTGTCCACGCCCCAGGCTAACATTGTCTCGCCGGAGCAAACGACGACTCCAGCAACTCCTATGCGGGAAGCTAGTACCCTGGCGGCTACTCCAGGTGCCGAGAGTGCTACGGAACCAGACGCTGATTCTTTCTTGATTGATGCCACTGATCAAACATGGGGCGCCATCTCTGGACATCGATTTGGCAACTCCACTACACTTCTTGAAATGCGACCTGCGCTTGCTAGTGGCTACTTGATCAAGCGGACGGGAATCAAGATTGAAGATCCTCCAGTCGTGATGGAAGTTAACCTTGTCCATACAGAAGCTACCCCTCGTGCGTACGAGCCGCTCCTTAGAGAGATGCTGTGTTACTTTAGGGGTCTTGGTACTTTGGCCCGCGCTAGAGGCGTTACAGATCGTGAGACGGATGTTCGACCTTGGCATATTGCAGTAGCCGAGAAGGGCGTGCGAGCGCTGCATCTTTTGTTATAATTGGACAGGCATTGGAAGGCGTCATCATTGGTGGGAGATGGGCGTACATGTTGGTGTTTGGCGTTTTTACTTTGTGTGCATATACTATGATTGGATAGTTAACTACAATGCGAATATAGTTTGGCTTTGCTGCCTTTGGAAGATATTCAATTTCTTAATCTTGGCTACGCAGTGACTTATGTACCACAGAAACAAGAAAATCCGAACATTAGTGCGGGCAACCTCTAATAAAAATAAACAAACAGAAGTAAATGAAATCTAGGGATCCTTATATAACTAAACATACCACAGCCAACAGTCACCATACAACCGCATCTATCCTTGTTAAGCTTGCAGTCATCTGCTGGTTGAAGGACATGGAATGCTTACCCTCTATTGAATGTTATTGAAAAAACAGTTCAGTGAACCGGTCTTTCTCATCCAGCCCGCCACGCCCTCGTAGGCGCCAGAGCTGTCTTTGACGATCCCAAATCCAAAAACGATGGCCCGGGTGTCTCTCGAATTCGTTCTGCTGACACGGTCGTATTACTTCTTGATCTTCCATTTCTCCAGACTCTTTGTCTACAGTAGACCAATCGGAGATGGCCGAGTATGCCTGTGAAATACACGACGCGGAACCAAAGGGTGATTTCCCACCATATCCCTCGGCGCAATGTTTGGGCCCAGGCTTGAAGTGAGTACGGTCAAGGTGAGCAGCAACGTTGTGGTAAGCACCGTTTGTTTTGTCATTAGCATCTAAATAAGGGGGTTGGGGAAAGGAAACTTTGTGGTTGCTATTACTAAAGTCCATGATCCAGTTGTCGGTGTCTGAGCCAGTGTTGCTGATGCTATCAAGTGTTGAGCTGGGCGATGACTCAGAGCTAGCCTCTGATGGCCTTTCAGTTTCTTCTGGTTCTGAACCAGCAACGTCAGGGCTGGCGTTGTCCAATTGAGCCTTGGGGCGAAAGAGGTTCATCAGGTCTTTCAACATATTTTCAGATCGTTTGTTGGCAGCCATAATACCGTGTTTCTCGAAGTTTTCTTGAGTGTCGAGTTGAGGGGACAGTTGCTCTTCTGGGGGACTGATGTGAACACTTCGGTATATTTCGTTGGTGTTTTGTCCTAGAATGAGATCTTGTTCGAGTCCAGGAGCGATGTGAACTTGACTGGTCTCGAGGTTCTGGTCAGGCCCGTCGAATGCCCAGGAAATCCAGACAACAGGAGGGAACTTGGTGGCTTTTTTCTGGTCGGCGCTTCGTAGTTTCTCCGCAAGTCTGTTGGATATGAGACCATTCTCTCCTCTTCCATATACGACAGCAGTGATGTGGAATGGGCCGTGGGATTCGCGTTGTTGCTTCGACAAGGGTTGATCCACAGTGAGTGGTCCCCAATGCTTTATAACGACGAGGTAACTGTCAGTACAAGTGTAATCATACTGCATTTCTTCGGTTTCCTGTTTTAGGTCCATCAATACTGAGTTGACGAGGAAGATAAAGAACGATGAAGGCTTACGCTCTGGACACGAAGTTGACATAAGGATAATTGAATAGCTTGAGGGATGACTATTGAAATGAGTGAAGCGGCAATCCCAATGGAGTAATGGGTGGGATGGATACAGGACTTGTAGGCAGAGCCCTGAAGATAAAGTTGTTGAGCCTCAAGTAAGGCATCGGGGAATGGAACTCTGGAGGACTGGAATTGACACGAATCTTATAATATTACAAGAAACGTTTCTGGAAACACTTCGAGAAAAGTCAGCAGATTCTGTAACCGGGCGCCCTTGAGAGTGTTGCATATCTGGGTAGGTAGGTATGGAGGAAGTGCTTTCGCCGAGATGGATGGGATGTATAGAATCAGGCTCTGAGTTTAGATGGGTAAGTCATGGTTGAGACAACCACGCACATACCTCCCTCCCTCTTACCTGCTTCTGCTGCATCTTGCATGACACCCTTGATGGGAGCTGAGCTGAGTTGTCACATCATCATCCATCACATCACATTGCATCGCATTAGCTTGAATAGTTCCATGCACGAAACGACTTGGAAATTACAATCCATAGCTCGGCTCCCTCGACTTTATTGTTTATTCTCTCAACGACTTCGAGTCAAGATTCAGTTATGAGAATTACAACCCCCTGAAAGATACGTCGATGTAATGCTCGACCCATATCATGCCGTCTCGTTCCCTTTTGTTATTCCACTTCCTACCTTGCATCCTCATTACCCACACCAAGCTCCCTCTCGTTCAAACCAATCAAGCCCGCCACGATGATACCTTGGTTCCTAATCAAGATGACTGCATGATCACTCGTGTCAACCTGAATCGAAAAGTAGGTCAGGTTGAAAATAACACTTTCTTGCCATAGGAGAGAGGTGGATCTGAGAGGATGTTCCCCACGACGGCGCCTCAACAAACGAGTGACACTCGGGTTTGTTGTTTCGTCCACATGCGATGAGTACTGTAAATTACTACAAGATGATTACATAGACCGTCCATATACCGATACACCCTACCAGATAGCCGAGTGCGGCTCTGCAAAGAGCGTGGACCTCTCCTGGTGCTATATCCCCCTCTCCCCCAATGAAACCTGACGCTATTCTCCTACCTAGATAGCATTTTCCTTGATCTGCCCAAAGGAGAGTCTTGGGGTAAATAAGGCTTTATCGTATTATCTCATTGCACTGCTACCGTTTCATCTCTCCTCAAAGCCCTCTTTCTTCTTTTTCAACTCTCTTTCAAATACCGAGTAGTTTGTTCCAATATGTGGACATGCGTTTCAGTAAATCTTTAAACCCCAGCAGAAAGTCCAAACGAGAACTTGACAGAGAGTTGCTCTATCCCTATCTACTTGGGCATGTCACTCCTAACAAAGCATCAAGACAAAAGGCAGAGCGTGAGAGAAGAAAAGCAAAGCGAGAGAGAAACCCGGACAATAAACGGCCGTGGTGTCCAAAAACGCAACCAAACACAACACAACCGCCGAGGAACAGCTCGACGACGGGTACCAGTTCTTTGACCCAAACATCTGGTCCAGCTTTTCCGAGAGACTCTATCACCAACACTGCACGACCAGTCCAGAGTCTCGGGACCAATCACAATATGTTTAGACCTGGATCTTTTACTGCAACACCCGAACGTATCGCATCGCAGTTCAACAGCCAGGACCCAAACTCGACCTTTACTACCGAAGCTACCGACATAGGGAAGCTTGATGTTGACGAAGGAGGCTTGATGATAGAACCAACGCCGACTGTTTACCACACAGCTCCCAAGTTAGTATTGCCTTCCATGCTATTTGCTTTGCTCTTCTAATATTGGTTTCTCCAAGTATTCCATCACAATTCGAAGGCCTAGATTTCAGCTCCTCGTATGACCTTTGGAATACCTTTCAACCACAGGATATGAGTCGAGATGAACTATACCGACACATGGAAGAGACAGCCCGTGAGATCCAAAGAAGGGCGCCACCACCACCCCTCCTGGACCAAAGCTCTGATCAGGAAGGCTACTTTGTCACCGTGACCTTTGCGGGTGGATATACATTCCGAGACATTGTTACTTATAACCATGACCTCAAGTACAACTTTGTGTCCGAGAGCTATCTTCAAAGACTCCAAACAGCTACAGGAAAACCTCCTTGCTTTCTTCCAGGTCCACCTTCCTATGAAGAAGTCCTTACTCCCGACGGAACAAGGGCTCCCATTGAGCATCTTATTTTTGCCGACCTTCAATGGGAGTCTCCTGATCTTCCATTCCCGTCCAGTCCACAGTGGTTTGTTTACTACCGTGGAAATGGGCGTGCGGATGACACCAAGTTGGTCCTAGGTCGAAGTTGGTATGATAGTACCAAGAAGCAAGCACCCAACCGGCTCTAAGTGTGAGCTTGGAAGGCCATGAGGCTTATTCCCATGCAACATGAACTTTACAAAGCTTAAACGGCCATAGCTTTGTACAGCACGCATGATATTGCTACTAAATACGTTACACTACCTAGCTTGCCGCATAGCTATAGAGGACATCGTCTTCGATTGGTTACGGCGGATAGTTAGTTCAAAGGTCCGGACTCTTTACGTGTTCGAATGACCTATTATGACAGGACTTCTCCTTACAGAGGAGGACTATGACAGAGATGCAGGTATTACAACATCCATGACCTTGATTTTGTTTGTTTATTTGCTTATTTGCTTCTTCTCATTGGGCATGGATGAAATGGAATCGCCAAAGGATGGATAGTTTATTGTTTCCATAGTTTATGATTCTGATTGTTTTTCTTTCTTTCTTTTCTTTGAACGATTGAAGTGAAATGTTGTCCGACTCAGATTGCACCCGGGCAAGGTGGGTAGCAAAAAAATAGGGACCTGGAGCGATCCAGACTAAATCATTGGGCCACTCTTAGGTCATCTTAGTACTAAAAGTGACCTAACATTTATGTCGATCACCAAATCAGTATCGGTTTTTATGCAACCCGCCTGCATGGCTACTGTATATAAATAAAAACACATTTTTGTGCAATGATCATTTTGCAATATGCCCATGATTGAGTGCTTACATGACTTATATCAACTAAGTTGCTACCTATTTGTTTGCTATGCAATTGTCGAAACAAAAGAAGAGCGGCAAGCAAGACCCGCAATGACGCTGTGTTTTGTAGTAATTCTAGGCACCAACTACCCCTAGGTAGTGAGAATAGTAAGGAAGTAAGCAATGTGTGATAAATCCTGACTCACCGCGAAAGTTTTCTTATAATTTTCTTTTTTCTCTTGTTCAATTCTTCCATTCTTCGTCAATAAACAAGAATATTCAAAAAATCTTCCTAGTTAATGGAACCGCCGGAATCGAATTCTGCTCCCTGATAAACCTTACCGACTCGTTCAACGGCAGAAAAAAGAGACGCCATCATAATCATCCAACATTCCTCGGCGAAATGCCCTTGATACAACAACGTCTACAGCCTCAACCAAGAATAAACCATGGATAAAGTATCTCTGGCAAGTCTCCCAGATGACCTCGTTCTCGATATCGTCGAGCATCTCGACACGGCTCGTGACGTAGCACACGTCTCAGCCTTGACAAGACACCTTCGCTCTCTCGTTAGACAAGATGGGTGGCGAACTTTCGTCAAGACTAGATTCCCTTCGCTGGGAATAGATACGAATGAAAACACTCAATGGAGTGCAATTGCGGACAGGGCGACCTATCTCGACCGTTGCTGGGAAAAGCGCGGGTTTTGGGTCAACGTTCTCCATGAGAAGAAGCAGTCGCCGGAGAGGTTTCAGCGCAGGGTTGCCGGAAGCCAATCGGTTCTGTTCCACACTGTTCTTGATGCTCGGTTTTCATCGTCGCTTCAGAATGATGTTCTCGCGGCTGGCGTCGGTGAGAATCTCATGGTGAGAATGAAGCCTGTAAACGGGCAACCTGATACTTGGCATCAGATCTCAGGCCAGGCTCATGGGTACAGAGCAGGTATTGGAGACGTCACAGCAGTATCAGTCATAGAAAATGACGGGGTGCCGGGCGTTGTCGTCGGGAGAGCCAACGGAGACATCCAGATACTTTCTGGCAATGACAACTTTGCATCGATTTCACGACAACTGAACCCAGCAGATGAGCCATTGTTGAACGATGTTTCCGACATGAGAAAGTCACCAGGCCAAGTGGCAGTCTCATCCTTACAGTGGCAACCCGAAGCCAACCTTCTTGCCGGTGGCAAAGGCTCTACCCTCACCCTCTACGATCTCTCGGCATCGGACGACTCAGGATTGACCCCCATAGAGTCCTATGATTTCTCGAAAACAAGCCCCGACGATGAGGCATCGTTCCTACGAAGTACCAAATTCATGAGCAAAGACGTCGTGGCTTGTGCTCTAGGTGCAAGCAGAAACCCTCTGCGCTGGGGACAACTCACGCCAACGGGTATACAATTCACCAATGCCGCTAGCAACCCGAGGCCGCTCGACGATGCTGCCAAGTTGACCGATATCAGAATTGGCGAGAAGACGACAGTCCGAGCGATTGAGCCCGTCAGGGGAGGAAATGAGAACCTTCTCTTGAGTACATGGGACGATGGTACATACAGGTGAGTTTTCTTTCGCGATTACTGGAAACAGCTACTTACCTTTCTTCTCAAGACTGTTGGATATCAGAACTCCTTCAGCTCAAGACGCAGTCTACCGTGATCGCTTCCAGCCATACGAAGCAGGTAGTTCTCTCCTCGTCTACGGAACAGAGCGTTTCGTAGCCGGTAGCAACACAGCGCCAGATATCCGTCTTTTTGACTTTAGATACCCCAAGCCATACCATCACACGAGCGCTCTGCCATGCACAACACAATGGCCTTTCCCCAGTCAAAAGGACGACCACAAGATGTGGAGGCAAGGCTGGGCGCCGGACTGTCAGCCCCAGGGTTGCGATGCCCAGGCTGGACTGTTGTGTAACTGGCATGGTACATCCCGACGGAATTACTGGCGTCCCGATGCCACACTGCATATCGGCAGCCAAACCTACGACAGAATCTATTGCCTGGCCAAATCTTCTGATCTGTCCGATACAGTGTACTGTGGTCTTCGTGGCGCCATACTAGAAATGAATCTACATCTCACCGACGACGCGAAATACGACCCAGGCCAACACACCGTTCCGACAGGTTGGAGCATGGGAAGACCTGGAGGCAAGATCTCACTCATCGAGACGGGCGTGAGTCTCTGCCAGGCAAAGGAATGGGCCCTTGAAAACCGTAGTGTTCCAGAACTCATTGTTCAGCAACCTCGACCGCAGAAGCAGACGGAATCATCAGACCAGGTGAAGCGGCACCGACTAGACTATGCGTTTCACAAAACTCAAGACTTTGAACAAGTACAAGCATAGAAACACAGAGACCATATATATTCCTAGATCTTTTATCCTCTAGAATCGCTCGTCAGTTGTATTTACTACCAAAATAAATAAGAAATAGATCTTTGCACATGCTCCAAAAAACAAAATCTCGCGCGTCTAGTATACTCTAGCTCTATAACTTGGACTCTGGCACCAACAGTGCAAGTCTCTCTTTCAAGGCTGTCTCAGCCTCCTTCTCAATTCTACCAACGAGCACATCGCATGTAGGAATATCATTGATCAAACCCATAACTTGTCCTGTTGTCCAAACCTACAATCAAGTTAGCAAACTTATATCGTAATCAACGAACGGGTCAAAAAACTTACGCCAAAGTCAACATCTCCAGTGATAAACACTTCCTTTCCTCGCTTGCCGCTCATGTACGGCGCGACCTCTGCGAATTCACCCGACTCGCTCTTCTTTTCAATCTCAAGCGCATCCATCGCAACCTTGTTCTTGTACAATCGGGTGGTGTTTGTCCATCGTCGAAGAAGAAGTGTCGTGTCGGTTTCTTGGGCGCGAACAATCTCCTCCTTGACCTTGATGTGCACGGGCGCCTCGACGGTACACATGAAGCGCGTTCCCATGTTGATACCGCAAGCACCGAGGCACAGAGCGGCAGCGAGTCCATAACCGTCTGCGAAGCCACCGCTAGCGATGAAGGGCACACCCAGCGTTTGGCGCGCTTTGCTGAGAAGAATGAAGTTGGTAATGTCGCTCTCTCCAACGTGGCCAGCGCACTCGAATCCGTCTATACTGAGGAAGTCGACCCCGAGCTTGACGGCGCTCTGCGCGTGGCGAATGGTGGTGCACTTGTGAAGAACGATGATTCCGGCCTTCTTGAGCTGCGTGATGACGGGTCCAGGCGAGTTACCGGCCGTCTCGACGACCTTGATACCCTCGTCAATGATGGCCTGGGCGAAAGCAGCGTAGTTGGGAGGGACCATGGAAGGAAGGAGGGTAATGTTGACGCCAAAGGGCTTCTTGGTGAGGGTGCGACAGCGCTGGATTTCTTTGCGAAGTTCCTCGGGGGTCGGGAAGATGAGGGCGGTGATGAGGCCCAGGCCGCCTGCGTTGGAAACGGCTGAGGCGAGGTCGGCGGTGCCAACGTGCATCATGCCGCCTTGCACGACGGGCACTGATTCGCAGAGGTTAGTATGAGATCGCGGAGGATATGGGTATGTGATACGAACCTCTGATGCCCAGGCGCTTTGTGAGTTCTGTCGCAAAAGGCATGGTGATGGCTGTCTATGTATGAAACAAAGTGTAAATAATGCAAAAGATAGGAAGAGAGAGTGTCCCTGTATATCCCAAGTCTATATAGTCTAAGTCGTCTCACCTAAGAAAATAATAAAGAGAAAGATTTGGCCCGAGGTTGTTTATTTTTCAAGGAGAAACATTCATCGAGTTTCAGCACCTACCTACTTTAGTTCCTCCCTCATGACCATGGCCATGACCTAGACGAGATCGGTAACCACTAACCAACCATTAAATGGAAGGTGCCGAGGTATGATGCCAGTAGTGACCCACTCCTTCCCCCACACTCGGCTCGGTCCTCCACTCTCACATGCGGAAGGCGGGAACGAGTACCGCAACTTACCGTCTATCCATCAACTTTGCGGGGAACAACGACAACTAGGTTCTATGTTACCAGCTGTCACAAAGAAAAAGTCAATACAAGATAGGTACCTAGGTAGATAGTTTAGGTTGTTAATCAATATCATAAACCATCTTAACTAGTATTGAATTACTATTCATGTCCAGCCCCTGCCATGTTTTAAGCATGTTACTAAATGAGGATAAGTTAAATGTAAAATAAGGATGAATTGGAATTAAACTTATTCTTATTTTGTATTCAACCCACTCATCATTTCCCATTTGACTTATCCTTACTTGACAACCTACTTAAAACCGATGGCAGTTATAATTAAGCCCAAAAACGCCTTGTGTACAAGATATACCACATCGTGAATCATCAAAACCACATTGGTTTTCCTAACCTTGGTGTGCACTTCCCAGAGGATGAGTGCCGAACCTGTCCAACCCTGACGCCCAAAATTCGCTATAATCATGTTCTTCAAATCCTATCGCTAGGCATACCCAGTAATATTTTTTATCATGCCTCTTAATTGACGTTTGGCTCCAATAATCGCACTTGAGGACTTCTGTCTCTTGGCTTCTCGATCAAATCAGCATATGCGTCGAGACTCTGGCCCATGACCTTGACGATCTCAAAGATATGTGTGCCCTTGAAAGTCTCGGCCCAGAGTCGCACAACTGCGACTGCGAGTTGTCGTAGCTTAGCGCTGTCGCTTGATGGCACGTCGTTCTGCCCCGAAAGCGATGGATCGATTGGCGGAACGGCGAATTCAGTCTCATCAAGCATCCGACGTACCATATCCAACAGGTTCTTTTCCTCAGGAGAAGCAGGTGCATCGTGCGGCCCAATTGCTGCGACTGTCAAAAGCCACTTGGATACCAAGATGGCGCACTCGAAATTGCACACTGTGGAATTAGGTTAGTAATCGAGTTAAAGGAGAACACGACATTGCTTCCAGTTGGTACTTACATGAGTGCTGAATGCTCCAGTCCGCGGATTTGGTCCTGGCTACGTAATTGACACCAGCCTTAACCAGCATAGACAGGGCATGAATTGCTTGAAACACTGCTCTATGCAGTCTTAGACTTCGTACTAGTAAGGGGGTCCTGCTCAAGGCGGACGCCACCAAAAGCGGATCCCGAGTCTCGAGTGCAGTTGAAGGAGTCACATCTGTATAGAGTCGGATGTACGCTTGTCGCAATAAGGCGGTCGCCGTGTAGTCCAGGGTTCCGCCCTCGATTGAATCCGATATGCTGTAGTGGCCAGATTCCGCGGCCCTCAGTTGGTGCTGATCCTCAAAACTGGTCTGCCACACACGCAGTGCTTGCGAAACCTCCTCAACATCCTCAGGCTTCATGGTTCGATGAATGTTGTAAGGAAGACCGGTCGCAAACGATGTCTGCTTCAGCAAGTAAATGTGTTGGATAAGTGCGTGAATGAGAACGTAACTGCCCAGAGACGATAGGTGCTGTGGCAGGCCTTGGTTTGTCCGACCAAATAGTCGTGAGAAGGCATCATGTAAGGTGAGCTCAATGATCGGTGTCGACTGCCGCATTTCTTGCCATTGCCATGCTGTCTCAGCCCTCCAGAGCTTGCCTCTTTGAGGTAGGAGCAGGTTCAGCTCGGATGTCAACAGTAATGGCGGCATGTTGTACGCAATGCTGCAAAGATTGAAAAAACAATAAGCAACAAGCTTAGTCCGTGTCGCAGTCTCGAGTCGAATCCATGTTTCCCAGTCGTTGACCACACTTTGGTTAACTTCTGCAACCAAGCCTTCTTCACGAATCAAGATCGCGAGAACACTCTGCAGAGACAGTGCTTCGTGGAGAATAGTTGGCACGCCCCAGAGGCCGATGGCGAATAGGAGCAAAACTGCTTGGATAGTTTCAATCCGAGCTTGAGGGGTATTTGGAGAGCTAGATACACAGTCAGAAACATGATCTTGCTAGTAGATTGAGGTGCGAACTTACTAAGGCTCACGGTGAGTATCCTGTGTTGCTGGTCGCTCTGACTGTGCAGACGCAAATGAGTGGCGATATGTGGCACTCGGTGAAGGGCGTGTCGAGTGAGGACTATAAGCGGCTGCAGTCGGCAACAGTGCATGAACCTCGGAAATGCGCCTTCGGCGGATCTGTTCCATGGCTACAGCCTTTGCAGCATACCATAGGGCGTAGCCTCTGTTCTTCTCAAAGCGATACTGTGCTCCTACTGCGAGGATGGCAAGCAGCAACTCGGGCGCGGCTTCGGCAGGTGAAAAAGTTGGGAGATGGAGGAAAGGCAGATGCTCGTGAAGCCCACTGATATAGCCTTCCAAAAATCGTGTCAACGTATGTCGTGAGGGAAACACGAAATCGTTGGGTAGAACGGCAGAGAATTCGTCCAGCCTGTTCTTGATCACGGTATGGTCGGCTACAGAGATACGAAGAGCGGATTGTCGTGCCGCTTCATCAATACCTCGTGAGGCAGGATCCGCAGGATCTCGGGCTTCAGTCTGCATGGGCGGGAAACGGCCTGGAAGAAATGAAGACTTTGATAACCGTCGTTGAGCGGTCCCGCCTTGGCTTCGAGAGTACATCATTTGCTGCTCGGTTTCGAAATTTGGGGGCAAAAAGTGAGACGAAGCAGCGAACTCGTCAAGGAACGGATTGTAATCGTCATAAGAACCGGGAGGTGGTTGCTGAGGTACATAGCCGGATCCCAAGGGTTGGTCTTCTCGCGGGCGTTCCGTTGTGTAGGCGACAATAGATTCTCCATAGCTGCTTTTCCTTCGGGATTCTGGAGAATGCGGTGGAAGAGGCGCTGGCGCAGCACTTCTCTGAACAGGCGTCACTGAGCTCGCAAGGGCTGCGTCGGATAATAGATCAAGATTACAGGCTGCTGATCGAGGTTGTGCCCGGTGATCGTGAGGGCTTTGTTGAGGCCCTGGAGGTGGCCCATGGTGATAAGCCTGAGGCTGTGGCAAAGGCTGCTGAGGTGGTGGGGGCCGTGAAACGTTGGCATGTTGATGTCCAATAGCCTCAGTATTTGTTTGCCCTTCAGATATAGAGCTCTTGTGTGAGGTTGAAGATGTATTGGACGACAGCTTCCTGGGTCGGCTGTTGTCTTTGCTACCTTCGTTTAGATGCACGAGCTTCTCGTGTCTAACAAGAAGATCCCTTATATCCATGTAAGTATATGCGTTGACAAAGTTGAGATGGAGATTGGGCTCCGGTTGGGATGGTGCATGCAAAGAGGTACAAGTCATGAAATAGCACAGGTTAAGAATTGAGCGGATGAGTGAGAGTGGTGACTCGGTTACAGTATGTGAGTGACCGGGTGGGACGGGCTGAGAGACGGGGGAATATAGGGGAACTAAAGAATAACGTACCTTCGTCCGAAAGTCTTTCCGCAGCGATCCCAACCACATGAAAATGGCTTCTCTTTGGTATGTGTTCGTTCATGACGCTGTACATGCTCGACACGTCTTTATGGTGAGAGTCTGGTCAGCCTACAATGGAACCGTCGGTCAAGCGGGAAGATAACGAACCTGAATCGTTTACTACAGTACTTGCAGGGAAGAGTCTTGGGCTTTGGCTGGCGAACCTCAGTTGACTCTGGGCCTACGAGAGCAGGAGGAGGACCAGGAAGAGGCCGAGGAGGGCCCTCCATAGACTGAATAGCAAGCATCGTGAATACGCACGCTCAGATAGCAAGTCCTCAGTCGCTTTCTAGTTATGTTTGGCGTTCAGTATCGATATGTGGGGTGAGAGATATGGAGGAGAGATAAAAGAGATAGTGAAGAAAAGAAGGAGCAAAGCAACACAGATTTGGAATTTGGAGCTGGAACTGGGGAGATAGATGCAGGAAGATTGCGGGGTGCGTTAAGGGTAAAGCATGGCATGTGGAGGAGGAAATAGACGGTGGCCCGTGAGCTATAGTGCAGCGCAATGCAGTGGCAGTAGGTACGATACAAGGTGCAAGCGTAAAGAAGGAGGGGGGAGTGTGTCTCCGGAGGGTGGAAGGTGGAAGGAGAGAGGTGGAGGCTTGAACTTGGGCTTGGGCTTGGGTTTGGGTTGGTTTGCCTTCCGCGGGAGAGACAAGCAGGCGCAGGAGACAAGACAAGACGGGGATGGGGGAAGGAAAGATGGGGATGGGGTGGACGGGAAGAACGGGGGGGCAGAGCCTGAAAGGAAGGAGGAGTGACTGGGGTCCAGGTCCAGTGTGAGAAAAAGACCAGAGCCAAGCAACCAAGCCTAAGCCAAGAAGAGTGAATGAATCCAAGGAGCTGGATGGGATGAGATGGATGGGACAAGGTCAAGGTTGAGATCAAGGTCAAGGTCAAGGTCAACGACGGACGGCAAGCCTCAAACCCATACACAAAAACAAAGACGCCCCCTTAGCGCTTCCCCTCTCGTGTCCTACGGTAGGTACAGTACGCTGTAGTATGTAGATATCTCGGCTTTCCCCCTCTCGTGCCGACATCAACAGGTACGGTGCGATACCTGGGACGGCCGAGTGTAACACGTTATTGGATGAGTACTTTGCTGTACTATGTACCGTCTCTCCGGTCTCGTCAAGTTTCTGTGTGGTAGTGATTGTCGCTGTAAGTCAGCTTGTGATTGTAGTTGCAACGCAGTATGTAGGAGGACTTGGAGGGACGATGTTTTCGGCAAATGACTCCGAACCGAGCCGTGAAGATGGATATTGCGATTTCGACTTTTTCACAAATTCCAAAAGAGACCTTGGTCAATCAAGTCCAGGTCGTTTATTTGTCGTCTACCAATTCACCCGGTAAATAGGTATCACATTTGCCCTTGTAGGTAATCTGTGGCCAAATATAGGTGGATGGGAAACGAGGATGTGGAAGAGGAGAAAACTAGACAGGCAGGTACCCAGAGAGGAAGGGCGGAATTACATACAACTAAACTAACAAGGAGGGGTTTTGCCCCGGGCATAGAGAGGAGGAGGAGAGGAGAGGAGAGAATGGGGAAACATAACAGATGGAAGGGTTGGCGCGTGTCAGAGTTTGCGGTCTAAGTTATCGGCTTAACACCCGAGAAACTGGCACTGATACCGGATCTACAAAAGATGGAGTAGACGTAGATGTGGGTTTATGACGATATGGCACATTCACAAGATCTCTCAAGCATCGAGAAAATGCATCCCGCTGTGAGAATGTACCTAATAAGCAATGTTGTAGATAAGGTATGGGGGACATGCTGACTTGGAACCATAGGTTATTCAGTGACCAAGTCGGTTGTGATAAACAGGCGCCAATGGGTCTAGATTCATGTCAAGTCAAAGGCTCGCCGCAAAGTTCTGTCAGTGACTCAACTGGGCGGTCGGCGGAGTACACCGAGGAGGATGTAGCCTGTAGGACAGCTTCAGCATGCCACGTCGATACGCCGAGAGGAGAGGAGAGGGACAGAAAGAGCCGAGCCAGACGGTGATGCAGGGGTGTAAGTATTAAAAAAACGAGAAACAGACGTGGCGAAAGAGTCCAGCCAAAGCAAAAGCCAAAGAGGGGAAGAGAGGAGACATGGAAGGCCAGCAGGAATGGTGTGGCAAGGTTCCCGTACAGGCAGTCAGTCCCCTAACAGACTCGCTGTAAGTCGTTGGGAGACTGCTGAGAATAAACCTACACTGGCTCGGGTCCATCGCTGCGACATGGAGGTCGGACAAGGTTATGACGGCGTAGCGCGGGCGCAAGGGCCAGGGCGGGGAAATTGGAGGTGATAAGCTACAGTACTAGCAGGTACTTACTTAGACGAAGGCCCGGTGCTTCCATTATCTTGACTTGACTTAGTGTTCCGGATGGTGCCAAGCCTTGTTGACAGATTCAAGGGAACAGAATAAGATGGGTTAAGATTTGGCCGAGATGGACAGACGTTGGAATTTGGAAGCAGTTAGAACATCCGGAATTATAGTGCTGAAGATAGGTAGTCTCTATCAGATTCAAGTTATCTTGTACGTAAGTGATCAAAACACTATTCAAGCGAGAACAAAGTGTGGGGAGTGTGAGTGGGCAAACTAACCCGACTGCATCAGTCTGGGGGAACGGATCTCTAAAGAGCCACTGATTCCGCCCAGAACAAGCAAGCCACAAAGCGGAATTGAAAAATGACAGGGACAGCTGCGAAAAGAGAAGAAAACAACAATGCAATAAATGATGCAGCTTATACCCAAGATACGATCAATTATCACTGCTACAAACACGAAAGGGCACAGCCTATCATGCCTCTGCGATAGTTCAGCACTCAAACATTCCATCCTAGGGGGCACGGAATAGACGGGATGCCTGCCGTCCCTATCCGTCCAATCCACGGGTCAGCGCAAGGCAACAAGGCACTGGTAGCTCAAGGAGAAACGGAGAAACGGTAGGGCCAAGTAGTTAGACTACAGCCTTGTTCTTATTCTTGTTCTCGTTCTCGTTAGTTGAAATAACCTCAACGCAAGCTCAGAGCCAAGGCCGCGACGACATCTTGGGGGGCGTGCAGGAGTCAAGGCTTGCACCGCATTAGGTACCTCGTAGCCTTCGTCATCGCCTGAATGAAGCCCCCTAAAACTAAAACTCTCATCCATTGTAGCAGCTCTGCACGGGCAGCCAAGTAAACTCTCGCCCAGTCAGAATTGCTAAGCCACCCTGGGCATGTGTCAGAGTGAGCCGGGAGATAAAAGACACAAGTTGTTTTTTGTAAGCCACATTGATTATTGACAGACAGCCCGTGATAGCCAAGGCACATGTTAAATGCAACAAGCAATCAAGTTGGTGGGGAGGGGGGAATGGATGGTCAATCGCAAGCAGCTGATTGATGATCAATCTCGGCTTTCAAGCTGCAATCGTGATCGTGATCGATATTGTGACGAGTACAAGAACATGATATGAAGAATTTGCAGTCTGTACGGATACTGCAAGCATAAATTCTTTTGTCGGAGAAACCCCGTTTCCCTTCTCTTTCTGAGTATCGCATTCCGACATCGAACCTCCATCCGCGGCTGCTACCCGACCGATGGAACCCAAGTACCGTAAAGTACATGCGGGGGGAAGCCTAGACTGCCCCCCCATGGGGATTGGAGACCGCTAGGGCGGCTAGACTTATCCACCTCGTCTGTCATCTCTTACAAGCAGAAAATACTTTTCCGAACCAATCACGACAACTTCCATGGATCTCAACCCCCCGAGTCTACCTGGTTACGGCAGGTAAATGGTCGTTTCCAGGTCTCGCTTTTCACTTTTCGCCGACGTTGAGTGAGAAACTTGGCATTTTTAACTTGACTAGTGGCTCAAACGAGAGCTGAACATTTACGGAATCAGCGTGGTTTTTAGCGAAAATACAAACTCTCTTATATCAGGGTTCATCAGTCTTGATGTCGATTTCTTGCAGTGGCATTTGGAGACCGGACCATTGTCGGTCGATCTCCGGGTATCATACCGTGTTAGTCAATTGCAGGACCTCGCTCATGTTGTACACAACCGGAAGGTACAAATGATGAAACACACATTATTGAAAAGTGCCTTCCTTTTTCTCAAGATTCCTTCAGTCACAGTGGCACTTGCCTATACTTTCTTTTTTCACGCACGTGATATGCTTTTGTTCAATTCTCGACACATCACAGATGACAACCTTCACATCCAATCAAAGCTACTCCTCTTTTTCCTCCTCACTACCGCCCTTTGCGCCGTTTCTTGGAGAATTAAAACGCACGAGATAACTTTTTTCCAAAATGAAAATCGCTTCTCTTTTAGGGTGTGAAGCGGAGACACGGCTGGTGCGGAGCAAAGGAAGAGAGCAACACCAGGAATAGTTCCTCGTTTATCTTTTTTTTTTTTTGCCCTTCCCTTTCCCCCACGACGCAGTCGCGTAAAAATCATGTACCCATGCTAGCCATGCCATGCTATGCTATGCTCACCAAGACATACTGTGTCATGTTACAACCACGGCATGCTGCTGATCCTTTCGAAACGACAAGACATAGGCAAGGCAAGGCAAGGCAAACCTGAGACTCCAAAAAAGCAACGAGATGACCGGAACAGCCGCTCAGTCACCCCCAAACTCTGTCCTCTCAAGTGGTGGGATCGGGTAGATCAATCAGGCACTTGGGGGCTGTGATATATATATTGGATAACGATGAGCAAATGTGTTATCTGCTTGCCCAATGTGATACCTTCCGAGTGTCAAGTTACACAAATCACAGGACACTTGTCGTATCTTACCAGAAGCTTGATACCTGTGGCCACCATCCTCATTCTTTTCTCCCTCCACCGCTGCACTCGCCTCCACGCAACTGCAACACACCCGTGCAGCTACAACACCATCACAAATCACGCTGGTGATCAGCCTCTGCGCCAAGGTCCAGGGTCCTTGCTCATGAGCGACGTGTTGGGGGTCTCCGCTTGCAACTTTGTTGAATCAACCAAGTCCTAGGACAATTTCATTGGACGGCCAGCATCGGCCAGCCTTGTCTTTGTCAAGCAGTCGTCTTACAAAGAACACCAGCCTAAATGGCTCGCGTGTGTCGTTGGACTGGGGAGTTACGTTTTCACTTGAATTGGGGAAACTGATCAACCATGTTTCCGCAGATGAGCTTACGATTAGCCACTTTCAGAAACCATCCCGGCCACTGTTAGCAAGGACTGGTTACAAACGTTCACTCTCAACGGTAACTTTGTATGGAAGGATGCTATTAGTATGTATTTGCTAATCCTTTCAACGCCTGGGCCTGGTGGGTGGGTTTAGCTCAGACAGGCGAGTTTCTGGGGACTTATGGAGGTGCGGGGACTGGTGGTCGGTGCGTGTGGGGTAGTCTAGATTTAGGATCTTGATCCAGACGCGACTGAGACAAGAGTTCTCTCTCATGGACTCTTCTTGCTTGGTCTTTTCCCGAGCTATATTGGAACATGAGCTCATGGATGCTTACCATGTCCTGTCCTACACCATGCCGCCGCCACTATGCAGGTATTTACTCTGCCCGCTGCCCCCTGGAGGTGCAGACCGCTAGATGATGGGTGATGGATATTGGCACTCAATCGTCGGGATTGCCCCCGCGTGAGGCTTCATTTCCCCGTGGGGTTTTTTATCATAGACCGTGTATAAGCCGAGCCCACCCTTTTTTTTTTTCTTTCCGCCGGGATGTTGCCGAGTCCAATGGACCAAGGTTCATCAATAATTCCGAGCTACGGTACGTTGTATCATTTGTTGACCTGATCAAGTTAAAACTTCTACAGACACCTGCCTGCCTGCCTGGCTCGCATTTGCACAAGATGCCATGCCTTGCGAGTTTGGTAGTCCAGACAACTACACCCTCAACACTGCCTTGCCCTGGAACGGCAATAATCAGGTTCAGCCTACTCAACATTTTACGTGCTGGAAATCCGGAATCCCCAAATGATCCGACATACCCTTTGCATCCGGGGTAATTAAGATGCGGGGTCGGGTCAGAAGTCCATGGATACGTATACATATAGCATGGACTATCAAGAGATGGTCTCCGGGAAATCGGTTATTGCCCCGTGAATCCTCATGTTTCCCTTGTCCTGTCTACGACTCGATTTGAGACCACTTAGATCCAGTTCACTTGCTGGTATATCACAGTGACACGAGATCGTCGAGGTGGCCTAAATCATATCAAGGCGTGTTGTACTCGTAATACAAGAACATATTAAGAGAATGTCTGATACAGAACCAAGACACCAACAATAATCACTGGCTATTACTGGCATGCAGTCGATGTCTTGGTCAGAATGACTGCTTTTGTCAAACACATATTGGCTACATGCAAAGGCCTTTGATCGCGGAGCCGCCATTGCCCAAGTACAAATCGTAGCCACTCAGTATCCCTTGCCGAATACGCCCCTCGCATCCTCTTATAACTTGAGGCCCACCTTCATGAACGAGCACCAAAGACAGGGATGACATCAAAGCAGCTTTGGTGTCTTACCTCGCTCTTCCCAGCCCTTCAGCCTTGGAGGGAGTAGCCAACTTGACCGCTCTCGCTGCCAAGGCGAATTAGACGCTGTCTCATTTCTTCGGCTCTTCGCCTATCATCCTCTAGGAGTGGCTGGAAATCACACTTGTCGACCCAGCTACCAACTCCGTGCTGTAAGACGTTTCTCGCTCGGAGGCTGTTGCCCTGTATGTGGCCGACTGAGCCGTGCAGCGTCATTCGCTCCTTGCTGCTATCGTAGGCGCCACGGTGCAGAATGTTATTGTTGTAGAATACAATGTCGCCTGGCTCTAGCTTGACTATGAGCTGGTTAGGCAATAATTTGGCAAACGGGTCAGCGTCTCGCTCGGTTGAGGTCCTTGCGCGCTTATGTGAACCAGGCACCACGATCAGAGACTCATCCTCCCACAGGGCAAAGTTATACTGAGCATGGTAGGCATGCTTGCCAAGACGCTCCATCTCTTCCTCTTGACTAGCCTCAGCGGGGATGTCATCGCGATGCCATCTCAGCTCAAAGTCCTTCTCTGGCCTAACAAGCATATTGAAGAGCTCCATCACGAGATGCTCATCTTGGCACTGCAGCAACTGCTTCACAATGCCCAAGATGGTCTCTGAGAAGTACAGCTCGGTGAACAGCTCGTGACCTGGAAGTTCAGGGTTCATGAGATGCTGCACGCCCCATATTCCGTGCTCGCGCGCTTGGCTCGCGTCCCACGGTGGGAATTGCTTTGGGACCGTACGCACAAACGGCCATTGTCCATCGCGGGCCAGCTGGGTCGCTTTCGAGCTAACCTCGCGTAACGCTTCGAGTTTATCACTGTCCACGATCGACTTGATGACGACAAAGCCGTCTCTGTCGAGGTCTTGGAGGTACTGCGAAGTCGGCATGGCAATGATGTGATATTGCACCCGTCGTCTATTGCGGCTTACGGTGGTACGGTGCGGCGTGGAACGATGGACTAGCCGGTGGACCGCCGGTAAAATAGGGCAGAATTCCGCAACCCCTCCCTCTCTCTCGAGCTACCCAAGTATGCTAAGCTGGGGGGATGCAAGGCTTGTGACAACCGACTCTTTGGCCAGAAGTGCTCTGCAAGGTCAGACTGTGTAGCAGATGTTGGAGATGCTTCGGGGTATCTCGAGACGAAGCGAGACTTGGCGCGGATATGTACAGAAAAGGGTTTCAGTGTTGTTAAACGGTTGCAAATCGTCCCTTCTTTCGTGCTACGAACCCTCTTTATCAGACGAATGTGGGGAATTCTACACTACTGTACGACCGGCTCGTTGCATCTGCGATGCTGGTGCTTGAGTAACGTAGCAGTTGTGAATATCACTTCGTAGTCAGACGCCTCACGTGTATCGAGATTCACACCAGTATCAACTTTTTGCTGTCATAATCGTCATTCATTATACCGATTCCCAATCCTCACTGCTAGAGCCATTTTATCTATCTGCCATATTGGCACTCACCGTAATCCCTCAGTTGCACGCCTCGGCAGACCATCGCACAGCAAATCCCTTGACAGTCTTTTGAACATCCAAATCGCCAGGGTCGTTCTCAAACAAGGGTTTGTCGAGTCTTCGCTCGGCAATCTGCTCCACCTCGAAGCCTTGCTCACGTGCGATATCGAAGAAGCCCATGTCGAGCTCCTTCTTCCACGGCCGGTAAGAGGTGAAGAATACGTAGGCGACGCTCTCACGGGACATTTTCAGCGTCTCCTTGATCGTCTTGACCATGTTTCCATGCTCACTGTGTCGGAATAGGAGATCAGCTAGGATGAGAATATCGAAGCGTTCCTTGTGAGACTCATCGGTTGGGTTCAAACGAGCCAGCAGCGGGACCGAGTCAGCACCCCAGACAAAGCCCATGGCATCAACGGTGTTGACGATGCGACCGCGGGGCTCGACAGTCTCGTCACACTCGTCAACGTTCTTCTGCATAATCCTGATGATATCAGGGTCCGGATAATCCGTCACGACGACCTTATGCGCACCAAGGATAGCAGCGACGAGACTAGGAAGACCAGCGGCAGCACCAAGTTCAAGGACCGTCTTGTCCTTCACCCGCGAGGGATCCTCCTCGAAGAAATCGGCAATCATCTTTGCGCCGTTCCACAGATGGTGAGCCTCGGTAGGGCTGGCGCCGACGAGATGCAACGTTATGGGCTTGCCGCTTTGCATGGTGAAGACCTGGGATGTAGGCGGGGGCGTAGGGGGGCAGTAATCCTCTGGGTCGTCCATGAGGTCGCCGAAGCCGTAGTCTACTTCTCCAGACATTGTAATAAGTGATGGCGGTGGTTTTAAGGTGAGTGAGTGTAGGCCGGAAATGTGAGTTTTCGAGTAAGATTCTGGCGATCTGATTCAGTGACAGAGCACGGATAGCTAAATTCCGTAGGGTGTGTGAAGCTGGTGTTGGAACTTGGGCCTCTTTTTCTGGTGTTTTCTCTAATTTGCTTCAAAGCCCAGTCTCTAAAGACAAAGTGCCGTCGGTCGATATTGTTGAAAGTCGTGGAAAAAAGAGTTTTGATCTGAGTGGTGGGCCAAATGTGCGCTCACAGTGCGTGAAAAATCCACCTCTTTCTTTAACGCCATTACATGCGATAAGTACGCCAACAATAGCAATATACACGAATAGACAATGCACTCATTACCACAACCTCAAACACGGCAGACACAAAGAGAAGACCAGAGTATTCTCTACCCGAATCGCTGTCGTGCCAACTCCCTCAACATACTCACAGTGCCCTCCTCTCTCTCCATGTAGGCCCTCTTCTTCTCCTCCATCTCCTCCCTCTTGGCCCTGTCGATCTCTTCTCTGCGAATCTCCCTTTCCGTCTTGCGTCGTTGCTCCCTCTCTTTGGCCTTTTTGTACTCGTCTAGTGAATCTCCGCCGCCCATGAGCTCCTTCTCGTCGGTGACCTCCATGGCGCCTGGGCTCTTGTCACGAAACGAGCGCATCTTGTCTGCAACGGCTGCTTTCTTTTCGAGCATGCGCTCGCGAGAGCCAGCCTCAGCACGGGGAACTAACTCGTCGAGGCGTTCTTTCTGTAAAGTCCTGTCGGCTTTGCGTGCGTTGCGAATGTCTTCGATGGATGCTTGTTTGTCTTCTTGGGCAAGCTCAGCACGAAAAGATAAATCTTGAAGTGTGGGGATGCCTGGGCCGGAGCGTCGTGCACGATCTGATCCTGGAAGAGGAGGTCCATAGTCATCATCCTCATCTTCGCTACCTTGGTCTCTTGTATCCTCGATGAGCTCCTCTCGTTCTTCCTCTTCCTTGTGCACTGAAGCATGTCTTGGTCGAGATGTAACTGGATTGGCCGCCGTGATCCGAGCAAACGTCTCAGGGTCGTACCATCCCTCTGCAAGTTCGTTGCGGTTCCATTTCCCAACAAAACTCTTCCACCGTCCCTTGACCTCACGGTCATCCATTTCGTTCATATCTTTTTGCTTCTGGACACTGAGATATTCGCCAAGAAGAGATTCAAAGGCATTCAGATCCGCTTTTGACAAGGGTCTGGCATCAAACGGAAGCTTGACTGCGGCTTCTGTTTTGCGATTTGCATGATCTCGATGTTTATGAGATGAGCGGTGATGATGATGACTACTATGATGCCTGGATGATGAATGACGATGACTTGGCTCAATTAAACGTCCTTCATTTCGAGATGATGATGATGTTTTTGAACGTTCATGTGCTGGTGATCTTGAGCGTGCGCGCGTGCTGGTTTTATGAGTGTCGCGATCGTGGCTCCGTCTGTTGTGAGAGCCATAGTCCCGTCGCGGTGACCTTTCGCGGACCCTGTCATGATTACCCATTTTGACTCTGTTGGATTGTGGCGACTGATTCTGATACTAAGACATGCGGTTCAAATTCAATGAACCAATATCAAAACATGTAGTTAAAACAAGTTCAAAGCTCTTAAAGAGATGAGATTTTGAGGTCAAGGGATAGCACAGTGCGTCCCGCTTTTCTCTGCCGTTACACTACCAGTAGCTTCATTACTATCGACATGCATATATATTCGAGTTATGTTTTATACATCAAATTTTCTAATGTTCCCTTAAACACGCGAGTAGAGATGAAAATTAACTCGATCATATGCAAATAACTATTTGGTAATGGACGTGTCCTACCACAGTGTTCTTTTGCTTTTCTATAATGCTCTTGATCGCTCAGCGACCTTACTATTCAGAATATGTTCACAAAAGGGTATATCATATCATCCTCCAATCTGACGAACTCCTCTGAGTGGTGACAGTTTCCTTCATTCGTTTTGTTCGCTTTTTGTTTTACTAAGAGCATCGGGTAGTCAATAGATCAGCTCCGAGGTCATCGTATTCCCGCATGAATGCCTTCTAGGCCTGGTTCTCTGTTTCCGCCGGTATCTCGTTGTTGCCATGGATGACACATCCCAAACATTGACAGTCATCTCCGCATGGGCAACTCGCTTCCTCACCCGCACAAGAGTCCCCGAATGGATAGCTGACAAAGAAGAAGTCATTAGCCGACAATGCCTGCTCTTCACTAATACCGGAGGCTGCTTCGGAAGGAGTCTGCGGGGCGACTGGTGACACGGTGCCTTCAGCGGAACCGATAGAGGGTGCAACCACTGTATTTGCGTTAATGCCATGTCCGTTTGTTGCTGGTATCTCGCTATTATGCCCGTTGGTGTGCCCATTGCTATGTCCGTTGACGTGGGTGTAACCTGTATCCATCATGCTCTGCCAAGCCGATTTCACATAGTTCTGCGTCGCCTCGTTATATGGGTGAGCTGCACAGCCGACACACTCACACGAGGCACCACAACTGCATTGATGGGAAGTACCTGCGGCTGGGTGCGGAGTTTGGAATGATGTCGCACCGGGCATACCATAGGGTGATGGCATGCCTCCTTGGCTAGCAAACGTCATCGTAGCCATGACTTGTCTCCATTGTTCCGGTTGAAGAGGCTGCAGATACGATCCATACTGAGGTGGGTAGGTGAATACTGTGGGTTGAGGATAGTAGGCATACATGCCATTAGGCATCATGACGGGTGCCGGAAAAGGCATCATCATACTATTGGGTGTAGGTAAGTCGCCAGGTGGTATAGTATCCGTCTTTGGGTCAGCCTTGGGCGAGTCATTCTTCGAAGAACAGCAACTCTTTTTAGGTTTTGGGGGACTTGGTACAGACGCAAGTGTTATAGGAGTAGATACTGTGCCGTGGGTATTTCCTCCTCCGCAGCAAGAGCCGACTTTAGGTGCAGACTGGCTTGATTCCTCCACAACTTGCGTACTTGTCATTGAACCTCCGTGGTTAGCCATTCCCGTTTTCGAGCCATTCGGGCTCAGAATAGGGGTTTGGACATGTTGGAACATTGGGTACATGACAGGACCAAAAGGGCTTTCCGCAGGAGTCATGCCTATGCTCCCGTATGGATTCATATCAGCAAGGGGTGTAGCAGGCTTTGGGGAGGCGTCCTCAAAGGAAGGCAGAATGTTGAGCATTTTAGGATCCATTCGTTGCAAGGCTGTTGGATCAACTGATTCCCTTCGGCTCGAGTTGCTCCCTTTGGAACTCGTCTTTTGCACTCGATAACCGGTGCCTGGTGTCTTGCTAGCAGGACTTTGAGGTGCAGAGCTGTTTGCACTGTCGCCATTCTCGGGGTTAAGAGTTGGTGATTCGGCGCCTTTGCTAGGACCACAATGGCAGGCTTGTTTCTTGGGTATGGCAGCCGTGACCCTTCCGCAAGAGCATGGGCGTGAGGCCGGATGGGGACAACTACTGAGAGGCCTGCCCGGCTTCCTAACGGGCACCATTAGTCGCTCGTTGGCGTGTGTACACTTGGTAGAACGGTGGCCCCGGATGCAAGGCTCGCTACAAGGTCAAGAGTTAGTCAAATTTACCGAGTCCTGCGGATGCCGATCAGGCCAAGCCAAGCGGCAACGTACCAAGCCATTTTTATTCCATTGATGAGAGGCATGGTGAGAAGGTCGTTTGGGAAGTATTATGTACGACGGGTGACAGAGGTGGAACAAGGCGGATGGGTTGTAAGGATTGTGGCCGGCGCAAAGCCGCAACGGGAGCGAGCCTACGACGAGAGCGCGATTCTCGCGAATTCCGACATGGAAATATGAGGATCCGTATGAAGCGACGCAAATTATTCGGCGATGATCAAGGCTCGGAATGTTTGCGCAATGATGAGGTTTGCGTCGGCTGCAGCGCAAGTCGTCGATCTCGGTGTGGGGGTTCGATATTGGATACAAGACTGTCGTACTTGAAGTTTGTGTTTTACGGGCTTGTGAGGGTGACTGATTGAAGCCCAATATGCCTTTGGATGGCGTTGTGTTGAAAGCAGAAGGTGAAACAAAGCCAACAGAGGAAATGCGATATTGAACCAGGCCTAGACTTGTCTTGTTATTCAGGGACCCAGCGCCAGCGCCAGCACCTGCGCCTGCGTCTGCCGCTCCCTTGTCAGCAGCAGGAGCGAACAGCGGGTTTCTACCTGCAAAGGTGCATCAGTCCCCCCACCATGCGGGGGCTGCAGCGGACAAGCTAGCCTAGCAGGAAGCGCTCCAAAGGGTGTCTAATCCTAGCGAGGCACTTGTTTAGCAAGATCATTGCGACGCTAGTGACAGGCCAAACTACCTAGAGGTGCATCTATCGTTTGATGTCTTGTCAGGTCATGGCGGAATCGAGGTCGGTTATATTTACGGGATTGAGAAATATGATGTTCAGACGTAGTAGACAAATGAGTTAGTGGTATAGTATCTGGCGGATAATCTTCAACGTCTTTGAAATGAAACATGACTTCATTTCCATGACAACAGCCTTCTCAAGGGCCAAGGCCGAATTCATCCCGCAGGCCCCGTTCCTTCACAGAGACGACGAACCCATCATCCATAGCAAATTCCGGCTTTCGGTACGGAGCAGTGCATTTGATCGGCCGAAGCCGATGATTTACCTCCGTTGGACGACGGCCGAGAGTCTACAGCCTCGGTATGATACCCAGCAACTGTACACCAATACAATATAAAAATATATTAAAAAATCCCCAGGCCATCAGATAGCCTTGAATACTTTTAAATCCCTCTCTATCGCAATTCTTTAACCTTCTTGCCGCTTCTCTCTTGCCTCTCCACTACTGTATGCTCGCTCCATCAGCCAACCTGGCCGGTGAGCAAGTTTCCATTGGCTCACAGGCCCCGGCCACTTCAACACCATCATAGCTCATGCACAAGTCTCTTGCCCTTCCCTTTTTCTACCTTCCATCTCATCTTGTCTTTGCCTCATGCACACCGAGATAATCCCTTTCGTATCATTATTCTCCGTGACGTAACGTACCAAATCATATAACTTACAAGTCGTGAGAGGGACGGCCCGCTGGTTCAGCTCGTGCGCAACTCTAAGCATAAGAAGCTGCAAACCAACCAAGATACAGTGATTACGAGACTTATTTCCATAGAACCTTGTCCTTTTCATAATAGCGTTGCATTGTCTCTCTGTTCTAGGCTCATCTCCCGTGAGATCCTCGTCTAGTTTCTTGCCACGGCTTCCCCTAGTTGCTCAGCGAGCACATCTCTTGACATTCTGGCTTTGATATTGGATCTTTTTACTGTGATCTTCAAAGACCTGGCGTCACACAACGACTCGCGACACATCTGATTCCTTGGTCCGGTCTTGGTCTCGGCTTTTAATCTTGCGCCGTTGAATTGCGCCATCTTGTAGATTGAAACGGTTACGCTTAGTTCATTAATTGGTATCCTCGAGCTTCGCCTATCGTTCGTTATGCGCCCTTTTCCTTATCCGAATCGTCGGAATCCGCAAACATGTCCACCGCTCGCATCCGCCTTCTAGGCGGTCCGGCTTTGGGCGCCTCTTCTGGTTCCTTGTTTCCGTTCTCAGTGGGGGGCTGTTCTGAAGGTGCTGGTGGCGGTTCACTTCCAACAGCCTCATCCTCATCCATTGGTTCCCCAGCCACATCATCCTCCTCAATCGGCTCGCCTTCGATGTCATCTTCGTCAATAGGTTCTCCTTCGATGTCGTCCTCTTCCACAGGTTCCCCTATAATATCGTCTTCGTCGATCGCCTCACCTGGCACGTCATCCTCTTCTTCAACCGCAGTTGAGACTGGCAGTATCCTTGCCTGTGCGTCTTCTACAGTCTTCCACTTGCCCTTCCTCTCTTCGTTGCTCTCCTTTTCGATGGTGGTTGATGATGGTGGGGTTTCAAAGCTTCGAACAAATAGCTCCTGGCTCTCGGCTGGGAAGACACACCAGCCCTCCCAAAGATTAAGGACTAGGTGAATGCTACGCTTCCACTTCTCGGCCCGTAGACGACCCCATTTGAGTCGCTCAGCCATGAGGCCAAGTGTTTCAAAGGTCTTGCGGTCCTTTAACGATGTCTCAAATAGTTGCCGAAATCGCCAAGCGTGTCGCACGCCGCTTGTCGATGAAGATGATAGTATATCGCTTACGACATACAAGCCTACTAGGCTAGCAGCACTTATATCGATGCCCTCATCCTTCGACGCCTCTTCCTGCGCGCCCGATTGTACTTCTTTGGTGTCTGGTTTCTTCTCAGGATTTGCGCCGGTAAGAGAAATTGGCTTCTCAACGTTGAATGTGATCATTCCCACAACCTCGTCGACTCCACGGCTTGCATGGGCGATTGCAAAGCTTGTAATCCTCGCGACATCGCCCTTCCTCAACCTCGACATTGATGTCGGTAATCGCGCGAGCAAATGTGTGAGTTTGGCCTTGTCCAACGGGCTGAGGAATGTTTTCTCCGACTCGGGATCAGCAGTTTCCCGCTTGTTCTCCTCGTCAAAATCCTCTTCGTCTGATGAGTTATACTCTGAATCTGATACGAACTCATCGAGTTTGGTTGTGTACTCGAATTTGAGATTCTTCTCCGGGGCCTTCCACGCATGCGAACCGTCGAAAAGGGGGACGTATTTGCCCTTTTGCCGTGATTGTTCTGAACCTGTAATAATCTCCCATAACCTCCATCGATACCATATACCACCTTGACTTCTCGCATCCCATATCCACGCCCATTTCTCTTCCCTCTGAATCTCAGGCCGTGACATTAGCAGTGCCTCAAACTCTGGACCGTGCTCGAGAACTCTTTCGATGACCTTGCTGATCAATTGGATGGCTTTGACGTCCGATGGCGGTTTTACTGGCACGTGTAACAAACTAGACCGGTTGACGCCAGCTCCAGGGGGGGCATATGAGGTAGGAGGCGCAAATCCTTTGTGGAAGCCGTGCTGTGCGGGTGCGTTCTGTGGTCCTGATGGTTGTTCGACAGGCTTCGCTCCAAAAGGATGAGATGCCGAGTTTGAACCAATGGCTGGTAGCGCTACGGAACTCGCAACAGCTGAGGAAAGATGTCGATGGAGGGATAAGTAGTAACCATAGCCCAGATACCGGTTCTGCAGCGCATTGACCGCTGCCTCGATGTCGTTTGCGGGTGTATCCTGGGACAATACCACGATCGAAACCGCATGTTTTCGTTCCGATCCCGCAGAGCCGGTGGAGGGAGTAATTTTGACATCCTCAACTACCAAGTTCTCTGGAATCAGCGCCTTGATCGTAGCTGGTGAGGTTCCGGGTGGTATGTTCGACAGCCGCAGCGTGGGCTTAGCAATCGCTTTCTCCTCGGCTCTATTTGTTGCGCCATCCATATCCTCGTCATCACTCGTGTTAAAAGCTCTGGATGCCGGAAGTGGTCCTCCGCTGCCACTGCCCTCGTCATAACCCAGTACTCCTTTCTCACGAGGAGCTCGCGCAAAGTCCTGGAAAGATCGCTTCTTCCCAAATGACGGCGGCGGCGGTCCCAAGCTTCCTGGACCACTCTTTAGTCCTGAGGTGCCAAAGTGTCGTCGACCGAGTCCCGAGGGAGGCGGCGGGCCTCCAAATCCTGGTCGAGGGCGCGGAGGCGCTGCAAAGCCGGGCGCGCCGTGGCCATCGTAATCATCGTCGCGATCGAAACTCTTAACGAATTCGTTGTACACGGCGGCGGTTTCGGCTTCTTCTCGCTGTCGCTTGGCTTCGGCCTCTGCTCTCTGCTTCTCGAATGCAGATTGTTTGGATGGTTTTTGAAGCTTGGCTTCTAGGTTTGGAAAGTCGGGGACGCCCTTGCCGGAGGACATGATTGGTCTCGTGTCGCGAATGATTTTTATCGGTACATTTCTAGTGATTGTGAGGTGTTTGAAAGTGGAAAGTAGAAGGTTGACTACAAGAGAACGAAAGTGATGTCGTTTGGAGCTGAGCGGAGCTAGGCCGTCGCAACTTGAGGCGCATTTTAGTTAACCTGGACCCAGACGTGGGTCTCGGCGACACTCAAATATACGGGACTGAGTAGACTCTAGCCATTTCTCATATTACTGGAACGGTTATGCTGGTCGAAAATCGAAGCAGAAGCTTCTTTCCATCCTGGCAGGGAATATGATGTTTTCTTTTTGTTTCACTTTATCTCATGGCTTCATAAGCGCCATCTCAACGCTATGATGCCCTCTTTTGAACTGTCTCCTGCGCAACCTTGGTTGTTGCGTTCACGATCAGCTCGTGCTCATGAGAGTGCACCTTGTCCTTATACTCTTCAAGACTCTCGCCCTTCCACTCGATCTCCTTGACTAGGATAGGAGTACCCCTGTCGACCTCAGCAATTACGTAGTGGGCCATGATACCCGAGCGTGTTAGTCGTCCGGCCTTGAATTCATCATAGGCTCGCTCAATGGCACTAGCTCCATCAAACTCTCCAGGGAGCGCACTGAAAATGCCGAGTTAGCATCCAAACGAGTTCTCAGGCAAATGTATAGATGGGATACTGACGGGTGAAGGTTGATGATGTTGATGCCCGCCTTCTTTATGGGATCAAGGAAGGCAGTCGAGAAAACGTGCATCCAGCCAGCAAGAACAATTAGTTCAGGCTTCACCTCTGCTGATAGGATTTTCTCTGCCAATGCGGCGTCGTACTTTTGACGACCCTCGACAACCTTTTGCTCGTCTGTCTCTCCCTTCTTCAGGAACCCGCCGCTGATCAGGTTGAAGTATTCCCAAGGAATGCCTTGCAATGAGTTAGTTATTGTGAAAATAGACGTACTACATTCGCCCTATAGCCCCCCAAGACTATGTGAGAAATATCTTACCTGCATTGTCTGCCCGAACAGTCGCATGTGCATTCTTGCGGTTCACAATGAGAGAAATGATACGACTGTTTGGGAGAGACCCTGAAGAAATCGCATCTATGATGGCTTGGAAATTAGAGCCAAAGCCTGAGGCCATGACAAGAATCCGGCATGGTGAGTTATCCTGGCTGGACATTTTGGAGAACCTTGCGAAATAATAGAACGATTTGCGTGAGTTACTAGTTCCAGGGTATCAATCCATCTCCAACTTCAAAACTTTCCCCCTCCAAAGGGTATCACGTGATGCCGATAGCGGCAGACACACGGTTGTTCTGCAAATGATGAACAGTAAATGTATGAAGGATCCATTTTATATCTCATTTCCAACACTGAATTCTTATTTGTCAATGTCTCTTTCTTAGTACTTTGTGTCTCGGCTGAATAAAGACGGTTTGTTGTCGGGAAGCTGTTTTCATCATTGGGCTGCAGTGTGAGTGGATTGAGGCACTGGATTTATCAAACAAGACAATCTAAGTAGTACTCATCTGTTCATGGTAGAGTCCCTTAGATATGTTTTTTTTTGCAGCCAGCTATATATACAAGAAATATGATTATGATCGTAGACTGTAGTGTCTCGAGCTCAATAATGCTCTACAAAGACAACGTTACAATCCTGGTGCAGGGTACCTCAAGTACTGAGGTAGTAGCAATCATAGTGCTTTGAAGAGAGAACTAAAACGCTAGACTTTGAGCTTTAACATGACCAAATGACACAAGAGTCTATCATGGTTAGCAAACTGATTTACTAATTTTGTTTCTTGTGCTTTTAGTCATCAAGTTTTTAAATATCCTGACTTGGGTCAAAATAGGTGCCATTTGGGTCCAAATCTCGGCTCCAAGCTTGGACGCCAACTTTAGACAATTCATTTCCGGTTGACGAGCTCATGTATATGAATATCCGCGTTAACTGAGACGCCTCTCTCGGCTTATTCCACTTGCCTATTACACTCGCCCCGCTATAGGACTATGCAGTCAAAGTGCAGTCCAATGATGTAACTCTGGGCTCACCTTCCCTTCTTGTCATGTCATGTCATATCACGTTCCAACTCCAAACACGTTCAGTTTTTAACAAACAATATTTTCTTTTGCTGCTGCTACAAACGCTTCAACTATTATCATCTAAAACCCTGATCGATTCGAAATTCGCGCTGAAAACATGAAGACCATCTGATGTTCTATCATAGCTTGGCCTTGGCCTCTCCAACCGGCGCCCTACCCTTTGCGAGCTCGTCGCACAATACCAAGGGACGTCCGCCTCTGCTTCCATCCTGAGTCATTAGCCCATTATACACACCGTTTGTCTCTCTTCCGACGCCATCGTTCTTCATCTCCCTCCAACGCCACTTCTCACCAAGCTCGCCGCCTTGGCCTTGTAGGACATCGGCAATCTTCTCACCAAGGTTGGGGAGGAACTTGTATCCGTGTCCGCTGTCTCCTGTCGCGACAAAGAGACCCTTCCAGCCTGGGTGGTAATCGATGAGCCACTCGCCGTCTCGTGTGTCGGAGTACCAGCAGATTCGAGCCTCCTTCCATGGCCGGGTTTCTAGACCACGGACAGGACACAAGTCCTTGAGGGCACGGCGGAGATCTTTATCAGCCTCGGTGGAAAGAGGGTTTGCCGGGCTGTTGCGGGTTGTGTAGGGTTGTGACGCGATAAAAGTCTCCCTCTTGTCGCTGGGTGATGGGGGAAGGGCGTTGGTGATCTTAACAGGGTTGATATATCCGAATGTGTGGCGGGCAACCTTGAGTACGTTGTTTCGTGGGGGGATGAGGAACAACCCGGTGCTGAGGTTCAGCACCACAGGGAAGTTATCCAGACGCTTCTGCTCCTCTGGTGTAATGTCCATGTATGTGACTGCATGGCCAGTAGCCTCTGTTCTACCTCGAAGGTCAACGAGCGAACCTGACCAAGCACCCGCAGCAACCATGACCACTTCGGCCTTGAGAACCTTGGAGTCGCTCAGCTTCGCGCCGGTAACTCGGTCACCCTCTGTCACAAGCTCTGTGACCTTGCCATTGACGAACTCGATACGTCCTGTGGCAGTAGCCTGCTTGTAGAGCCACTTCATACCCTCTCCGGCATCGGCCCAACCAGAGTTACCGTTAAGGTAACCCCAGTCTCCAGGATATCCGTCCGTACCGAGGAACTCTTGTAGTGCTTTGGTGCTCTCGAGCTTCTGGATCTTGTCCATGGGCAGACCGGTCTGCGCAGCGATCAATTCGACGTTCTTCGCACTCTCCTTGGTATAGTCCATGCCGGACTTCTTCATCTTGAAGTCCTTTGGTGTTTCGCTTGCGCAAAGGACAAAGCCGGACTCGGAGTATCGTCCCTGACCGCCGACTTCATCGTCGCCTTGCTTTCGCCATTCCTTCTGCGCTTCGGCAGCGAGCGCAGCGTAGTATGGGTCTGAGTAATCGGCTCGTACGATTCGGGACGAGTCTACACTGGCACCATCCTCAGGAGGGAATTGGCCAGCGCATTCTTCGACAATGGTGATCTTGGTGTTGGAGTAGTGAGGTCGCTTGGTCAAAGCCCAGGCGGTACCGAGGCCGAAGACGCCAGAGCCGACGATAAGGATGGAGGAGGGAGCGCTAGACATTGCGAAAGACATGAGAAGTGAATTGCAGGATGGAGAGAAGAGCACAAACTTCCTGCAAGAGAACAGTCACTTATCTACGAGACTATCAACAAAAGAAAGTCTGGACGAGCCCATGAATCGAAAGACTTTTCCCCGTTCCCACACCGATCCCGGCGCTGGCCGGCTGGGGAGGCGTCGTCAAAAAGACTAAACAGAACTAAAGAATCGGCTGATGGACATTAGGCCCGCCGAGGACCGGGGTTAGCCTCCTGGTTGACCTTGAAGAATGCCATTATTGGAAAGGGCACGCGAGTGGGCCCAGGCGCGGTTAGCACAATCTTCTTATCGTTATCGCACCAACATGCACATTTCACGAACTCGGTAAAACATCAAAAAGGCTCCAACTTGAGGAGAGAACTTGAACTTTATTTCTATCTCACTACTGTGAAAAACTGTTCAACTGGAGACTTTTCTCGCAGATGTTGGTTCAAGTCATGGCGGTAATAACCACATGCTTGTCGCCTTGCCACAAATATTTGCTGAAGGCCTGCTCCCCTTTGTGCTCGCTCACAAGCCCGTTCCCAAGCTTGTGTTTCTTTCGCTGAACCATCAAAAGGGTTCATTTCAACGATCCCTCGACCTTGTTTCCTCAGCCCCTCTCAACTCAACGGATCCCTTCATGAAATATTAAGGCGCTCAAGTCAACTGAGCGCATGCGCCGCAGTACCGGCGCGAGCAATCTATGAGATGTGTCGCGGGATGAGTATCTTATCTTTTTCCCCCTGAACCGAAATCCCTCGTGAAAATCCCCCGCCTAACCACCCCTCCCAACGCCAATGCAATGCAGAAAAGATTCAAAATGGTACAAACGCAAATTTCTGGCTTCCACCATGGGCGTCAAGACCAGGTGGAAACCAGAGACTTTAAAAACAATCGTGGTATCGTGACGGGTTGTCTAATCATACACGTCGATAAGATAGTAGTGATGTAATGTGTCGGGTAAGAGATGACATAGTGACACTTTAGACCTTTCGGAAATCTTTCGAGAAGAGTTAGTTTGACCTTTTGTAGAGTAACGGAAGAAATAAACGAACCTTGCAGCACAGGATAGATCATCTCGAAAGCCTGGTAGATTTCCTCACGGACTTTCGCACCAGTCAAGACGATCTTCCCACTGACGAAGATAAGCAGCACAATCTTGGGCTTGATCATGCGGTAGATAAGGCCAGGGAACAACTCAGGTTCGTAAGAACTGAAATTGTGATGGCGAGATGCCAAACCCTCAAGTCGGATAGGAAACTTGATGTCGCAAGAGCCAACGATGTTCTGGATCTTGAAGTCGGTGAACTTGGCGTTGAAGCCGAGCTTCTGGATGATACGGGCGTACTTTCTGGAAGCGAGCTTCGAATCATCCTCCGACTTGGCACCAGTTACAACCATCTTGCCGGAGGCGAAGATCAAAGCAGTCGTCTTGGGCTCACGGATTCGCATGATGACGGCAGCGAAACGCTGGGCATGTTAGCAACTTGTCTATGCTCAACGTACACGTAGAGTCTGATGTACCTTGGGGTTGTACTCTGCGTTACGCGCGTGCAGAGCGATGGTCTTGAGGTCCAAGCGGCAGTCAAGATTCACTGTAGCCACGATGTTCCTTTAAGTTTGCGAGATAAGCCTCACTGAGCATAAAAAAGTCACTCAGGAGGATACATACTGTAGAGTGGGAGTGATTCCACTAGGTCCTTGAGTAGCAGCAGGCGTCGCCACAGGCGTTGCGGGAGCCACCCCGTTGCCATTTGCCGCCTGCTGGCCGTTGTGAACGGGTTGCTGGGTAGCATCGCCGTTGCCGACAGGCGGCGGTGTGAGCTCGTTGGTTGCTCCAGGGAACGACAGCGATCCAGGCGCAGTAAAGGCCTTGGCTTGCGCCGCGTTGGACGGGTGAGTCTGGATGCCTTCCATGATTGGAGTCGGTATCGAGAAGTGTCAACGGTTATGAACAATCGCTGAACAGATCTATGAGCAGACTGATGTTAGCATCGCGTATTAGATAAGAAACAATCGTGCATCCTACCCTGAGAGGTAGATGCGATCGCGATGTAGATAATGCAACGGGATACAGAAAATGTAGCGCCGTTGAGATGATGCGGAAGGGAAGTTGGGAAAAGTGAGAAGAAGCTGGCCTTTTATAGGCCGGGTGGGGCAGTGCAGTGATTCATGGGGCACGTACCAATAGCGGGAGAGAAACAAGTGAATGTGTCCCCTACAAAGAAACTGGCCCAGCAATTGAATAGAGATTGTTCTTGAAAAGCGTCGAATAGAAAGATTCGATGCAGAACCGTATAGAAGAAAACGGAATGAAGGCGGTCGGGTTTTTTTTTGGTGGG
The DNA here is from genome assembly GCA_002093855.1 of Fusarium praegraminearum. Lineage (NCBI taxonomy): Eukaryota > Fungi > Ascomycota > Sordariomycetes > Hypocreales > Nectriaceae > Fusarium > Fusarium praegraminearum. The sequence goes on along the minus strand of LXHY01000029.1, from coordinate 28,848 downwards.
CGATGTTGGGAATATCGGCCAAAGAATTAGGTATTGGAAGACCACGAGCTTCTTTCACTTCACAGCAGCTTCTTGTTTTTTGGGTTTCTTTCTTTTATTGTTGTCTACGACAGCACAACGATTCGGATGTGACGATGACGGGTGTCGGCGGGATCGCTTCGTTCCGGTCGTCGGTGATATCGATTGCGCGTAAGGGAGCGAAGAGGAAAAGGAACGTGTTTCAGTTCTTTCTTGTGACCTGGCTGATTAGGGTTTCTGCACCGAGGTCTTTTCTTGCTGTGCTAGAGAGTGGGATCACGTTTGCAATAGAGCAAGGTCGTGATGAAGAGACAAAGAGAAGAGACAATGACCTTTTATCTCAAAGAGATGTGAGGCTGTGATATTGTCAAAGGTGATTGAGGTTGGTTAGGTAAGGGAGGTGTGAATGTGGGGTGTGACGTCGTGGGGGGAGCAAGAATAAAAATGAATGGCCGGACGTAAGTGGTTGGTACGTAGGGCCGTCAGTCGGGACTTCCGCGCAGGTCTTTCGAAACAGGCGGGCGAGGGGAGGGCTGGCTACTTATAATTTTGGGCAAAGACTGTTCAGGCAGGACACCCCAGGCAACAACACAACCTGTGGCGGCGACGCTGGCAGGCTTGGCGTGCGCTAGTCTGCACACTAAACTCCGTCGGTCCAATCAAACACTCTTGCGACGCTGACTTTATCTCCTTTCTTCCCACCCACGCACCCCAGTTCAAGGCTTAAGCCCCTGAAGTGTCTCTATACCAGACTCAAAGTCAAAGTACAAGTGACTTTTCGACTCGAACCTCGAACCTCGGATTTAGGTTACCTTCTCCAGTGCATGGCCTAGCACCTGCAATGCACTGAATAGCCCTGCACCGCAAAACCAAACTCTTCCGGATCGCCACTACTACAGCAAACAGGCGATGTGCTCTGCTGCCCGATGTAGGCCGTGTACCGGCTCACTCTCAGCCTGTCATGTCCAGTCCTCACTGAGAAGCAGGAGATCATGAGGAAGGAATCGTGCCCAAGCGTGATGGCCAGTATTCGGCATGTGTTCGTCCTCAAAAAGACTGGCTGCATATGTAAAAGGAAGAAGACAAAATAGAAAAGAGTACATGAAAGAGAAGGTATTGGGCTATGCTTACCACAGTTCTTTCTTTGTCTTGTCTTGTCTTGTTTTTTTCTGTTTCTCCCCTCCTGATTAATCAGAGGGAGGACCTACGCATGCTTCCTGTAGCCCCTAGCGCGACCGAGGGTGTTTGGCGCGGTCAGCCCACCTCTCTTCCCTCTCGTTTCTTTTCCTGTCGTCATCTTCCCCCTGGACTTTCTTTTCTGTCCCTCCGTCACCTCACCTTACCTCTCACCTCCTCTTCCTCCCTAACAACCCACAAACCTCACCTCAATCTGCAGGTTGAAGCAGCAGCCACAGGCATACCAGCATGATGTTCGATTTGAAAAGCGACACCAGATCACGCGAGGACAAATGCACGACCGAGACCAGATAAAGAACCAGCACAACAGTAAAAGCAAACGACGAGAACCAGCACCGAACGAATCACCATGGACGAAAACGAAGCCCAACAGTGACGGGAACGACCACTTCAGGTGGGAAAGGCGGGCACCGAGACCCAGCAACAAGCAGAGCCTGATTTGACCTGGACTGGCCCGACTGGCTTGACTCAAGCCGGAATTTGCAACGACAGCAGCACGCAATCCGGAGGCGATAAAAGCGTCACAGCGCCTATCCATGGAGCCCTCAGATGCCTGTGGACCTCGGATACGGGTTGAAATTATGGACCGGGGGGGCTAGTCCGACGCGGCGTGGTTGGTTACTTTTCGGCTTTTTCACTCACTCATTTTAGATGCGACTCCTCTCACCTTCAGTCTGATTGCATTCGTCCGTTAGCGTACCAAGATCACACCCGTTGATCCAATCACAACCGCATACCCCCGTCGGCGTCGGAGCGGACACCCACTACCTCCAAGTTCCAGCCATGCTCGGTCCTGTCAAACCCTCTTCTCGCCCCCGTGGGACTCACTCTTATCCCAACCCAACTACAGAGTACCAACTCTTGCCAACCACCAACAACATTACGGGACCCTGAAACACGCTCTGCCCCCTTCACTGATAATTTCCTCAGCCCACGCGCCCTCCATCGCGACGCGTCGTCACCCTGGTAGCCTCAGAGGCCTGTGTGGCCGAATGTTGCTGATAGCGATGGTTGTCTCGCAAGCGTCTCATCTTTTCAGAAACATTATGCCATGGTCAGAAGGTTCTGCAGAAAACCACTCGGCATAATCCAACCTGCTCAACGATGACACAAAGTCTGGTTTCCGGCCACACCGCAAAGCAGATTTTTCGCCCAGGCGGCGGCAACCAGCAGGCAAGGTAGGCTGTGGGTTTTCCCATTTTTCATGTCCTTGGTGTGCCCTTTCTCTTTGTAGCCCCAGCCGCCCGCTGACTTAGTGAGTCATTCCACTCTGGCCAACCATGAATCAGTCCACACCCCAATCCCAATCTGCCCCCTCGCAGTGCTAGGGAGGCTGGTCCTGTGCGCCCACTAGCTGGCTTTCTGCACCATGTACCCAGTACATTGACTCTTTGGCAGTCGCCCTTTAAAATTTGCAGTCGTCATGATGGTTCAGTTGTTGATCTTCATTCATTCCCCATCATCATCATGCGTCGGTTTATGCTTCAAATACTTGGTTTGATGTCTAAGCTTGTGTGTATTGTGGTGAGTGGCTATGAATTCGAAACTCTTCTATCTAGGTCCAGAAAGTCGAGCGCCGTGGTTCATGAAAACCCCAGTCCGCATTGAGGACACGTTCCAGGATGCTGCGGGCAATTTGACGCCAAATGGTGACACGAAAATTTTGATTGTCAAGGATCGCCGAGTGCTGTTACCTTTTACGAGAAGGCGCCCCAGAGCTGGGGGCTGCTTTGAGAAGTACCTCACTAACAATTTCCTTGTTTCGCAGCACGCTCCCAGTCTGGTTCAAGACTTGGTCTGGATGCTGACTCCACTTTCGTTGAATGCTCGAAACCATTTCTGTTCAAAAAGTCCTACCTAACCAACCTGCCAGCCTCACTGGACGTTCTCTGGGCTTCTACCAGGATCTATCATGTCTTGCAAGCCTCATGGCAACCTGGTCGCATTCTGACTGACTCGACACTGCAATGTTCACTCAGAAGAACGCCGTATGGCACTGAGTTGTCACGGTCGATGATAGTTTTCCATGTGATCATGTAAAAAATAAGTAAATTTTTGTTGGTGAAAGTGTTTTAATTAGTTTGCGGCTGCTTCATGAACAACATTTTTATTCGTCTTTACCTTTCGGCCACGTAAGGTTCATGGTCGGCTCCATGATTGAACAGATCACTCTCGTTTCAACCTATTCATACCCGCGGAAACCGCAAGGACCAAGTGCTCTCCACGGATCGGTGGTTCTAGATTTTGGCTTGACCGTTGGCTCGCCTACTGATAAGGCCAAGACCCATCACACTCATGCGGCTCAAGAGTCGGTGTTACGCTTGCTGCCGGCTAAAAGAGGTAAATCTCCGTTGGCTAGCACATCTTTGGTTGGCATCCGAGCTGGAACGTCTTTTAAGATCTCTTATATCAATGTAATATTTGGCAGCTTGACCTCTACTCCAATGTGCTCCCAATGACAAATCATTTCCATCTTTTACATGTGGCCTTTTGCCAAATTTGCCTTCCCCAACACGCCAAGTATGCATCCAGGTATATAAATCAGGTATCATACATAATAAACAATAAAAAGAGAGTTCTTTACAGAACATGTGTTTGCTTTTCTTAGGTCATGTAGTACTTGGGGCCCTCACCTCCCTGTGGCACTTGCCAGTTGATATCTTGGTGAGGCGCCTTGATGTCGCATGTCTTGCAATGAATACAGCTATCGCAATGTTAGTTATTTCCAACTCAAAATCAAAGCATGAGTATAAATCGACTTACTTTTGTGCGTTGATTTGGAACCGAACGCCATGGGGCTTTGACTCGTCCTCAACATATTCGTAAACGCCAGCTGGGCAGAAGCGGTTCTCCATGCCCTTGTAAGGAGGGTATGTTGACTCGGTGTGGGCGTCCCAATCCTTGACTTGAAGGTGGACTGGCTGGTCCTCCTCGTGGTTGGTTCCAGTGCGGGAGACACTTGTCAGGATATCAAAGGTGAGCTTGCCATCGGGCTTCTCATACTCGATCTTTGGGACCTTGTCGGCGTGTAGAGTGGATGCGTGGTCGGGGGTCTTATGCTTGAGTGTCCATGGAACTCGGCCCTTGAAGATATAGGCTTCAAGACCGGAGTACATGATACCGCCGTAAAGACCGAGAGGCGTATGGAAAGATGGCCGCATGTTACGAACCTCGTGAAGCTCCTTCCAGATAGAAGAGTCCCGAAGCTTATTCTCGTAGTCGTACAGGAAGACTGTGCCTTCGTCGGTCTTCTCACTAAGAGCAGTCCATGCTGCCTCGGCGGCCAGCATGCCCGACTTCATGGCATTGTGTGTGCCCTTAACCTTGGGAACGTTGACAAAACCAGCTGAGTCACCAATGAGCGCACCGCCAGGGAAAGCAACCTTGGGGATGGACTGGAAACCACCCTCAATCAGAGCACGGGCACCGTAAGAGATGCACTTTCCACCCTCGAGAACATCACGGAAAAGAGGGTGTCGCTTGAGCTTCTGGAACTCTTGGTATGGCGACATCCATGGGTTTGTGTAGTCAAGCGAGGTAACGAGACCGATCTGAACAAGGTTTTCGCCAAAGTGGTACATAAAAGAACCACCGTACACGTCCTTGGGCAATGGATAACCCATCGAGTGCACAACCAGGCCCTTTTCAAACTTGGCGGGGTCAATCTCCCAGACCTCCTTAACACCAAGACCGTAAGTCTGGTGCTGGCTATCCCTTCGCAGGTCGAACTTGTTGATAACCTGCTTGCTCAAACTTCCGTGGCAGCCTTCGCCAAACATGGTGACTCTGGCGTGGAACTCCATACCTCGCTCGAATGTTTCCTTAGGCTTGCCATCACGGCCAACACCAAGATCGTTGGTAGCAACACCCTTGACAGAGCCATCTGCGTGGTAAACAACCTCAGAAGCAGCAAATCCGGGGTAGACCTCAACACCGATCTCTTCAGCACGCTCGCCGAGCCACTTGACGAATTGGTTCAAGCTAACGATGTAGTTTCCGTGGTTGGTCATCTGAGGAGGCGCGGGGATAGGAATAGCGGAGTTCTTGGTAAGGAATCGCATACGATCGGTTCCGGCGGGAGTGGCGTGTTCGAATCGGTTGGGGTTGCTCTCGTCGAGCCAGTCGGGGAACAATTCATTGATGGCGGAAGGCTGGATGACAGCTCCGGAGAGGATGTGGGCGCCGAGATCGCCGGCCTTTTCCAGGACAAGCACACGGAAGTCCTCGTTGCCAGCCTCATTGGCGAGCTGCTTAAGGCGAATAGCAGCGCTGAGACCAGCAGGACCGCCTCCTACAATGCAGACATCAACCTCATCGGACTCGCGTTCGACGGTGGCGGGGTCAAAATCTGTGTCGTCGTCTCGAAGTCTCGAAGTGGTGCTAAAGGCGCGAGCAGCCATTGGTACTTTTGCAGCTGACCATAGTGCCGCAGTCGTCCTCCTTGGGAAAGTTGATCTGGCAGCGATTGTGGCGGAGGAAAAGGTTGATCTGGCGGGACGCAGCTGAGTTCGAGAAAGCACTTGCGAGCTGCGCTGGACGCATCGCGAAACTGGTCGTGGAGCGGGCATGATGACGAGAGAACTGAATTGAGTTGTTCAGCCACCAGAAAAGAAGATGGCTAGAAGGAATAAGGAAGTAAAAACAGAATGTTTTGAGGAGGAGAGAAATGTCCTGGGGCCAGCGGCGACTAAAGCAACTTTCCGCCGATGACTTTCTTTCTTTCCTGGTGCGATGGTCTCGTTAGTCTAGCAAGGTAGTGGGGGTGTGCGATGCCGTTTTTTGACAATTATCTCGTCATTTATTGGCTCCTTGGTGGGTGTCGTTATAGATCCTGGGGCTTTGGTTTCCGGCTTCTATCTGCCATCTATACATTATCCTCGGATCTCTACCTAGGTTCTTTTGTTGAGATAATAGCTATATACTGTTGTCCTTGATCTTTTAGATTAGGCATGTTCTTCTTTGGTCCAGCGTGTCTAGGTAGCTGAAATCATACAGCTTCGTTGATGATTCTGAGGCTTTCACCGGCAATCGGCTGTATATAACCGAGGCCACAATCCATAGTCAGAATGTCTTAAACTCGGCTGATCAGCATCGCATTTGGTTCTCAGATAACCTGGGGTAGCCGTGGCCAAGGTTAGCATGTGCAAGCCCAGGCTAATGCCATCATACAGGTCACATGCGCTTTCTATTCTGCACGGTGACTTTCTTATGCTTAATGAATCGCCATGTTCAGCATCATTTGTCCCTGTGACTTACTCAACTTGATTGATCTAGTTGTTAATTGACTCTTATGAATGTCCATCCATCTTGCAAGGGTCCATGATCAATTACGTCAATTCGATGCCCCAAGCGTTCGGTATTTCGATGCTTGTTCCCGATGCTATGATTCGGCTTAAGATGCTATTTTGCCGCGGTATTGGGTTTTGGGGTACTAGCGGATTGCTTCGGTATAGTATAGTGGCTTGTTTCGCCATGTCTTATGATTCTCGAAACTCAACTCGCACGCTGGTTACCCTATATGCACACTCGAATTTGACAAAACTCTACCATACAGTAACTCGAAACTATGTGGATTGAATGCTATTAAATGAGCCGATATTTATTAATATTATCAATGACACTGCTTTGTTGTAAAATGGTCGAGTAAAGGAATAGTGTCGCATTATTATTATTAAATGTCCTTTTTACCAACACCAAGTTTTGGAGGAAGGGGAATCATGATCCAACAGAATCGAACCTCGATCAATGACCATTTGTGAACACATGCTCTTGGGAGCAGGATTTGTAACCAACCTCAACGCTTGACCTGTCTCTAGGCCACCGGCAACTTGTCGTACCTGATATATCGACTTATACCAATGGTTTCATGAACCAATATCTAACCATTTGATATTCAGCACAGGACGCACCACTATCCGCCAGCTCAATCAGTGTGCGACGAACACCATCGTGAGTCATGTCAACCCATTCCGATGATGGGCAAATCCTCTGAGCCCAGAGGACAACAGTGAATTCAGGGTCAATCAAGATGGCTGTAGGCCAAGGATGCACTTCTATAAAAGGCAGAACCTCAAAGAACAGACCAAAGTTACCCTCGTTTACCAGCCTGAGGCAGTCTTCTCTGATGAGGTAGTTTGGCGGGAGAAAAACGTCGAACGCAGACATTGTCTTTTGTACGAACCAAGACTGAGAGAGCTGTCTGATTTGATGCAACAGTACACAGGATTTTGTTTCAGCTGGTGATTTGTGCATTGTCGTCCAGGCTGAGCGGGCATTGTATTTATGTTTCAGGATGCACCAATACAACCGCAGGCAAGAGATCCGATTAGTCTGTGCATCGCGGTATCAATGATGCATTTTGTCACGAACATGCTAGCTATGGGGGCTGTGACGGTTTGTATCAAAGACTCTGACTGTGAAGAAGGCAATGATGGAGTATGTGAAACACACTGGGGATGTCCCGAGACATGCTAAGCCTGTTTGAATGGAGGACAGAGATGTATGAGACTAACTACCTTTGCATAATGGATAAAGTGCAACAAAGATCGCCTATTAAATGACAGAAAATATGCAGTCCTCTTACATATAGACTTTAGCCCCGAAGCTGATCTAGATAGGAACCATCCATCGTGTTGCACCACTTCCCCAGCTTCAACCCATCTTGGTCCTAGTCAGGGGTCAAGGATTGCCTGCTGATCTCCACCAACACACCCAAAAACCACTAGTTAGACCAGACCCTGAATTATCCCCCCTAAAAGTGAAGTCAGTGCTAAGGCAGCTGAAGTCCTCGTTTCAGTCCATGCAAACACTTGACCAACATGTTTATTCTTCCACGCTGAACAACGTCAAATGACGGAAACATATACAAAATGTACCGTCTTGCTTCGTTCTTTCTAGGCGTAGCAGCTGTCTCTGCTAACTGTCCCAATTACGAGAAATTCGCCCGCGAGCGGCACGAGCCCCTCTCATCCGGGCGCTATGCGTTCCCGCTTCAACGTCCCAGCAAGGACTGTCGCACATATTCAGTGCCAGCGGTTGAGCATGTAATTTACGAGGAAATGGATCAAGCTATTGGCGATCCTGATCTTTATCGTTTGTTTTTGAATACATGGCCTAATACTTTGGATACAACCGTACCGTGGAGGGGTGTGTCGGCGGATAACGCTGAGGAAGAGGTTTGATAACATCATGAAGTTGAGATCGTGCCATTGACTGACATACACATTTTAGTTAGCATTTATCACCACAGGTGATATCAATGCTTGTTGGGGACGCGATAGTGCAAATCAGTTGCAGTCATACAAATCTATACTGTCCTCTTCCGACGATATCGCTTCTCTATTCCGTGGTGCAATCAATCTTCAAGCTCGATACCTTACAAAAGCACCTTTCTGTAACGCCTTTCATCCTCCACCGGAAGCCAATCTACGCCGGGTAAAGCGGTCTGTCCAGCCTCGAGATACTGTCAGCCCAAAATACGATCCCAACTTTGTCTTCGAATGCAAGTACGAGCTAGATACCCTCGCCGCCTTTCTCCAGCTATCATGGGACTACTATGAAGAAACAGAAGACGGTGAATTCTTTGGAAAGTTTGGCTGGGTAGAGGCCGTCAGGAAAATCCTCAAGGCTGCTGAGCGTATGCAGGAGGGAACACATAACGAGCAAGGCATGGTTCAGAAGCCAGCATACACATGGCTCCGTAATGCGGATAGTGCTTCAGAAACTGTCTCTAACCATGGCCATGGAGCGCCTGTGAGAGGTCACATTGGCCTTGTGCGCAGCTTCTTTCGACCATCTGACGATTCCTGCATTTACCAGTACCTAATACCCGCAAACATGATGTTTTCGAGGTATCTCACCTCATGCGCCACGATAATGCGACCTCTCGATGAGAAATTGGCCAAGAAGATGGAGGCCATGGCGAGCGGTATCGAGTACGGTATCAATCAGCATGCTATTATCCAACATCCCGTATACGGAGAGATGTACGCTTACGAAATCGACGGATTTGGATCTTACAATCTGATGGACGACGCGAATCTGCCTTCGCTTCTCAGTATCCCGCACATGGGTTATAAGCCAGCTTCGCAGCACGTCTACGACAACACACGTGCTTTTGTTCTCAGTCCATCTAACCCATACTACGCACGAGGACCAGTCCTCAACGCCACAGGCGGACCGCATCTCGGCCCTGGCATGGCATGGCCCATGGGACTCATCGTTCAGCTCCTGACGAGCGATGACGATGATGAGATTGTCGATGGCATTCGTCAATTGATGAACTCAACGAGCGGACTTGGTCTCATACATGAGACAGTTAACAGCTTTAATGAGAAGCACTGGACAAGATCATGGTAAATTATGTTTATGCAACATGAATGGGATTGGTGCTAACAGAAATTAGGTTCTCTTGGGCGAATGGCTTGTTTGGCCAAATGATCCTGGACTTGTACAAGAGAAAGCCAACGTTAATAGCCAGGAGCTACCAGAACGTCGGAGATGTCTAAATGAACCACGTCTACTGGATAGCAGAAAAGTTGGCCTCCTGGGCCTTCGGGTATAGAAATAATCAGCTGAAGGGCCTGGTCTATGCAGCATAAGATGACCTACCAATTCCGCCTCTTATGCTTCCAGCGGCTAGTTCTTCTGACACTCAGGGTATCAGAAAGATTGACCGTCAGAAGCAGAAGAGACGATATTGGTAGGTCAGTTTATGCCTTTTAGACTAGACTTCTTCTTGAGCGATTAATTCTTATACCCTAAAGCTTTGCTTTTGTATTGTGAGAGAGTATGGTTGCTTCTTTGTATCCTACCATCTGTGTTCAAGTTGCAAGGCGACGAAAAAAGTCAGTATTGGACCTTGGGAATCGTGAAAAGCTATCAAATACCCCCAAAACATGGGGGCCGACTTTTCTATTACCTACTAGACATTGACCACAGCGAAGAAGGCATGTTAAAAAAGAGCTTGTTATCATGATGCGTTTGCTATATGCCTAATCTATCATGTGGTTAGTGTGCGGCCTGTGTGTGCCGACATCAACAATGCTGTGTTCCAAACTGCCATGTCCGACGCCTATGAATGCAAAGTCCTGCTCCCTATACTATATTCCATAAAACATTGATACTGATGCGTGGGTGCTTAACTCAAATCAAAACCTGCTCCCGACTGTACGGCGTAGAGCAACTTCTCCCGAAGCGTCGCTTCCGAAGTATATACCGGCAGCTTGAGAAGATTGACGCATGTGCTTGTGCTCGGTAGTCTCTCCTCATCTGAGCCTCCATCGCGGATACTGAATTTTGGCCTCAATTGTGAGAAGCCCAACAAAGGGGCTCTTGGTGTCGAACTGACATACTTGAGCACGTCACGACGTTGGGAATCTGTGAAGCTGCGCATGACTTTCCAGAATATTTTGACAGTGTCGTGCTCCTGTCCATCGTCGCCAATTTGATATATACCTCCGTATATTGTGTTCTCACGGAGATCTTCAATGTCGATCTCAGACGAGTCGCCACCCACGAGACGTTGTAGCTCTGACTGATTGAACATGGACAGCCAGCTGGGTCGGATGATGGAGCGCAGACCGCTCAAGAAGGCTGTGGTTTGTATAGATGGCTGCACTATCAAGCGATGGCGAGCAACGTACGAGATGTACAGCAGTCGGTTGTCGTTCGTAACGTAGGTTTGGTCGCCATTGGCGATGAGTTTCTTGGTAACAGTCTTGACTGGGTCACCTGGCGATGAGATCTGGTCTGCAATCGTAAAGTCAATGCCTAAGTCTGAAACGTCTCCCGGATAATTCTTGAGTTGTAGCATTCCATCGTAGAGCCCCTTGTCCATGTCACGAAGATCGTTGACGCTGCCTTTGTAGTTCTTCTCGTCATTGGGGCCTGTTGACGCCCATTTGAGGAGGAAGAAGCCAGCAAAGGCCAAGTCGACGAGGATACCTTCGTACATGCATTTGCCCACGATTCTGCCAATGAATTCCATGCGTGTGAGTAATTTCGCAATACATTCTCGGTACTCGTTGTCAGTCTCCGAATATCCATGCATCTTGAGCTCTTCACGAGTAACATCAAGCGCTATAGGATCAGGGAAGAGCAGTCCCTCTTCGCTCGATGCGAACATGCCCTTACCATTCTTGGGACTGAATGCTTCCGTCGTCACACTGATGAGAAACTCCTTTGTCACACCGCCGCCATCAATTCCAGCCTCTGGCGCACCGAACCGATCGACAAACGTAATTTGAATAGGGTCTTTTAAACCATCCCCTATCTGGTAGAATTGGCTGTATGCATCTTCAAAGAGCCGCTCCCGAGAGATTTGTGCATGGTGTCTGGCAAACGGATCCGTAAAGGGCCTCGTGTTTTCATCACCTCTCTGAGCTCGATCTAGATTGATGAACTGGCGGAAGATCATGACACGGGTTTCGAAGGGAACAGCATAGGGCATGTGTTTCAATATCTCCAGCTTCGGCCCCATCTCTGCTAGTCGACGCTCCTTTTGGATTCGTACTTGCTGAGCCTTGAATCGCTCAAGTCTCGCGTGTCGTGACAATCGCTGACCGGCCATGGTCGAATATAACCCTGGGACACTACCGTATTCGTTTTCCATATCCTCATCACTGTCGTCCGAATCCTCCTCGATCTGTCGCTTTTCTTCTGCAATAACGGCGGCGATGAAGACTCCCTGATCAAGCTTTGACGTCATGAGCCAGTGGTTTGTAGGCAAGAACTGTTTCCTCGAGTCTCGCTCATATAACATTTTCATTGCTGATGTCACAATGTTCCGCAAGCTGTCAATATCTAAACTTGTTGGACTTTTGGACGAACGTGCGCCCTGCCCTTGGTTCGTTGCGGTTGATCCTCCAGTACTGAAATAAGTGTCTACGCGATGTTGGGAAGCGGCCTCCAAATCTTCCCGCGATCTGGAAAGTTCTTGTGCCTTGTAATGAAGTGTGAAGGCAGTGTTCTTTAAAAAACTTGTTAGCATATCGACATGTTCCAGTGATAGACTACAAGATCGAATGCGGGATGTAGATGGGGCTTCCTGAACGACCGGTGGGTAAATGCCATAGAAGAAATCCTCGTCGTCGCTTAAACGAAGGATGAAGACGTAGAGTTCAAGGAATAAGAGGATGATTCGCCAGTCTTGCTCCTCGTCGGCCGAATCAGCGTTTCCAGCCGTTGCACCAAGGTATCTGCGTAGGATGTCGAGAGGCGGCTCTGACTCTGTCCTCAACTTATGGAAGACAGTTGTCTTGACCATCATTTGCCAGAGAAACTTGATGGTTGGGACATTGCCCGCTAACGTAGGAATTTCTTCGAGAAAGAGGCGCATTCGTATATCGTCACTTTTCGAAGGAAAGCATCGAAGAAGGGTCAAGATGTATCCTGCGAGAAAGCTTGTGCTCTGGTATTCTTGTCGTGTAGATCCCGCCAGGCGGGTTGAAAAGTCGTGTAAGGTCTGTAAGATGCCTTTGGTGTCCACCAAAGACAATAATTGAGAAGAAACATAAGGATCAAGCGGTAGTGCGAGTGGCTCTTCAGACTCATTCTCGTCGTCCTCGTATGTCTTAACCGAAGCCGGCAGCCGAATGCTAATAGAAGAGGAGAGGGCCGACATTTGAGTGTAGAGTGTTTCCAAGATCCCTGTGTCATGGCTAGATTCGGTGCTGAAGTGACTCATATCAATGAAATGGGCAAGCTGCCAGAGTTGAACATCTTGGGAATACCCTGGGCTTCCGGTTGATGACAAGCCAGCCACTATCGCCCTCGCCAGCTGAGAGAGGCGAATTGTATTGGATATATCTGAAACGTTCTCTTCGAAGAAATTTAGGGTTTCTTTGGTCAAGAACGAGAACGCGAAGGCATGATATACTTGTGTAATCGCTAGACAAACGTTAGAAGAGCATCATCACTAAGAGTTTAGGACTGACCTTCTGAAGAAACAGTTTTGAAGGGGCTAGTGATGGCCTGGATTACGATATCTCGCCACTGCTCATCAAGACTTTGAGCTTGACACACTTTGCTAACCACGTTATAGTAATTGTCGATCGCGACTAGACCCAAGTCAGGATAACTTGTCACCAGGCGGATGGCAAGCTTGAAAATGAGATGTGTATCATCAGAAAGGTTTCTGCGTAAATCAGTTAGACTATAGCTGGACACAAGCTTCTCATACAGTATTTCGTGTACCTTGCTGAAACGGATTTATCTAGTGCAGATAGAAGCAGTCGGATAAGTTGTTCTATTCGTGAGGGGTGCACATTCGGTGGTGCAATTTGCCGGAGATCCACAGACTCGGTATCATGCGCATAACAGATAGCTCTTTGAATGTCGTCATCTCGTCGCAAGGCGAAGAAAGATAGAAGCAAGGTAAATGCTTCAGGTAGTCTTTCGGATGGTGTTGGGTTGGATCCGGACTTGTATAGGGCATCGAAGGCATCCCTCTGAGATCCCCTTAACTCTGCTCTTATTTTATAGCCCCTCCATGTTCGTTGTATTTTCCCAGCGGCCTTTAATTTCGTTCGTTCAACTTGTCGCTTTTCACGCTCGGCTTGGGCATTCGACACGGTCTTTGTAGTGTTGGAAACGGCAGACGGTGACCATGAGGTGTTGGCAAAAGGGTTCCCGGTAGAACCACTGAGGTTGACGTTTCGGGGGCGCCGCGAATTACCGGTAAATGTCGAGAACATAGCTGCGGTGTGCGGGAGCGACGGAGGTGGGAGAATAGAGTGAGGTAAAGTTCAATGATAACGTTTGGATTTAACGGCGCGATAAGCTCATGGCGGGGCAGACCGTGTGGTGTCAATATTGCTATGCGACTTGTTCAGCTTCTAGAATATTCAGCTCGAAGCTCAGTCAGCGGCGAACGGCCTGTTCTAGAATCTATTTTGCTGGTGCCGCGCTCGGAGTTTGGAGATATATGTAATGGTGGGGATGTCGGGAGAGGTGAACGTCACTGTCAAGCTGGGATAGTGATAAGATAAGAGCGGGTCAGCCTGAGCCTTGAACAGAAGCGGGCAGTTGCGCAACACGCAAATGCGGGTTGAAGATCACTGCAAAATACGACAATGCGTCAGGAGCTTGAAGGATTTCCGAAATTGCTTCCATTAGGTATTAACCTAGGTGGGTAGGTAGTATTTTTTGAATTCTCCATCAGAGAATGCGCTGAACACATTGCATCAAAAGCATGGAATGATGGTGATTAATCATACCTATACTGACTGGCCATTGGAACATTTAAAATCTACCTGTTCAGTGTACTGTCTAATGTATAATGCCCATTGACATGCACTTTAATCGATACATTAGTTAGTAGGTACATCATTAGTTCGTTACCAGTATTGTTGAGCTTCTGGGGAGGTAGTACTGATATGAGCGTCTCTTTTTTAGACTGGAAGGAATGACTCGCCAGTTAGTCTTTGCCAGACCATTGTTCGAAATTGCAAAATAACCATACGACATAACATTAGTACTTAGGATATGTTACAACATTTCTCATTGTGACCTTGTAAGCATCAAAATGACTTGATTAGGAACGAGTCATATCAACTGTGCTCGTCTCATACCACGTAGTAAGAGTTTCATGTGACTTGTTGACACCACGCCAGGCATCCAAGGTGGTATGGTATCTCAAACCAAGAGGCCAGTTGTTGCTTTCATGCGCGGCAACAGAATGCATATATGTTTATCTTTGGCGGTGTAGATGGCCAGTTCAACAAGCATCATGGTGGCATTGCATTTTGACTCTAAAGTTAACTAGGTGGTGCTTGATACGCATGTATTGCTTTTTTGACTACCCCAGCCAAAGCATGTCAGAATGTCATTCTGCTCTGTATTATTGTAGAATATTGGACACAATATAGGTAGATAAAATCGTCATAGTGTCGTTTGACAAATCCATTCCTGCAAGAGAAGAAAAAGAAAAGAAAAAACCGTTTTCTTGCACAGTTTGTCCTGTTTCCTCTAGAACAACCAGTGCCTAGTCGTCTAGAATTTGCTAGCTTCTTTTTAGAAAGATTGACAGAAATTTCAACGTTTGCCATCTTTTACACGGCGCCGCCGCAAGTACCTTGGCCACTGCCGAGATGGTCGAGGTAGGGCACGTGCCCCCGCATCTTATCACCTCAGTGGTGGTTCACAGGCATAAATCTGTTAGTGAATGACATCTGCGCTACCAGCCTTCTTATCACAGCCAGCTGGCAAATACCCCACTTACTCGAGTTTTGGTGGTTCAGAGTGCGGACAGTGACGGAAGGCACCAAGGTAAGAAAGTGGCAGGTTCACTCCACCAATCCTTCCCCTCCACCATGACCACTGCCAGACCACTGGCCATGACCATGACCAAATTTTAGTACGTACCTTTATTAGCCTCTGCTTTTGTAGGTGTCCCAGGAAGTGCGGCCAAGCAAAAAAAATAATTTCCATCACGGGCAACGAATTTCTCTTTCTTCCCTCCCCAACCGCAAAACCAACCTTATCAAACAACCCAAAAAACCATAAAGTCGAGCCAGTCCGGAGGAACAGTATTCGTACTAGTTCTCTGCTTCTGCTCACTTCATTTCCACTCGGAAAGAAAAACACAAAAAAAACTTGAAAAAACCCCAAAATACACAACCCACCACCCCCTCATCTCACGACCCTCCCATCCTTTCCTCTTTGTCTCTCTCGCGACACCGCCCGAGTGACTTTTCTTCCTTCCACGACTTCTTTCATTACCGTCTTTGAGTCCTCATATACTCGAAGACTTTTGAATTCCGTTTGGTAGCTTCGCTTTGTTCGTAGCTCCATTCTCTTTTCTTTGTTCGCTCAAGGTCTAGTACCACGCGAACTTTGATCCGCTGTCGGCTTCATAAAAAGGTATGCTTGATCAACCCGACCCTCTTGTCTCTCCCCTCATGTCATCGAGCTTTTTTCTCTCGTTTCAATTTTTTCTCTAAAATCCCACTTTTATTCTTTACCCATATACAAGCACTTTCCGCTTGATCTGTTTACTGATACCACTCTTCTCTGCAGGTTCTTCCACAAACCTAGAAACCGATATTCACAATGGCCGCCAACGCTGCTCCCGGCGCTGTTGACCAGCTCGCCAACGACCTCAACAACACCTCCATCAACGGAAGTGAGGCCAAGGCCCCTGCCGTCGACACTGGTGTCACTGCTGCCGCTGACGATGGTGCCGCTCCTACCCCCACCACCGCTGCTCCTCACCCCCAGAACTCGGCTTCCCTCTACGTTGGCGAGCTTGACCCCTCCGTCACCGAGGCTATGCTGTTCGAGCTTTTCTCCCAGATTGGTGCTGTTGCTTCTATCCGTGTCTGCCGTGATGCCGTCACCCGTCGCTCTCTCGGATATGCCTACGTCAACTACAACGCCACTCCTGATGGCGAGAAGGCTCTTGAGGAGCTCAACTACACCATCATCAAGGGCCGCCCCTGCCGTATCATGTGGTCCCAGCGTGACCCTGCTCTTCGCAAGACTGGCCAGGGCAACGTTTTCATCAAGAACCTCGATGTTGCCATCGACAACAAGGCTCTCCACGACACCTTTGCTGCTTTCGGTAACATCCTGAGCTGCAAGGTTGCCCAGGATGAGACTGGTGCCTCCAAGGGCTATGGTTTCGTTCACTACGAGACCGATGAGGCCGCTTCCCAGGCCATCAAGCACGTTAACGGTATGCTTCTCAACGAGAAGAAGGTTTACGTCGGTCACCACATTCCCAAGAAGGACCGTCAGAGCAAGTTCGAGGAGATGAAGGCCAACTTCACCAACGTCTACGTCAAGAACATTGCCCCTGACGTTACTGAGGATGATTTCCGCATGCTCTTCGAGAAGTACGGTGATGTCACCTCTTCCTCTCTGGCTCGTGACCAAGAGGGCAAGAGCCGTGGTTTCGGATTTGTCAACTTCACCACCCACGAGAGTGCCTCCAAGGCTGTTGACGAGCTCAACAACAAGGACTTCCACGGCCAAGACCTCTACGTTGGCCGAGCCCAGAAGAAGCACGAGCGCGAGGAGGAGCTCCGCAAGTCTTATGAAGCTGCCCGCCTGGAGAAGGCCAACAAGTACCAGGGTGTTAACCTGTACATCAAGAACCTTGACGACGACGTCGATGATGATAAGCTCCGTGAGATGTTCAAGGACTTTGGTTCCATCACCTCCGCCAAGGTGATGCGTGAGACCCCCACCGAGGGTGACGAGGATAAGAAGGAGAAGGACGAGAGCGACAAGGAGAACCAAGAGGAGGTCAAGGAAGAGGTCAAGGAGGAGCCTAAGGAGGAGTCCAAGGAGGAATCCAAGGATGAGACCAAGGAGGGCGAGGAGGACAAGAAGGCTGAGAAGAAGTCTGATAAGAAGCTCGGTAAGAGCAAGGGCTTCGGTTTCGTCTGCTTCAGCAACCCCGATGACGCTACCAAGGCTGTCGCTGAGATGAACCAGCGCATGTTCAACGGCAAGCCTTTGTACGTCGCTCTGGCCCAACGCAAGGATGTCCGCAAGAGCCAGCTTGAGGCTAGTATCCAGGCTCGCAACCAGCTCCGCATGCAACAAGCCGCCGCCGCCGCTGGTATGCCCCAGCAGTACATGCAGCCCCCCGTCTACTTCGCTCCTGGCCAACAGCCTGGCTTCATGCCCCAGGGTGGCCGTGGCGTTCCCTTCCCCCAGGGTGCTATGGGAATGCCCCAGGGTCGCCCCGGACAGTTCCCCTACCCTCAGCAGGGTGGCCGTGGTGGTGTTCCTCAGCAGATGCCCCCTAACATGTACGGTATGCCCAACCAGTTCCCTCCTGGATACGGTCAACCCGGCACTCCTCAGTTCATGGCTGCTATGCAGGCTCAGCAGGCTGCTCTTGGCGGTCGTGGCGCTCCTCAAGGTGGCCGTGGTGGTCCTCAGGGTATGCCTGGCATGCCTCCCATGGCTGGTAACATGCCCGGCTTCCCCCCTAACAACAATCGTCAGGGTGGCCGAGGTGGTCCTGGCCGCAACGGCAACGGACCTCAAGGTGGCCGTGGTGCCGATGCTGCCGGAGCCTCTGGAATCCAGCAACAGCTTGCTTCCGCCCCTCCCCCTCAGCAGAAGCAGATTCTGGGTGAGCTGATCTTCCCCAAGATCCAGGCCATCAACTCTGAGCTTGCCGGCAAGATCACTGGTATGCTTCTGGAGATGGACAACACTGAGCTCGTCAACCTGTAAGTTTCTCCGCTTTGATCCATTTTACAACCAGAAACTAACATGTATCATAGTATTGAGGACCCCGATGCTCTCAAGGCCAAGGTCGACGAGGCCCTCGCTGTCTACGACGAGTACGTCAAGACTACTCAGGGCAGCTCCGAGGGTGGCGAGGCCAAGAAGGAGGAGGAGACCAAGGCTTAAGCCTTCTCCGACTCGCTATCATTTCCTATTTTCTATTATGGTTATCTGACTGGGCAACCCCCTCAACTGGAATGACGAATGCCTCTACAAGGCAATTTATGGAACTATCAGCAACGAAACATGCTTTACGACCTTGTGTTACCCAATATGAGGGGGCGCATTATGTACAGATAGACTTGGTTGCTATTTCTTCTCAGGAAGGGAGATTCAAAAGTTTGGGGACTTTAAGGTGGCTGGCTCTCGTCGCGAACCTTCGCTTGCTCACAGCAACGGCGTTGGCGCTTTCGAGAGAACCCACCAGGACGGCGTTGACGGTTTTCTGACACTCTGGCTGTTGGCCTATACCCCCCCTACCAATGGTCCTCGTTTGCAGGCACGATCAACGCAGAGGTTTTATGCGGTTAGGGTTTTTAATGAAAGATATGTTAAATTATTCGTTCGCCCATGATTTATCTGTGACACACTGTAACCGTGTCGATTGTGAAGTATATTCATGTGGTATTTCTAGACTAAAACTTGGTGTAATTCGCGATGTACATCAAAGCAAGCTGGCGTGGCTGTAATGAACGCCTGTGACCAAACACCTGCTTAGTACAGAGAAAGCAAAACCATATCCCAAAACAAAGGAAATACAAAAAAACAGCCATGATTCTATGCCAGCTGATGATATCCAACAAAGTGCAATGCTTCGCTTGGTTAACTGCTCAAAGGGGATGCACAACAACGGTATCGGCTCTTTCTGCAATTGTATATTTCTTACTCGGAACGGTGCCGAATAGTGTTTCCATGACCTTTCCTTTCTGTTGTTTCCTCACATCGCCGAGGTAATCACTGACGTCGCTCAGGCCCTGGATCTGGTCTTCGAGGGTAAGTGTTGTGGAGTTGACGCCACGGACGAGAGGCGAAACAAGTTTACTGCGGAGCGTCTCGAGCGACGCCTTCAGGGTCAAGAGCTTGCCGTTGTGGTCAACGAGAATGCCCTTGTTTCGCACCGTCTTTTCACGCACATCACGCAACAAAAGACGGTTTTGCTCAAATTTGCGTAGTTCGGCAGCTCTTGTACCGAGAAGTCGTGTCCAGAGGCTGGAGAGCATATCGGCATGGAGTTCTTCCTGTGCAGATGATTCGCGGACAACCGTACGGGCGAGATTCAGGAAGTGATGGTCGACAGCTTCGAAAAGGGCAAACAAAGTGACGCTATGTTGCAGCTCAGCTTGAATTGAATCTTCAAGAACAGTGAGAAATTCAGTAAATAGGAGTTGCACCATGCGCTGCTCCCTTTGCGGGTTCGACAGACCGAAGACATGGCTGGTCAAGCGGCCGAGAGTCGTAGGCGAGCCCGTAGCATCTTCGAGGATGTGGGCTTGAGAAAGGATGTTGTGAATATTGTCATATGCTGACGATATGGTAGATGGCGAGGGAGATGCGTTGAGTCGATTTAGATGCATCTTTGCCCAGTCCATTACGTTGAGAATACTACAAGAGTGTTAGAGATATGGAGGAAAATACCCGAGGAACGACTTACCCATCGATATCACCGTCGACTCTGGCAAAAAACTTGGTCATCTCCAAAGCCAGTGTTTTCATGGTTTCACTAAGGGCGTCTAGATTTGAGACAATGCTAGTTGCATCTCGCATGTCGCTACTACGCACGCTTTCACCAAGATCCCAGACAGCTACACTTGTTGCCTGAAGATCATGTACTTGGGAGACAGCATGCTCGGAGTAGTAAATGAGGGGTTCAAATGAGCGAGCGAGTCCCGCGACCTTTACAAGGTCGCCCACGGGACGTGGAGCTGCAGGCTGTAGAAGTGACTTGAAGATAGAGACGGCGAAGAAGCCAACAACGATGGTGCTTAGTGTTGTTGACCATGTCCGAGTCAGGGCTTTGTAATGGTCACGGAAAAAATTGATAGCCGTCTCGATAGGCTCAGTGCGCTGCTGAACTTCCGCACGAACTGCAAAGCGGATATCTGACCTATGTTAGACACAGATTGAGCAGATCATGTCACACTCTTATCACTTACAATTGTCGGGTGGTGGTGGTTCTTGTAAGCTCAAATCTTTTATGGGAGTTGTCCTTTCTTGAAGTTGAAACTGTATTGTGGTGTCGTCAAAGAAACCGGGACTGGCACTCCTCCTCTTTTCTGGACTCTGGCTTCCCTTGGGCAACCTTGTGCGAATTGCCCTCTCTAAAACTCCTTCGTCCTCACTGTCATCCAACTCGGGTGTGCTCTCCATCAACGTGCTCATGCCTCGGGATGGAAAATCTTCAGGACCTCTCCAGAAGCCACTACTCCGGTTTCCGTTTCCGAGTCTTCTCCAAGCTGGAGGGGAGTACCCACCCACGGACGCGGTCTCCGAGTCCTCGAGATCCCCTTCTGTCATTGCTGCTACGCTGCGGTGGGCTGAGTGGTGGGGCAGCGATGGACTTGGTGGGAGATCGAAGTCCTGTAGGGACGCGTCCAGCATGTCGTGAGGATCCATGGTCACGGCTATGCTTTGATGGGGACGAGGTATGGCGAGAGTCTCGACGAATACGGCGCTCTATCTCTTGGAATTGAAGTTGCTTCTGCTGCTCAAGCAGTAGGTGTTGCTCTTGCGCCAATTGCTGTTGAAGGTAATGGCGACGTTGCGCAAGAACAATATCCTGTCCGGAGACAAATAAGTGTTGCTGGTCCTCGAACACAAGCCCAGATGCTGCAAAGGGCGGTGCTGGGAGGGGCTTTTCCGACCTGGCCGGTCGGTGGTGATCTGATGGATCTCCAAATATTGGCCTTAATATTGACGCCAGAGATGGCAAGGGTATGCCGAGGCTGGGGAATCGGAAGGCGATAAGACGGGGTAAGTAGATAATTGCAAAGAGAAGAAGGAGAACAACAGTGATAAGGTAGGTGCTCGGAGCAATTGTAATGCTGATAAGCGAGACGTTGTTGTTTACCGTGAAGAAGGAATTCATAGAGACGACTTATGGCTGATTTTGAGTCACAAGAGCGATTTTTGATTCTGTCTTGTCTTTGACGGACGTTGAGTAAGGTTATTGGGGTAATAGTAATAACGGTTTCAAGTAAAATTTATTGAGACGTTGGTATTGATAGATAATAGGTAGTAGGTAGCAGAGGAGGAAAGGGAAGAGGATGAATAGAGTCTTAAAGACGGATTGAGTGTCCAACTATTGAAAGGCCCGAGCAGGAGCGCAGGTCGCAGGCAGGTACAACACAGCAAAGTACAGCAAAGTACAGCAGGTACTATGCAAGGATGATGTGTGGAAGGGAGGAACCTAAGAATGGAGGTCGCAGGCTCCTTGACCGACCAGTGGTTTAGGTACCAAGGAAGGAAAGAGGAAAAGGATGTAATGGAAAGAGTAAGAATTAAGAATGGAAGGAAGGAAGGCGAAACATATGAAACACAAGTCAATATTCGGTTATTTGACTAAGATAAGGTACATAAGTGATGCACATCACTTGCAGTTGAACCAGGTACCGGCAAGCAGAGACTGAGATCGACCCTTCCCTTTTCCCCTCGCCCTCATTCAGGTCAAGTTCGCAACTTCCCCTCCAAAGACCCCAAAATCGACGAGGTTGGGCCTGCCTGGGTATGCCTGGGTCTGCCCTGGACAACGCATAACATCCAATCAACCCCCGCCAACCGTGCAGAACAAGGGCCGCTCCATGAACCCCCGCCCTAGTCCGCTTTGAGCAGGAACCGTCATCCACTCTACGCGTTGAACCTTCCATGAAACGCGAAAGTAAAGAGGTCACATGGTGTCTTTTGTTTATTGTTGTCTCAGATCTCCCTTATCTTTCCTTATTCGATCCTCTTCAAGGACGCGAAAACCACTGACGAACTGTCAATCGCGTTAGTGTTGTTTTCATTTTCCAAGCTTAGGCAGACTACAGGCATTAGCAGCAGATCGTGACCATGTTATGATTCCTTAGCTCGCATAGCCAATAAGACCGCTACTATGACTCGAATGATCACGTTCTTGATTAGCTGGCAGCATTCTGTTGTTGATGCCCAGACTAGCACAAGAGGACCACTTGACGAATGGAACAATTGTGGATCTAGGCCTGGGGCCACAAGTTCAGTAGAGACAAGCAGACAAGGGAACCAAGATCAAGGCCAGAGATAGTCTCACGGACCAAGCGGAAGATAGAGGAGACAGATGTAACTACAGGGACAAGACAATGCATGGATGGATTCGATTGCATGATATTAACATCATTTTCTTTAATTTGTAGAACCAGTATATATCTATTGTATATCTAGTCTATCTATCATTCATCTCTTTTTCAAAATGTTGGCTCAAAGCTCATCCCATAAAAGCAACATACTCGCCATCGCCAATACATGCAACCACCCACACAACCATGGAACCTGGTCCGATTCAATGCAAAACACCCAAACTCTATGCACAGATGCCAGCATCACGGAATCTCGACGTTGGGGTTCTTTTCCTCAATGTCTAATTCACAGCACAGCCGTCCCAAGAACTCAACTCTTCTCATAGACGCCTTGAGTCTCATCCCCCAACCAACACACTCGATTATAGGTTGGGAGCACTGCGTGAATAGCTCAACAACTGTTTCCGTCGCCATGGGTTTGCTATCGCCGATCTTATTTTGCAGATTCAGTCCGTCCTCCACTTCCACCACTGAAGGTCGCTCGGTTCCTTTCCATGGGAGAGGAAATTCCTCGCACAGCATATTGACAGCCAGTGACTCGGCGAGCGAGGCATCCCACGTGTCCGCCCCTGTGAGGTTCTTCCATGATTGGGCGAAGCAAACGGGGACGGCGTTACTCCAGACTCGAGGACCGTTGTGTCGGTTGTGCACGTCGTACATGGCTGAGCCTTCTTCTATTAGACCCCACCACACGACGAGCTCGGTGTCGGTTTCATCGTCTCCTAGGAATATCACTCCGTATATGGGGTTTTGTGTTGGCTTGATTCCTAGCTGACCAGCGACAACGTATCGTTGAGACCCTGTGTAAGCCGCGCGCTGCTTAAGCTCGCGGTCTTTGAGAGTCATGTTCACCTTGAAGGGAAAGCTTCCTCGCAGACGGATTTCTGGCTCAACTGTATCTGACTCGAGCAGAATTGTCTCCGTCTTGAATTCAGGCTTATACTCAATTGAGTGTATCGCTGAAATGGTCAGTTCTGAAAGCTTATGTTCCTGCTTGGGACTTGCACTCACCGTGTCGATCGCCGCCGGTATCCAGGTATCCCGACTTCATGCGATCGTGCTCTATCACCATAATAACGCTCGTAGGATCTCGTCGGAACACGCCTTCAGCATAAGGACTCTCTCCGAGAATTATTGCTGGTCGCGATAACGTATCTGGCGACAAGCTGCAGTCGAGAACAGCCAACCACCGGTTCCCAGCGTCTATAAGTTCCGTCTTGTCATTATTCCAGCGCGTCAATTTGCAAGGACACTTCCAGACACGAACGACGAGTCCTTGATCTGTTAATCTGACCCCAAATTTCTCAGAATCCTCCTGTCCGGCGTATGTGCGTAAGTTGAAGTTGGCCGGGCTGTCAGCTAAAAAGTGCATCCGTTGTGTTTTCGTTTCAGGCTTGCGGGCCAAGGGCCATCTCCATACGAGAATGGATTGATCTGGTGACCTTTTGAGAATCTCCTCTTGCAGCCGCAAGAAAGCCCTGCTACCCTCACCATACAGAACCGCCATGTTGATACCGAAAATTCCCATTAAAGCATATGCTGTATCCTCAACACGGGTCGTTTCCCTCTGGGCCATCCAGCCCATCCTTGTGGCCACATTTTCGCGCTGAAGCTTTGTCGCTATCCTGCGGTCCTTTTTCATATCCGGCTTGTGCAAGTATGTCTCATCAATGCCTGTGATATCACTAATTGTTGAAGATAGAGCGTGTCGTTCGCCCAGCGGTGACCAATTGTGATCGAAGAATTCCACCTCATTGGGGGCAAGTAGCTCTTGTAGTGTCCAGCCGCGGGTGAACCAGCGGCTGCTCTTCAAGCTGTCGGCTACTTCGACCCCAACCTCGTGGATGAAGACGTCTGAGAGATAGGCGTAGCATACTTCGGAATTGCTATACCAGCGGAACATGGAGTTGATAGCCTCTGAAAGCTCTGCGCTGCTGGACTTGTCGATGCAGCAGGTGTCGATCCAGATGTAATTGAGCTCGCGACTCTGGGCCCTCTCACACGACTGAGCTATCTTGCGGTAGGCAGGCCCATTCTTCTTTCGAATCTCGCCCATGCGCGCGGGACTCTGAATGTCGTCAAAGAGGACCTCATCGTTACCCCACGTATGCGACAAGATGGCGTATTTTTCAGACCCCTCCTCCAGGGTCTCAAGCTGCAGCGTCTTGGTATTGACGAGTCTCATAGTTGCGGATGGGAAAAGAGTGAAGAGAGAAGGGGAGAACACGAAAATGAAACCAAAACACTAGACTGGCTAGTTAATAGAGCACCACTCAATTTTCAATTCATGAGATCAGATCCAGCAGGTAGTTAATAAGGGGTGCAGTGCAATTTGTAGTGGCGGAGCACTTTCATGCTGTCCGTTGTTGGTTTCAGCCTCGTTGTTGGTCCGTCCGGGGACGAGATGAGACAAGGTCCCAAGGCCTAGGTCCTAGGTCCTAGGTCAGGGCCAGGCAAAACCAAGGCAAGCAGGCAAGGCAAGGCCAGGCCAGACGCGGGCCATATAATACGACAAGCGAGTCAGGATACGGATACCTACCTATCTAGGGTTGGGGTTGAGAAGCCAATGAGAAGAGTCAAACCCCCTGTGGCAAATGGCAAATCTCGCTGACAGCTGATGAATAGATCAGTTGGCCGTCATCCAGAGGTATTACAAGTGGGTTAGATTTTATTAAAAAAATACAGTCAGAATCTCGATTAGTAGTTGTGTCCCAATTTACGCGCCGGCGACAAAGCTCAAAGCTTATTTCTCTTAACTTAAGCGCAGCTGCTCAGACCTCTCCGCACTCAAAGATTCAAATAGATGATGCACGTGACGTACCTGAGACAACCACTTTCTCCTAAGTAATCTGATGCAACAACAACTAACCAGCAAATACAAGGATTAACTAACATTACATACAGATAACAGGACAAAGCATTAATTAATCAACTCCTGAAAACACCCTAAAACAGTTTACCAATCGCTCAATAGCTTCTGTTATTTATCATTGAGAGAAGAACTTCTACCCATAAACACAACGACCCGTCGTCCATCTTCTGTTCAGTCGCTATAGATTGCGCCCTCTCATTCTCCATGGACCAAAACCAGCTCTACCTGTGAATATAATACCTTGCGCCGCTCTTACCCAGCAAAACAAATCATCAAGCTTCGTGAAGGAAGTGTCCCTCAGCATGCGTATCCATGTATTTATCCGCACTTCTCTTCATCACCATGTCGATTTTCGATTAATCGATCTTAGCACTGGCGAGGCTTCGAGCCGTTGGGTTGCTGAGATTGTTCACTGGCTTCACACCTCGGTATTTACCCTGCTTCCGGAGGCGTTTTCGCGCTACCATAACGGGGACAGAACTTTTGGTGACCAGGTAGTTGGAGAATGATCCCAGAATGACACTATCACATGTTAGCTAGCTATCCAACCTTGAAACTCACAATCACAATAATGTAACTTACCCCTTTAGTGCGCTTCTTCCACGACTTCCTATAACAACCAGAGTTGGATTGACAAGGTCAATCACTTCTGTTATCAAGTGTTTTGGGTTCTTGCAGTGCAGCACCTCCACAATCACCCTCACTTGAAGAGTTGTTTTTCGTAAAAGGCGCAGCACTTTATCGGTGATCTGCTTAACGGCATGGCGTCGCTCGTCCTCTGCCCTGCCCCTTTCTCCTCCTGCTCGACTTGATGGTGCCGGAGAAGTGTTGGGGGTGTTATTTTTCGAATCGCCTCGAATAGTGTTCCGCACGAAATCTGGCACCGCAGACATGGATGGTGCGACAGATCTTGAGCTAGCGACTGTGTTGATCGCAGCCGCTTGCTCCTTCATTGCCTTTGGATCATCAGGAACTGAGTTGTCAACCCCACCAATGCCGGTCTCTTCATCCACGCAGTATATGCACATCAACGTATCACCGTCTCGCAAGACCGTACCAATAGCCCATTCCAGAGCATGTGTTGATTCGTCGCTCAGATCCGATGCAACCAGATATTTTCGCAACCGGTGTTGCTCATCCTCTGCTTGCTGGGCAATCTTGTTATAGTCGCCACGGTAAATCATGCGAATAGCCCGGTGAGACTCATTGTTAGAGATGATGTTTGACATTGAGCAGGTCAAATTTTGAGCTCTCTTAATGTCATCCATATCCAGCTCCTCATCAGAATCATTCGCTAAAGCAACAGTTGATATCTGGTCATAAGCTGTCTTGGGATGTACACCGCCACCTTTGTTCAGTCGTGTGTTTTCGCCCAAGGGGGTCGTGACCTTGATCTCTGGCTCATCAAAAAGAGAACGATAGCCTTGTTGCTTTGATACGGTCACCCCTAGATAATAAATTTAGCGATCGGTCAGGTTTTAGAGATGGGAGTTCAGGTTCACATACGCTCTTCTTCCGCAGCAGCCATAAGACTCAGTGATTTTCGGCGCTCTTTTTCGCTGCTGGACTGGCCCACCGCGTCGGGATTGAGTGCCCTAGGGTCCTTCTTACGACCACGATCTTCATCATCAGATGAGTATGGCTCATCTTCATCACTGGAGCCCAATGCCTCGCCATCGGGACCCAAATAGTCTTTTATCATACGGCCACTCCCACTCTGGCTGTTTTGGCGATTGGGCAGCGCGGACAAACTACCGGTTGAGTATGCCAAATTTGCGTCGGAAAGTCGACGATAAGCGCTGCTTAAATCCACGATAGTGCCGTCGTCCAGCATAGCTGTACCGGGGCTCAACGCTTGTGGTACATGGGGTGATCTGGACCGCGATGCTAGACGGTTATGCGGCGACTTCGATTTCCTGTTGCTGTTGCCACCGAACCAGGAACGCTTACGATCACTTTCGCCTGGAATTTGAAGGCCACTGAGGTCCGAATTTCTAAGTGCTTCGCTCAGGGCATTTCCAGACGGCTTTCTACCGCCCTGTGTGTTTCTCTTGGGAAGTTGCTGGCCTGAGTTACGAGTAATAATATCTGAAAATTGATAGCCTGAGACAGGGTCATTCCGAGAAGCTGCTCGAGGTCCAAACTCGACTGGATTTGACGCAGCGTCGGAAAAGCTTCGAGTGTGTCCAGTATTGGCAGGTGCAAGGGATGCTTTGGTCATAACTGGAGAGTTAGGAGTTGTGCTAGTACCAGAGGGCTTCGCGGCGGATAGAGGTGTGTCGGTATCCAGCATACTTCGGATTCTAGCTGGAGGAGGAGAGGTGGTGTCGAGCATGCTCCGCACTGGAGCTTGGCGAGGAGAGCCGGGCGCTGGTTGATTACCGACATCCAACATGCTTCGGACGGGAGATCGAGGAGTGGCATAAGGCGAGGCAGATCGCATACCGCCTTGCATGGCAGGTTTAGGTTTAGGCCTGTTCTCTAGCAATGCTAGAACCTCCTTGCGCTCCATGTCGAGCATGGCCTCTATGCTCATGGGTTGGTTGTGTGACATGATGGCAAAATAATACAATCGGCACTGATAAATATGAAGATGTGTGCAGAAAGGGCGGGAGTGCGGCGAGAGGTGAATCAGACAGCCTCAATCGTTGTGGCAGGCGAATTAATAAATTTGGCGGGGATCTTTTAGACGGAGCTCGGAACGTAGTATGTAGGGCAAAATAGCATTGCGCGAGCCTTGTGTTGTACTATTCAAGCGTTGTCGCCTTTCGACTGGACAGGGAATCGCTTTCTGACTATACTTGGTGACGATAGTTGTTAAAAGTCGAAGTAAAAGCTATCGTGGTCGAATTCGAGTCGATACGTCAGAGGGAACTCGGTGAAGCTGGCTGGCACTGAATGGCGGCGTAGTGATATTGGGTTCGTAATACGTAATTCGGTACAAGAGCTGATGACAGCGCTTTACAACCAGCCTCAGTAAATAATCGTATGGTCTTCGTCGTGCGACGAGGAAATGAGTTGAGATTGAAGAAGTCAATGAAGAGGAGAAGAAGAGGGGAGAGGAGAAGGTTTGATGTGCCGGTAGTGGAATTCAGGTCTAGGCTCTGGGGAAGGAGCAGTTAAGGCGTGGAGTCTAAATGCTAGAGGAGTTTGAGCCCAGACAGAGAGCGGCGCAGCCCAGACAAGCCCAGTCAAGCCCCCCCC
>LXHY01000028.1:0-368997 GCA_002093855.1 Fusarium praegraminearum | reverse complement strand
GCTTCGGGTGCTGGCCGGTGGCCGTTCAGGTAAACCCAAACGCTCTCCAATGGGGCCCCGGGGGGTCACTGCAGGGATTGAACAGCAGGGATCTCTATGGTCCAGCTGGCAGGGGTGGTTTGAACTCTTGTTACTGTCTGTTACTGGGGCCTGGCTGGGCTGGACTGGACTCAGCGATCAAAAAAGACAGCGCGGGTGTGGCCCCGCGGGTAATTCTAGCGTCGGGGATCAAAGAGCATATCTTGCGGGCGTGGATTCGTTAGCCGAGAAAAAAAAAGAGAGAGAGAGAGTCTCAGTCTGGGCTTACAACTTAACTAGTCCAACGGAAGCTGTACCCTTGGTAGCGAGAAAGATTCACAACCACAAGAGACCAGATAAATGATCCGTGAGAGGGGCGGAGTCTGAGAGTGAGGGGGAATTGGAAAAGGGACCCGCGGGACGGGGGACAGACGGCGGGGCTGTTTTTTTCTTTCTTTACATTTCTACTCAAGACAAGTTGCGGCACAGGTTTAAATGATAGGAGGAAGAGAACCCGAGACAGTAGGTAAAGATGCTTTAACGAAGTGTATCATGGCTTGCAAACATGATTGAGCATCGAACGATAGAAAGCAAAAAAAAGAAAGCATGGACAACGCTAAGAAAGAAATCCCCGGGAAGTCAATCTTGCCAATGCAACCTGGCAAATGCAGGACGGAAACACTATCTCGAAGCTCCGGCTTTGCAGTTGAAGAGGCACGGATTGGATGGGTTAGCTACGGCATGAGGGAGAGTGTGTGGTGGTACGAGAGATGGTTTCGTGCATGTAGGACAGGCCAGAGGAGGTGGTACAGGTAGCACGAGTACCAAGAGGGGTGGTTTAATCTGTATACCAGTATTAATGAATGATGAAGGGAATCTAATAATACAGACAAAACTAAGACCAAGACCAACAATTAGCTCAACTGTCATCAAGACATGTCAGCATTAGCAGCTGCATCTTCTAGACCCGAGGCACAGAAAAAAAGAGGTGCCTCCTCCTCCTCCTAGGGTCTGGTCTGGTCTGGTCTAGACAAAACAAGGTACCGTCCCCCATCTCCATCCCATTCCCACCTCGTGGCAGGCACGCTCAGCTTGGCAATCTTTTGGCTAACGTTAGGCGTGATGGAGCCAGACGCCAGACAAAGACGTGATGATCGCTTATAGTGGATCAAACTCCACAAAGAGATGAGCAGTACATGATGGAAAAAAACAAGGATTGGTTCATTAAACGGTTCACGACCTTTGGGTTCTGCTCTTTCCATGACGATCTCCCGCTGATACATCGATGATGATGATGACCTGCGGCACAGAAGGATTTAAATACATGAGCTGACGCTTGTGCCGCGAGAGGACCAAAACTTTTAATGAGATAAGGCGGCTAACGTAGTGGAGGTAGAGCATCAAGATCGATTCGCGGGGGGGGCTAATATATCTAGGTAGACAAAGCACACGGCAAGAAAACAATAGTCCAAGGCTGCTAAGATAGTCGGTCGGCTAGAGGTAATTACGGCGGTAATAAAGAGTGAAAGGATTTGAAGCTAAAGATCGCGTAAGATGGATGGGCTCTGGGCTGTAAGTTTGATACGGCTAGGAACGAAAGATGCCAAGACTCGAGGTGAGCCGTGTTGGATGTGCAGAGATAGGAGTGAGTGAGTGAGGCAATGAAGATTGCATAATTATGGTAAAGAGGTTCATAAATAGTTTATGAGTTGTTGATGTATGTATTGTTAATTAATTAATGCATAGAGTCCGTCTATTGCAATGTAACCCATCCAGTACCTATCCATGGTAAAATAATCTGCCGCTTTTGTTACGGAGAATACAATTGGTTCCCCAACACCATCCATCTCCTGTCATCACCTCTCCTCCATACATTAGCCCAGTTAGCATGAATCACATCTCTACCTAGTCCAACGATCGCATCGTTCACAATGGAGTCTTTTTTTTTTCCCGTCCATCGACTAACTAACTAATCTCAAGTGGGGAATTTCTAAAACACATCTAAAAACAACGCCAAGCCGCTGGGCAATTAAACCCGTTGTTCCCCGGGAACCACATGTCGTCGCTCAAGGTAGCATCATTCACTTCTTAGCGAGTTTTGTAGTCTAGTTTATGTTGTATTGCCGCGGGCAGTGAGTGATACGATTATTACTACTACTACTACTACTACTACTACTACTACTACTACAGTGTAGATTGTGTTTCGTTTGTAGTATCTACTACATACTCTATCTATCCCGTACTGCTTTGCCTATCGGAAGACGGCCCGTTGACGGGAACTTGTGGATAAATGCTCCGTAATATCAAACTCAAAAAATAATAATACGAGAGGGATAAAATAAACTTTTTTTTAAACAAAAGAGTAATTCTCCAACGTCTTTTTTTGATGCAAGGAACTTGAGTTGTTTTTTACTTCTGGTCTGCACTGTACCTGTGGCAATAAATGAATGGGTAGTGTTCTGAACCCCTGCCTTGTAACACTCTTGGCGAGGAAGGGGGGTGACTGTCAACTACCTCCTAGACCTAGGTCTGTTGGTTCTTTGCTACAGAACAAGCCATGCCAGGTCCCTTTTTTCCCTCTAGAGCTAATTAATTAACTGCCACCCGTCAAGCAAGCAGTCCAGAGTACGCCATCATTAAAACGAACAAAAAACCGTTACCTTCAATGGGGGGGTGTGACCAACAATGCTGTGTCACCCACCCAGAAAAGGCAGTTGGATCGAATTATTGGGCGGCATAAGCAGCATGTTTTTTTTCTTCTTCTTCTTGACAACGTGGGAATGAGAAATATCACCTCTTTTACTGTAGAACTCTGTCTCTCGCTGTGCCGTGTGCTGTGCTGTGCCGTTTGTTCGGCTGACTGGTTCCGTTCCCTGCGAGGATCCTTTTCTTTTTCTTTCTTTTGTATGTACCTGAATATCCTCCATCAATCAATACACCTTGTTCAATAATATGTATGAGCTGAGATACATCTCTTGGTATCATATGATAATAATGCTCCCAACACACGGGATGTTGTTCCGATGAAAGCCACTTTCTTCAGCTGTCACACACACACACACACCGTGATAATAAGCCACGATCTACGTACCACGTCCAGGCCCATTCCTTGCCTACCTCTACATACATACATATGCATACATATTATTTTATATCATTATTCTCATGATAGATAGAACAAGTCATAAAATACACGAACGAGAAAAAAGCAATTGCGCATCCATGTCTCATCCAACACCGGGTTGACGGGAACAATACGTATTCAACACCAAGTTGGTGACGCCTTCATACTTGGGACCATCCCTTGGCTACTATTGTGAATCTGCATCAGACAAACAAACATTCCACAATTAACTACCCGTCTTTCTTCCCGTCTACACTGGATCCTTCCACTCACTCACTTATTATTCACTTACCCCCTTGCGTCTGCACCTCTCGCAAGGTCATCCCCCGGGGAGAGAAAAGCTATCCGCCACCAACAGTGTAAAATGACATGTCAAAGCCGGCCTACACCAGGGAATCAACCAACTAACTAGTCTACCTCTCTGTGCGAGTTCACTATATGCCCTCGTATCTCGTTATAATAAAGTTTACATTGATTGTACACCATATGACGACTTTTCTTCTCTCAACTTGCCAATGCTTCAGGTATACATCGTCGATGCAGCCTCCCGCCACGATCCAGCCATCACACATACATACATCAAACGGGACAGACCAGGGCTCCAAGTAATGACATGACTCTCTCCCCATAACCAACAAAAAGATCATCCTCTTTTCTTTCTTTCTCTGCTGTACACTCACACTCACATTCCCATAAAAACAGTGACAAACAGAACAAGGTGTCAGCCGCATCTGCGTCGCCCCCCATGTACTGCCGCTTTACCCCTCGCAGCTCCAAGTCCCGTCTTGTGTAACCCGACGACGTTGCATCAACCATGTCTTTTTCTCTTCATCTCTACGTCAAAGGCGAAAGAGAAAGAAAAAAGGGGGGATAGATCAGCGGTTACAATTTCCAAGAAAATTGAATCAATAAAACTTTTCTCACAAATAGAAACAAAGGTCTGCATCGGTGACCAGGAGCTAGCTTGCTTGCCTGTCAAACAACTGGCTCTATGGGATTCTTGTACTATAGTATAGATTGTAAAATAAAACACATTACTCGTCAAAGGTTCATGCTGTTGCACGAGAAAACAAGGGATCAAGTCCGAAGACGGCGTCACTTCGGCCTTGGGTTCCCTCTTCTCCTTTACTCTCCTCCCCGTCATGATTTTTCTCTCTTCTCCTTCAAAAACAACTGGTCCGTAGTCGATGCTGTTACCCGGGTGGCGGCCATGATTCAACGCGATGAACCGTTGCAAAAGCCTCGTACTATGCGAGATCCCGTCCACGCATGCCCAAACACGGAGGCGCCCGCAGGACACCAGGTAACAGGATCTGCTTCTTTTCTCGATCCAGCAAAGGACAGATTGAGTGAAACTGACAACCCGACAAACACGGACGGGCGAGACGATTTGCGGATACCGCCGGGTGTTTTGTCCTTCTCAACGGCAATTAATCTCATCGCTAGCAATACCCCCTTCAAGCCCAAGCCGCTGAGCTAGCTAACTTGCCCTTCTTCCCGCGGTGTTGGCCTCCCGTTCTGCCTGCCTTTCCAAGTGCAAGACCTGCCTCTATGTTCTGCTCGTCCCCGGCCGAGTGCTCAATGTTGCGGAAACCGTCGCCGTCTCTAAAGACAGCACCAAACAGTTCAGAGATGGAAGTCGTGAATCCCTGGAGAGCTGCGATGCGCTCGGCATCTGCATCAGACGTAATTTCCAAGAGTCCCTCTTGCTGATTTATTCGGCCGTTGATCTTGCCATCAATAATAAGGAAACCAAGAATGTCTTGGACCTCGGGTTCAGAAATCTTGAGCTGCTTGGCAATCCACGACAGCTTCATGCGGGTGTAGGGTGCAATCAGTTTGACCACGCCCTTGGTTCGCATGTTTCGCGTGACTTCATCAATGTTCTCAGCGATAAACGAGTCGTCCAGAATGTCTTGGTTACGCTGCAGCACCTTTTCGTACATGTGGACATCGTCCCGTTGATAAGCGTCCACCAAATCCGTCATGGCCGAGATTCGGGGGTCCGTCTTGTAGGGCTTAGTCTCTTGAGAATCGAAGGGATTGATGTCGGACTTCATGAGCATGGTCGTCAACAAGAGGTATTTCAAGACTTGAATTCGCTGTAGAGAACCCGCTTCGTCGTAGTTTCGGAATGATTCAAAAAAGTCGCTTTGGGCCTCTTTCCAGTTCTCCTCGCTCATGTGCATCTTTCCACCGCACTCTCTTATGATGCCCATGATTCGGGGATGTGGCACAGCAGATTTGACCTTGAGGGCGCGCTGGTACAGGGCCTTGAGCTGTTTGTTGTTCTTGGTCTCGGCGAACATCTGGATCTCGAGGGCGTAGATCTCAAGCGAGTATGTACCCTTGCTAGGATCGTCGGTGCCATCTTCTCTCTGGCAGGTCTTGTGTAGTTCTCGAAGCTTCTTGGAGACGGCTGTGTACTCCTTCCGGTCTAGGAGCAGCTTGGCTAGCTTGATGTTGGTCTTGAGCCATAGGCGCTCGTTGTTCGTGCTCTGGAAGCTCTGGAGTGTGAGGGAATAGAATTGTTCCATGCACTTGACAGCCTCGGGACCGTCTGCGCCTTTCTCGATGTAGTCGAGCATGTTATTGATGGACTTTTCGGAGTAGTTCCGCGTGACAGCTGACTTGACGTATGTGAGGAGCTCGGCGTAGTGTTCAGCAGCCTACTCTGTCAGCATGAACTACCGCGCAAATTATTGGAATACCAACCTTGTCATATTGACCCAGCTTGAACTCAAGTTTTATAGCCTGCTTTATACCTTTGAAGCCCCATTCTCCCTTCTCGTCTTCGAGTGGCGGAATGCCTAGGAATTCGGAGATGGCATCTTCTGGGTCGGACAGCTTGAGCTGCTTGGCGTTGTAGTACTTATTCTCGATATCGACATCGCCCGTCTCTTCGTCGTCGTCTTCTTCGTACTCGAAATCGTACCTAGTCGCAATTAGTTATGGGCGCTGCGCTTGCACGGCTAGGTTGCGTACTGCTCCTCATCCGACTCTTGCATGAAATCCTCGTCGTCTGACATTGTGAATGAAGTGTAGTCGAGGAATTAGAGGATACGCGCTTGGTGGGTTGGAATGCAATGGCGATGGCGAGGTCGAAGTATAGCAGAAAAAAGAGTTGATGAATTGGATGTTGATGAATGATGATTGTTGGTTAAAGGCCCCGAAGCTGATGTGGAGCAGGCAGCCGCGGGGTGCGTTTATCGATAAGGCAGCTTAAATGGGTTCAAACAAAAGGATGATAAAGTATAAGAGATCCATCTACAAATTGTTCGCTGCTAAATTAATAAAGTATATTTATATATCACGACTTGTTGCCGAATTATTCCTTTTTTTAAAAAGAAAATGCTCA
Organism: Fusarium praegraminearum; assembly: GCA_002093855.1. Lineage (NCBI taxonomy): Eukaryota > Fungi > Ascomycota > Sordariomycetes > Hypocreales > Nectriaceae > Fusarium > Fusarium praegraminearum. The sequence continues at coordinate 362,497 of LXHY01000028.1, read as the reverse complement.
TAAGTATATATCAGAATATGGTATCTATAGATAAAAACGTCCAGCTCAACCAACATGGGCTTGAGCAATGCCAGTCGAAGGAAGCCTCACAGCAAAAAGCATAACAGTTGTCATCACAGCCAACACGCCCGTGATAATAAATGGCAATCCCATCCATGAATCGCCCATCTCAATACCCTTTGCCAAGAACCAGCCCATAGCTGGCGCAGTCATGCCCATCATCACTTCAACAACCGAAACAGTAGTGTTCAGCGTGGCAATAGTATGCGGCTCAACCAGAGCATTAAGTAAAGCTCTGCTGAGCGCAACAAACGAATTGCCGACGCTGACTGTGATGAGAGAAATAATGAATAACCATGGAGTTCCAGCTACGCCCATTATTAGCAGTCCGACTGTCATGATTGCGATGGAAACACGGGCAAGCAACAGGTCTCTTGCGATAGGGCGTGACTTGTATCGCTGAGACTTGTTGAGATATTCGGATGTGACTGGTAGGATGATGAGGTAGCAAACAACTGTCGCAACAATGCCGATTGTCGATATGTATGTGGCCTATCCCAAGATTAGTGGTTTGTACCAGAGAAATTGTAAGTAACTCACCTTTGACCATGACCAGTCAAACCGCTTCGACATGTACTGCAACATCACTCCCGTAAGTGTTATCCTCGTCGGAACAAACAGAGCAACAGAAAACATGAGCATCATGATACTCTTGGAAGCAAAGATGAACCTCCACACATGCTGCATGTCGTTCTTGATGCTGAACCAAGCCTGCTTCAAAACGCCCTTTCTATCACCATCAGCCTGCTCGTTTTCATCGTGTCTCTCATCGTCGTCCTTGCGTCTCAGGTGCATCGTCTCGGGGATGAGAAGAATACACAACGTCCCGAAAACCATGAACCCGAACCCTATCCACATGGACAGCCAAGGGTCGTATTCAAGCAGCCATGCAGAGATGGGGTTGAAGATGACGTTAAAGACTAGGACGAGGGCGACTAGACGGAAGAACATGTCTGTTCGTTCAGCGACGGGCACAACGTCGGCTACGATGGTGTAGACCATTGCAACAGCCATTTGACCTCCGCCACCGATGAGGAAGAAGACACTATCGCCCAGAATGGCCCATATAGAAAAGATGTCTGGGAAGAGTACTGAGAGATTGTCAGCGCGTATCACAAGTTGCGATTGAGAACCACTCACAAACTATCAAGACCCAAAAGGTGGAGAGACAGCATCCAAACATTGCCAGAAACAGGACAAGTCGTCTTCCATACTTGTCAGCTACAATACCGTACGGAAACTGCGTCAAGATTGCTATAACATGTAAGCCGAGGTTCATCAGTAAGAAACATCCTGACTTACGAACTCCCATCTCAAAGGCCTGCGCCCAACCCTGGACCATAGCAAGAGTCTTTTGCACGGGGCTATCCTTGCAGCGCTCATCCTCTACCCAGTAAGATTTGATAGCATGGTCCGGATAATGCTGGCGACAGATAATATCCTCGATAATCTTTTTGGTAGGCGGAGTCATGATGAACTGGCTGACTTCCACCATGAGCAGCGCCAGCATGCACATGCCCAAGGCGCGTCGCCGAAATGCTTTTGATGGTCCATCTTGCTGAGGTGAAGTATTTTGCAAAAGGGGCGATTCTTCCGATGCGACTTGCGTCTCGGGATCTACGGAGTCGCGCGTCGCCATGATGGAAGCAGAAGCAGAAGCAGATAAATACGCGCAACAAATGAATGCTTTGGTTCTGCGACAATTGATGATCGCAAATTCAAGGGAATGTTATTATATCATAGTAATGAATGACAGGAATTATGACGATGATGATGAAGGAAAAGACAGACGCAATCAAGCGTCGTCTTTGGGATGTTGTCCTGGAACTTTTGCGACAAATCTTTGGACGCGGATTGGTCGAGGACGCGGTGACGTCTCGGAAGGCCTGCTTTCTTGCTTTGCTTACGAGAATATTGCTCCGCCTTATCTTTCAGTTTAGGTTTCGTTAAGCTTCTTTCAGACAGAGACGCGCAAGCAACACCACGTAACTATATCTCGTAAGTTACTAACGAAGGATAAACCTCTATCGAGTAACATTTTACTTATGTTTAAGCTTCTTGACTTGTTGGGCTGATGGCGTTGTCTACCAACGTGTGCTTATTCCCAGTTTTCCCCAGATCTCACCAACACTACCACACGCTACGCTACTGTTAGTGTGAGGGGATGACATGACGGATGATCAACTTTCTAACAAGTTTGAGGCTTGAATCGGCGATCCATTTAATAACGTTGAACTACTGTTCACGGTCCGGACCGGAGACTGGAGACATCGGATCGGCCCCGACTCGGCCGGCGTTTACTTGGCAGGACTGTGACCTACACAATCTGGGACAGTCTCATTTGAAGGATGACGTAGAGACGAGTATTTTGTTTGAAGATTACATCGAGGCATCGACGATAGCAATATGCAGGCTAACCATTGACTGCCTGTGTCTGAAGCGCCTCGAAGAACACTGATGGGCGAGTTCTCAAGAGGACAGTGCCTTGATGAAATCACCAGTATTGCCCAAGTATTGCACAACCCGTAACGAAGTGGTCGCCAAGGCCGGAGGTTTTGATACGAAGGCTGTTGGGCAGTATAGATGCCCAGCTTAACCTCATTCCATTCCGAGTACAAGCACCCTACAACAGTGAATCTCAAGCCGACCCTTGACTTCTCACAATCGGCTGGAAACCTTTATCCAGACCATCCCTATCCACATCTACCATGGCGATCCCTCCAAAATATCCTCTCCACCGCCAACACAGCCCCTAGACAAGACATGGATCCAGCTCCCATCAACCATACCGAAGTGCCTTGCAGGGCTGACTAGCCAAGCAGAACCGTGAATTGCGTCTATAAAGAACAATGCCAAGCTCCGTCACCGTTACATTCAAGCTTACTCTCTAGTCTTGGCTTTATACCTACCCCCTTGCTTTTTGGCTTCAACGAGTATAAGCTCGTGGGTCCGCCGCCATGAGTTTAATTTCCTGCCGCGACAAGGTATCTGATCCCTCTGTCTGATCACCCCAAGAAAAAGAATTCATTTGGGCTATGGGACTTTGGTGCTGTTCACGTAAATGGATCAATCGGAAGAGAGCAGCGATATGGATCCTCTACAATCCCATTGTACAGGGTTAAGATCAAGGAGATATATAAAGTTGGCTGATGATCTACTTAGTCTGGAATAACCTCAACTCACTCACCATCAACTCGCCCATCATGCCTTCCAAGTCCATCCTCGCTTCTCTCCTCGCCATCGCCCCCCTGGCCCTCGCCCAGAACCCATCATGCGACTGCTACATGACAGAAGGCCAATACTACAAAGACCACAGCTTCTTTGACTTCCGCTCCCTCTCCCAACACGCCGGCGTTCCCGCCCTGATCGACTCGATCCAGGGCAACGCCGAAGCTGGCTTCACATCCGATTTCTTCAACTGGGAGTCCGACTTCTCCAAGACGTGGGGTGCGCAGAAGTGGAACAACGGAAACGAGGAGTTTCCTATGCAAAACACTTATAACAACTTGTACATCGAGGAGAACAATGATGAGTCTCCTGCGAGTGATACCTGGTTGACTATGCGAACTGCGAGACACAATGGATTCCAGACTGCGTCGGAGTTTGAGTCTATGGTGAAGCATCAGTATGTTTCGCTGCGCATGTATGCTCGTACCAAGGGTTCGCCTGGTGCTTGCACAGCCATGTTCACTTATCGCGCCGGCGAAGACCTCGCAACTGTGCAAGAAGCCGACATCGAGGTCCTCACCAAGGATCCCCCCAACGTTATCCACTACACAAACCAGCCCTCATACACCTCTGAAGGCGGCGAAGTTGACGGCGCTCACCTCGGCGCTGCCCTCCCTGACGGTATTACATGGTCTACCTGGGCCAAGCACACGCTTGACTGGACACCCGACACAACGATCTGGAGGGTCAACGACAAGGAGCTCTGGCGCAACTCGTTCCAGGTGCCGCGTGACCCTGCGACGCTTAGCTTCAATGCTTGGAGCAACGGCGACACCTGGACTGGCACTATTCCCGAGGGCGGTGCTGCGTACCAGCAGATCCAGTGGATTGAGCTTCTGAGCGGACGCACTGACGGTGCTACTTGCTCGAGCGTTTGCAGTGTTGATGGGGGTGAGCCTGGTAAGGCTGTGCAGGTTTAGAGAACTGCATGCCTACTGGTGATGCTTGGCCAACGATTCAAGTATGGATGAGACTCATTCGATCTGAGAAGAGATATGAGCTTAACAGTAATATGGAATCAGTATCTAAATCCGTTATCAAGTCAATAAGCCACAGGGCTCAACACTAGATGTAATTTGTAAACCTTACGTCTGGTGTTGAGCCCTGTGGCTTATTGACCTGATAATGGATTTAGATATTGGTTCCATATTACTGTTAAACGATTCAAGTATATATTTAGACATATAATTATCAGAAAGAATATAATTCACATCCTCCCATTAATGGCGAGCAAGTAATGTAATATCTTGATAAGTCATGATGAACTCCAAACAATAATTTTAGCATCCATTGCACCCTCAAGAAACCCTTAAACAGCCCAGTAGACGTCAATCTTGACCGACTCCACATAATTCACCCACGCACTGAATCTCGCCTTGGCCCAGATAGTAATCACATCTCCCATCTTCAAATCCCTCACAAACGACCCATCGGCTGTGTCTCGGCCTCTGCCTGTCTCTTTACGCATCTTCTCGGCAGCTTCAGACTCGGGCTTGATGTCGTCTTGCCATGTCCACGTCACCACATGGTCCTGCCACGTGCGGGAAGCTGTCTTGTTGTGCTGGATGACCCATTTGTCTTGCGGTTGCAGGGGATGATGGTAGCTCATCTTTTTTCCAGCATTTGGCTCAATTTCCGGGTACAGAGGACGGAGAGCGCAAACGGGAAGGGGTACAGCCTCTGAGGTGTTTGACTTGTACCGTACGTCGTATGTGCACAGCGGATCGCCTGGGAACATTAGCATAGGAGCATAGATAGTAGAGGAAGGAAACACGAGTCGTGAATCGTCAGTGTGATCCAGTCTCTGTTCAACTTACAAGTCTGCTCGGCATCAAACCTCTCCACTCCAGCCTCAAACCACGTCCAAGACCCATTAAACGTATTTCTATTCTCCGGTTCACTACACCATCCCTGGTCGTGACTCCGAATGGTAAACACCACCTTTCTCACAGGATTCTGCAACCTAGGCGTAGGATAATTCGCCAACCCTTCATAGTAATCCTTTTCGTGCTCCCTCTCCAATTTCTGAGGCTTGGCCTCGGTCATGTCATACGCCAGGATCTCAGCAAGCGCTTGTCTGCCTTGAAGACTAGTTAGACCCACAGGGTAAGACCGAACCTAGAGGCGGTGTTAGTCAAATCCTATGTATCTGCTGATAACACGTACCATGAATTTGTTCTGCTGAGGGCTCCCGCCGTTGACGGTGAGAGGACTTTGCTGCTGGAGAATATAATCAACTTCGTTGCTTGAATGAGCCCAGTACTCTGCGAAATCGAAGATCATATCAACCACATCTGGGGGAAGCTTGGTGGCCTTTGAGAGCATGGCGCGGGCGATGACTATGTCGATAGGCCTTATCTCATCTTCTGGAGGAGCTGGTTCTTTTCCATTCTGGTCATCTGAACGTTCATATCGTGGGAGCATACTTTGGAGTCCTTCGATGACACTCTGGGGGATCCTTTGAGCCATGATGATGTAGGCGATGATAAAGCCGAGGATGTATTCCAGCATGTAAAAATAGTAATATTCTGCTGTGTAGGAGAATGAAGAAGAGAAGATAAAGCAGGTTTACCAATAATTTAAAGACAAGAAAAGGTGACGCGTTTAAGCTTGATTCATCAAAAGGCAACAGTTTCACACCCCATTCACAGCCACCTTCCTTCCGCGAATCGCTTTGACGTCAATGTACCGCCACGTGCTATCTTATCTTTCGATTCCCTATCTTATCGCACGTGCGATGGCATCATCCATAACTAACGGCGTATCATCCCCGTTCCCCGTCCGGTCCCCCGCGCATCGGAGGGGTCCATCAACTAAAAACGTCCGATTACCTATCCTCGATTACAAACAAGATGCAGTCTCTCTTTGAAACGACATTCCTCCTTCTGCATACCCAATTCCCGCCATGATGAGGTCCTCGCGATCTCTCGCTGCGTCAACTCGCCAGCTGAGATCTGCCTTTAAACCCCAAAGCCTCCTCAAACCGCACAACCTGCCATGTCTCGCCCTCGGAACTCGCAAGCTTCACTGCTCTGCGATCCGGAAGTCGGGCGTGGCTTCTAACCCGGCCATGTCCTTCCCCTGCCTCGACGCACTAGAATCGCGCTCCGCGAAGCTCACAGACGACGACACCGAGCCCTCGTATACATCCGGCGCAACGCTTAACTACCACCACAAGGAACCCTTCCTGCTCGACTGGGGCGGTATTCTGCCAGAGTTCAACATTGCTTACGAGACGTGGGGTGAGCTCAACGCCGACAGGTCCAACGCCATCCTCCTACACACCGGCCTATCCGCATCGTCCCACGCGCATTCTACAGAAACAAACCCCAAACCAGGCTGGTGGGAGAAATTCATCGGTCCTGGCGGTCCTCTTGATACGAACAAGTACCACATTATCTGCACAAATGTCATCGGCGGCTGCAATGGCTCAACAGGACCCAGCAGCGTCGACCCTGGAAACGGCGAGCGCTACGCAACCAGGTTTCCCATCTTGACAATGGACGACATGGTCCGCGCCCAGTTCAAGCTTCTCGACCACCTCGGCATTGACAAGCTTTACGCCTCTGTTGGTTCCTCCATGGGCGGCATGCAATCCCTTGCCGCCGGGGTCCAATCCCCCTCGCGCGTCGGTCGCATCGTTTCCATCAGCGGATGCGCACGCTCCCATCCCTACAGTATCGCCATGCGCCATACCCAGCGCCAAGTCCTCATGATGGATCCCAACTGGAACCGCGGTTTCTACTACGGCAAGGTGCCTCCCCACGCAGGCATGAAGCTCGCCCGCGAAATCGCAACAGTTACATATCGTTCTGGACCAGAGTGGGAGCAGCGCTTCGGACGCCGTCGCGCTGACTCAAGCAAACCACCTGCCTTATGCCCCGATTTTCTCATCGAGACATATCTCGACCACGCTGGTGAAAAGTGGTGTCTCAATTACGACCCCAACAGTCTTTTGTACGTCAGCAAAGCCATGGATCTTTTCGATCTCGGCGTTGAACACCAGCGCGCAACGCACGCCCGTCGTCAAGACCGCGAGAAGCAACTTGCCTCGGGTGAAGCTTCTCCGCTGTCTTCCGACGCAGCCTGCAGTCTCACTCTCCCCAACAAACCCTACGAGGAGCAGCCCGGATCTCACCCCGACCCGTCAGACCCCAACGTTGTGCCTGGTTCGCGACCACCTGAGGATTTAATCCATGGACTCACCCCGCTGCGTGATACTCCTACGCTGGTGATGGGTGTCGCGAGCGATATTCTTTTCCCTGCGTGGCAGCAGCGTGAGGTAGCTGAGGCTATTCGTCTGGCTGGTAACCGCAATGTGACACATGTTGAATTGAGCGAGGAGATGAGCATGTTTGGACACGATACATTCTTGTTGGATCTCAAGTACATTGGCAACAATCTGCGTATGTTCCTGGGTTAGTAAAATGTACGTAAAATTGCTGTAAAAGTCGGCGTTGGTATTTTGTACTATACAATCACATAATGAAATTCACTCTACGCAACATCACTTCTGTCAATATAGCCATGTGAAACCAGGCTCAAAGCTCTGGATATCTATTCCTTAGACATTAACCACTAATCATGTCCCGATGATTATGAGTATATATATACATAAAGAAGAGAAAAAAGAATCGGGGGACGGGGGTATGTGATGATCTATAAGCGAACGACGCCATATGCAAGGGAAGAATATATAGTCAAAGAAATGGTGTGATAAGCGATTGACAGTACGCAAGAAAAGTCATGAGGCGTCTAGCCTCTTTTAAAACCCAGCAGACGCTCCAGTGTAATGCGATTCCAAGAAATAGATGACCCAATTAGATAAATCCAGGGTTGTTCGCATCAACCACAGGGTTGGGCGTTCTAACCTTTACAGCCTCTGTGGAGAGCGGTCCTGGGACGGTGATGGGGTTTGGTCGAGGGGGAGCTCTCTTGGCCTCGATGCGAGTCCTGCTACGGTCTCTGTCCCTGGGCTGCACAAAGTCCGCCATGACGGGTGAGATCAGTGGTCTGCCCTGGATAGGCTCAGGTCGCTGGTCGAACGGCCCATCAAAGTCAAACATCCGCGCGAGATTCTCACTCGAGTTGGAAATTGACTTTTGCAATGAGGGAAACGAAGGCGATGGCAGACTTGGTGACTTATCCGAGATGGGCGAAGAAGCATACTGAGCCAGGCGTGGGCTCAAAGAGGAGTCGGTAGCCTGTCCAGGAGACCGAGCGAACTGCGTTCGGAAGGGTGAGAGAGCAGCTGGAATAGCGGACTTGTGTGCTTCAGCGCGATCAAAGTCGTTCCAGTTGGGGGTACTTGGTGCATCGAAAGAGTCTGGAGCCACTGGTGATTCATTTCTGGGCGGGGGGTACATGGGAGGCTGGCGACGCTGCTTCCTTGGTTCCAAGCCAAAGTCCTTGTCAGAGCTCTGAGGCTCGGGTTGCTGAGGTCTGCGTCCTCGGGGCAGGCCCTTTTGGATAGGGAATTCACCTTCCATGGGACTCTGTTGAAGGAAAGGACTGGTTGTCCTCGGTGGCTGAGTAACAGTCTGCTGTAGGAATGGGCTGGCCGTTTGAGGCGGCTGAGGGCTGTGTGTACGGAAGGGGCTCGCTGCTCGCGATGGCTCAGAAGTCTGTTGGAGGAACGGGCTTGCCGTCCTGGGTGGCTCAGGGATACGTGCAGCGCGAACGAAACCATTGTCATCAAAGCTGGGACCAACAGCACTCCTTGGTCCAGATCCGACAAGAGGAATGGTTGCCGAGCGCTCAGAGAGGGGAGCAGGAACTCGGACAGGTCGACCAAGTTTTGGCTCAGAGTCGGTTCGTGGACGAAGACCGCGCGGGGGAGGCTGCAGAGGTAGGTTGATGAAGCCTGGGCTCGCAATTGTGTCGGGGGTTGCGCTCCTGGAGGCAATATCGGGAGTGTTACTCCTGCTGTTGCCCCTGCTGTTACCGGGGTTCAATCGAGGTGGTGGCACAGGAGGCAGAGGAGAAGTAGGTGACCGGTATGGCGAAGGAAGAGGTTTCGTTGGCGGAGAAGAGTTTGGGGGCTGGTATGCCTTGTACTGCTTAGGTGGGTACTGAGGTGATGGCTGAAGCGACTGTTGGAATCCTCGAGGGGGAGACCGAGGGAACTCGATGTTAAGCGGTGGTGAAGCTTCGCGACCTGGGAAAGAAGCCAGAATGGGAGATGGACCAGGCGAGTTCTGTTGAGGAGGTTGCGAAAGCGGAGAAGGCATGGGAGAGCGCGAAGGCGAGACAGGTCGCGTATCTTGTAGAGGCTCTGACAGCTGACCAGGTTGAAGGATCTTGGGAGCTTGATGCATCGGCTTGGACGGCTGCGAAGGTTGGGGTGTCTGGATACGAGGAATCTCCTCTGCTGCTGCCGATGCCAGTGAAGACACCAAAGACAGAGGTGACATGGCATCGCTGGCCGTTCGAGTTCTTGTCAAAGCTGTGTCAAGCATGCTGAGACTAGGACTTGACTGCATAGTCCTGAGAGGGCTAGCGGTTCTTGCGTTTCCAAGAGGGCTGGCTGTCCTGGTATTCACCAGCGGTTTTGGCTTAACGTTTGTATCGATCGGGCTCACTCTGCCTTCGCTCGTTGTGTCGATGCTCTTGCCCCCAATACTGCCCTTCCTGACAGTCTCACCAAAGTCGAACCCAGCAAAGTTTCCAGCGAGACCTTCAGCCATGGGCTTTGGATTATCACGAGGGTCGGTCTCCATGGTAAAGCTCGATTTTCTAGGCATGTGAAATGTGAATGTGTCGCGCTTAGCTGAGACATTACGGATCACAGGAGACTCCCAGGTATCCTCGCTTCGCGCAACCGAGACAGCTGGGCTGGGCAGAGACATAGGACCGGCAGCGCTAGGCTTCTGGAGAGTGGGTGCGGCGGGCACGTTCTGACGGCTGCTCGAAGGTCGATTGTCGGGAGAGAAAGGTCGCTCAGCGTTGACGATGGAAGGCGGAGGAGAAGGATATCCATTGTTGATTGTGGGAACGGGACTCCTGGATCTGACTTCCTTGATTTCGGTTCCGAGATTAAATTCGAACGGTTCAGGGTGGCTCCCGAGATCGTCGTGGGGCGTTGAGGGTATACTGCTGACAGAATCCTTTCCAAAGTGAATATTAAACGGGTTCGGCGGCTCTCTTGTTGAGACAGCGGTTCCAGGACGTGTAGGCGTACCGGGCCTGTTGCCGTCTGCGGTTATAGGGCTGGGTGCGACAAGACTCGTCGAGCTGCCGTTGCCAAAGCGTGTGTTGAGCTGCATGTCGGAGGAGTGGAATCGTGGGTTTCCCATTCCTGGTGCTCGCGGCGCACCGAGATCAACCATGGAAGAAGCGCCGCCTGCGCTGTTCATATAGGGCACGCGGGTCGGGGGCTCGAGTTGAGAGTGTGATGTGCCAGGACGAGCGAGATTTGGGCGGGAGAAGTTGCTCTGTCGTTTGATCTCCCTTGCCGTGATTGTGGTAATAGTTTCGTATCCACTATCATTGTTGCTGTATGTGTCATTGCGATGCAGATGCTGTATTTGTTTTGTCGCTAACTTTTTGTCCCTGCGTGATGGTAAGCAGGGCTTTCTTTCTCCTTGTCTGACTGACGGTGGGCTTACTGTGACTTTTTCCTGTCGCCTCCCAGTCTGAGGCCAAAGAAGGACACCATCTCGAAGATGAGGAGAATAAAAAGAAATCGAGACGATGACCTGTTGAATGTATCATGAGCGAGTGGTCATGGAGGAGAGATGATGCAAGGTCTTGGATCTGAGTCCAGGTCTGAGTCTAGGTCTAGGTACTCTTTCGGTGCATATTTCTAGAAGACCTAAAACCACCGACCGTTGCCCAGAAGAATGGACCGGAGTGGACTTACCGTAAAGTAGTACTAATGACCTAGGGGTCCCGCTCAACGGGGGGGCGTAATAGGGAAGCGAAGGTGAGGAAGCAAGTAAAGTGAAGTAGGAAGTAGGGATAGCCTAGGGGTGGTCTAGGGATAGCGCACAGGCGTTGAAGGAACCAAGTGGGTTAATTTAAATCAGATGGGAAAGGATTGAATAGAGTGTCCAATTTTAGGAACAAATTTGGGGTCCAAGATGACGACAGACGAGATGGAGATTCAACTGATGTTCATCACAGCTTGATTAATATCTCTCTGTTCATCCAAGAAGAGAACTGAATATCGTTAAAGGGGGCCGTATAGAGGGTTCGTTATTCTTTCTGGTCGTTGTTGGTGTGGCTTGACTTGGGATTGGACGGTTTGATCCTTTAGTCTGCTGCAAGCTTAAGAGCTAAAAAAGTAATGCAGGTACAAGAGACAAGCTCAGGGGCTCGACTTTTTCTTTTGGTCTGGGCTGTCCAATCTGTTGTCGCGGGGTGACTTTTTTCGGTCGGGTCTCTTTAGTTGCCTCTCTTGTCCTCTTTTTTAGATGGGTTCTCGCTCTTGAAAAATAGGGGAAAAGCCAAGAATAGACAAGACTTGCACTAGAAAGAAAAAAGAGGAGAGAGAAAAAGAGAGACGGAAACTGCCACAGACAGATCAACAAAGGTAACAGAGCTAAATTGATCGTCGGGAAGGAGGAGGCTGAACTGAAAGGAGTGTAATAGAGGGACTGCGCCTCAGAAAAAAGACAAAAGGAGTGTGTATGGTAATGACGGACGAGAGGATGATGCAGGTCAGGAAAGATACCCGAGACATACAAAGAAAAGGAACGTGGACGGGACGCGGCAGACAGAGAGACAAAGACACGGCAGACTTGTCAATGTCGATCCCTAATGAAACAGCGTCACATTCTTCCCTTGGTCGCGCGCCTATTCAGTACTAACCTGCGGATAGGTCCCTATGCAATGGCAATGCAATACTAACCAAGCCAAGCTAAGCCAGGCTTGGAACTGATGGCATTTATGGATCTTGTATTCTTGTATCAAATAGCATTAGTAGCTTCTCGGTTCTCCAGCAAAACAGATCGAGATGTTGATTGCGCCAATCTACCAACTAGACAGCTAACCCACGTTGTCAATACATATATTTAGAAATCCTCATTAAATAGATCTAATCAGTTCATATCCTCAAGCGAAGTATTCAATCCCAATTCACAGATACTCTCACCTGAGTGGTAATCTAGGTGGCGTTCCTCTGTCATCTCAGGGGTCCTTGACAAGGGTCCCTTATTCATAATCCCAAGACTCAAGGGGCGGACTCCTCTAAACCAATCAATAACGATCGTCATCCAGGCTTTCCATAAAAGCTCTTTTTTTTCTCTCTCGAGACGCTTATACTTATTATCTCGCTAGGCAAGTCAACTGGATAGGATACGCCGTTGAAACGAAACAGGTTCCTGCCCATCAATGCAATAGTTTCTCCGTCCGCGTTATTTCCCCGGCACTTCAAGTTTCCGTTTGCGATGCGAGTTGAGAGTGGATGTCTATTCTTCTCTTTGTGGTAAAGTGCTATACTACTATGTCGGTATAACCGTTGGGACTGTAGGTGAATGGATGCACTTCAGCTTCAGGCGTCTCAAGATGGGGCAAGCGAGATGGTATGCCCCAGTTGTCTCAAACTCGGTTCTGTTTGGACTCTTATGCCGTTGACCAGATATCGATCTATAAACGAGGGGCAAAAGACGACTTGAGTCTAGGTGTGCTTGGATTCGCATGGTGTTTTATATTGGAACAGTAGTGCAGGTTAGTTTCATCTATAAAAATAGCTTGAGGCTCTAGGGTACAAGATGTAGATGGAATATGTTTGATCTATAACAGCAATTCACTTATGAACTATCTTTCCTTACAATATCAGACAATTCATTACTGGAAGCATAAGAAGAGGCTTCTTAGGCTGTTTTATTTTATATCAGAAGACTCAGGAGGCCAACTAGATATCACGCTACCCACCAGACTTTGTCTCATCAACGAAAGTGCTCAGACTTCAATGCACGACTCAAGTTTACCCTAGACAAGAACATCTAACCATCAATAAACCTCAAACTAGCCAAACAAACACTCAATATTTTATACCATCAGCAATCGAGACTTCTTTTGCTACCCTAACGACTAGGTATCGCCATAACAAACCCATACGCCTGCAAAACATGACAAACCCTTCCCAACTCCATAAATGTGATCCAAATGCCAAACCACCTCTTCCCCCATGTAATCTCAAGTCTAACCATATGTCCACCTCACAACTGCTCAAGCAACTTTCTCCTCCGTCGCTCAATCAGCTCCTCCTGCACCTCGTCCAACGTTGGCAAAACCCACGTATTCCCGTCTCCTGTATCTCCGGGTAGTGCCTCCCATCCATCCGGCACGTCTCTGGGTCCTGTTTTGAGCATGTGGTCTACTGCTTGTCTCTCCTTCTCAGCTTCGTACGCGAGTAGGTCCTCGTCTTCTTCGTCGGGCGCATAGCCGTAGTATGCCGCGTCCACATTCCTTCTCATATCGTGCCTCTCCTCCAGGGGCTTCTCATCGCCCTGATTCTTCGCCGCTTCGAAAAGTTCCTTAACGCCGGGCAGTTCGCGCGCTCTTCCAAAGTACTTGTAACCTTTCCCACTACCAGGTATTTCACGTCCCTGATCATCGTAGATTTTCCCGCCGCCGCGCATGTAGTTTGGTCCACCGAGGTTGCGGATTTGTATCTCCCACATGTGCTTCTCGCGCATGAGCTTGTTGATCTCGTCGTTGAGGTCGCGGATCTGGTAGTCGCTGAGGATGGGCTCCTGGATGCGTGACATCTTGCGCGAGATCTCCTTGAGGACCTGGCCGCGCCATTTTTCGCAGGCGGGGATGGTTGTGACTTCGGTGATGAGCTTGGGACGGCGTGTGCGGCCGGCGTCGATGATGCCTAGGTCTGCTGCTTGGGCTTCGCGAAAGCGAAACAGCATAGACTGGGCCTTTTCCGAGTTACGAGCCTGGGATTGTTAGTTTTAATAACCCATGACCGAAAGGGTTTCATACCATTTTGACGGATCTGCTGCGAAAAGAGTCGAGCGAAAAATAATAGCGAACAATTGTAAAGTGTTGATTGCGACCCAGCTTACCCCCAAGCCAAGGAAGTTTTCCCGGGCAGCCACTCCAGCCTCGTTAGAGCTCCCGCTAGCGCCACAGCGCCACAGTTGGAGCTGCCCCCCAACTTCAGCCTGGTCCGTCGCGCTGAACCGCGACTTGGAAATTCAACCATCATGAGATTTGGGTCTGACAGCTGCCAAACGGCCGTCAACCTCAGAAAAAAGAGTCAACCACGGCGAAAAGAGAAAGCAATGAGCACCGCGCTAGCAATCGATCCTCATTCTGGACGATTATAAATAAACGCCTGCTCCCCCTCTTCTCTCTCTCTTCTTTCTTTCCTCTTCATCGCTTCGCATCCTCCAGACTTCGACTGCGAGTCCAACAAGCGATCTTTGCTATACCTCGAGTGCTTCGGCATTCACCTCTTATGGCTAATCAACAGCTTCTTTTCCTTCTGTCATTTCCTTCTATTTCTTTTACCATGGAGTCCCCCGACTCCGACGCCTGGTACCTCCAGGCAAGGTAAGTATCATGTCCCCTCTGCCCTGCTTCCTCATCTTCATCCTCTTTCGTCCTGTTTTTTTTCTGCTTGGGTTTTTTCTTTTCGGTCTGCTTTCTGGGTTTCTTGGACTGGGAGGGTGTTATAGACTGCTTTCTCGTTTGTTTTTTGAGGGATAGACTGGTATAGACGGCGGCGCAAGGAGTACGGAGTACGGAGTCGGGGCGTTATCTGCTTTTATCCTGTATTTTCCTTTCTTCCCCCTACTCACCTTCAGCTTCACACCCCAGGTCTGCTGTGATGAAAACCGTTCACACCGAGCTTTAGGTGATTCCCCCTCTCTGGATATGCCCACCTTGGTGGTCATCCCAGCACATGGTGGAAAGTGTACCTCACACAAGAACAGAGATCTGAGCAGACCTTTTTTGAAGCATTTCTTCCCTTTCCTTGTTTCCTTCTTTTCCTTTCATTCCCGATTTCACTTTTGTCTAGTGTAGCCGCAATGACAGATACCTTTTTGCTTTCAAGTGAAGCAGAGTCTCTTCCGTTGGACGACCCCTTCTGGGCGTTGGCCGTGGAATCGAGAATTGCTCGTGATGTAGCACACGATATAGTTTTCAATCGGAGCAGGCTTGGCAATCTGCGGAGGAGGGAACTGTTTGTTTGGTGGGATGATGAGGGGAGGGAGGAATTCTTCGAGATACGATTATGTTGCCCGGTGATGATCCATCGACCAAAAAGCCAAATTTGCAGGCAGCAGTGGCAGGCTTCACGTCAAGGACGGTCGCATTCAACTGCCACGAGTTGTCATTGAGAACCCAAGAGAGCTAATCTGAGGGACCAACAACATAATCGATCTCATGAATCACATGTACATTAGACACATAGACAGTTGTAGGCAGACAGTCATAGCCAGACATTAGTAGACACAGACAGTGGTAGACAGACACAATTCAACAGTCGTAGAAAAAAGAACAAGTGCATATTCTATAGTTTACTTTTGGTCCTGTTCTACACAATAATGTTGCACGATTCCCAACCGTGGTGTCATTAAAAAAACAAAAAGCCGATACTGGTACTTTCCATCCTCCGCCTCTTCCTCTATTCTGTCTTCTTGTTCAGAAACGTCTTGGGAGCTGGCGCACTGTACAGCCAAACGCCGCAGAAGCAGATGAATCCGATAATGGTGGCCCAGATGCCAGCAATGCCAGTCCAAGCGCCATTGATACTGTAGCTTCGGTCATACTCGTCATGAGCTAAGTGGCGGACGCTGACTGTGTTCTTCTGGTCGATGTAGGTCAGGAAGACGCGCCTGTAGTTGACCTTGAAGTTGAAGATGCCGTGTTGATCGGGCAAGGTGAAGTTGGTGGAGTAGATGGTCTCGTGGTCGTTGGAGAGAATGGGCTTCAATGGGAGGCGCCAGAAGGGAGACAGCATGGTGACTTCAAGCTGGACCTCATCGTCTTCGGGAGTGTGGTAGGGTTGCCAGGTGTTCCAGGCATACTCGGACAGGGAGATGTTGTAAGACTAGAGTGTGTTAGAAGAGATCAACTGGGAGCCGGATGGGCTTCAACTTACAACATCGTTCTTGATGCGGTATCCCTCAGGGTTGGTTTCGTTGCTGCCATCGAGGCGGTGCTCAATGCTGTTGACTCGCAAAACACCCAGTTCCTGGAAAGTCCAAGCAGCAAGGTTGGTGACGAACTCACGGTTAGCAGGGAACTGAGGCTTGCCACCCTGGCGGGCAACCTTTGTGTCAAAAGTCTTGTCCTGGAGCATCTCAGCGGCACCAATGACAGTAATGCGAGCAGAGTTGCGAGCCTGGAGGACGGTGACGAGGTTGAGCTGTCGACCAGCAGCAAACAAATCATCAGGCTCAATGGTCTTGTTCTGCTCCTTGGGGTTGTAGATATAGGCCGTAGCGGGAGATCGAAGGACGGGCGTCAGCTGTGCACCATTGCCGAGTCTGTGGCCGACAGCGTGGGGAACGGAGAGGAATGCGCCAGGGATCTCAAAGTAGTCCTTTCTGCCGGGGAGGAGGTTGCGAGGGGCCTCGACAACGAGGACATCGTGGTCCTCGGAGGCGGAAATGGTGTCGTAAGAGAAATGGTCGACGACCTTGCCGGTGCGCTCCTCGGGGATGATAATCTCGACCTCCATGAGGGCGGCGTCGAGAGCGGAAGGCACGACGTGGGTGGAGGACATGGTGACGAGGAGGTTACCACCAGCAGTGACGAATTCGAGAATGAGCTGGGGAGTCAGATTGGGTCCAAGACCTGCGCAAGAGTTAGCACATCATCAACACCATGAAGCTCAGAAATGACGAACCCTTGATCTTGGTGGGGAGGAAGACGAGGTGATCATAAGTCCTCTCGCCGTGCAGGAACAAAGCTAGGCTTTCGGTTTTTGGTGATTCAAACGTGATCTGGTAGCCTCGTTCTATCAATTGTAAGCTTCAGTATCCAAAAGAATCGCCAATGGGGATAAATACCAGACAAGTCGCGGAAAAAGGTTGTGTAGGCCTCCTTGTCTGTTGGGTTGTCCGTCACAACCAGCATACGGTTGCCAGTTGTGCTCACGGCTGAAACCAGCGCCGCGAAGAGAAAGAGCACAAGGCTCAAAAGTGACCGCATTCTGGCAGAGATAACAATGGCGGGAAATGTGGTTGATTTTTTGTTTGGTTATGGTCTCTCTCTCTCTGCGAGGTGTAAGTTGATGGACTGGCGTGGACAGCTTGCGCTTTAGAACGAGAGCTCTCTACCAATCTGGTACGTAGTTTAGAGGCAGGTACTACTGGCCAAAGGTGAGCTTGCGTTTTGGGATACGTAGCCTTCAGTGGGGGAAGTGAAACACACTGCGCTAGACTTGTTGTGGTAGTGTTTGACTCTCTAAAAGGTTAGAGAGCAGGTGTGCGGGACGAATAATCCGACACCTTCGGCTTGGTTTTTCCGCTCCTGCGATTGGACCGTTGCTTGGAGAGCCAAAGCCCATCATCACCACCAAAAGACCCGACGACAAACCCACCCTCAGATCTCTCGTCAATTGAGTACGAATCGCTCCTCTACTACTTAATATCTACCGCTAACGTCGTTCCGTACAGGTCATCATGTCCGCCGCACCCTTCTTCTGGCGAACTCCCCTCAAGTACTGCCGCTGGGCAGCCCGCGAGCGTCCCGCTCTCTTCTGGTCCGTCATCATCGGCGCTGCTGGTCCCGTTGCCATGCCCATTGTGCCTCCGATCCGACACTACTTTGGCGATATTGATGCGCCCCCGGTTCCTGTTACCTACCCCAGTGCGTTTCCCTCCAGATTGAGCTTCGCAGTATACAGCAGACTAACATCCATACAGTGCCCACCACTCCCAGGAAACAGCTCACCGGCTATGACGATTAAGATCTCGAATTAAAGAGGAAGGAAATAACACGGCTCGGAACAGAAAAGAAGAAGCAAGCAAACAATATTGTACAAACTACGGCGTCACCAGAGAAAGCGCTACAGCGGAGGCGGAGGAATATCATAGAGGAATTAAGGGACAAGAGTCGACGTCCAAAATTTACCAGCAATTGACGCTTCAATTCGATTTTCTACATCCAATCAATACCGATCACAACGCTTTCGAGACATATGTATACACGTCGTGCGCCCACTTGCGCGAGCCAACGCTTTTCTAAACATGCGGTTAAGATCAAACAGCAAACGCCACCAGTGATGTGCAAGAAGCAAGAAACCAAGATATCCTCTCCCACTTTTTCTTAATTAGACGAGACTATTGCGGCGGTTGTGTCGAACTGATGTCCGGTTCGGGAGGGCCAGACTCTATCTATCCCTGCTCAGTAGATTCCATTCGTACTAGAAGCTTGTCAGTATTGGTACACCACAGAAAGGTGGTGGTACTTACAACTCTACCGTCATCATCACCCGTGTAGACGCATGTTGGCATCGGGCTGATACATGTCATGCCTGCCTCTGTATTCGCGCCCTTCTCATTCTTATAATCCACATGATCAAGCTTTCTCAGCAGCTCCAGAGTCCACCGACTGCCGACGATGCTGCGTCGCCAGACATTGACTATACCGCGCTTGTGGCCTGTAAAGATCAAGTAATTGTCAAGCCACTCGTTTCCTGCGCCTTCATAAAAGGCACATGAGTGGATGTAGTCGTCTTGATCAAAGCAGACGTTTTGCTCCAGAAGCAATGTGCCGTTGAGAGTGTACAGTATCACATTCGGTCCAGAGCAGAGAAGGATCTCGCCTGATATGTCGTTGATACGAGCTGATTCGACAGGGCGCACCAAAGGCAGCTTGCGAATAAACGACAGTCGGTTAAGATCCCACAAGAACGCCTGCCCGTCCGTAGACACAGTCAAGAGAGTGCTGAAAGCTTTGCTGACTGCAATTGTCGTGACTGGGAATTTGTGTCCAAACAGACTAGACCTTGGAAGCAGCTCGACTGGTTTACCATGCGCAGTCTGAAGTGCGTATACTGAGACGACGCAGTCTTCACCCGCGGTGATCAAAGTCTTGGAATCGGCAAAACAGGCGCAAGAGATTTGTCCAATGTGGAGGTTCTCAAAGAGCCCAGCCGGCTTTGCCGAGTTAGCGGTGCCGCCGTGAACGAGGATGTGGTTTCGTGTTACCTTTCGATTGTCGCTGAAGAAGAAGCGAATGCTGTTGTCGGCATAGCCCCATTCGAGGAACTTGTCGTATGGAGGGAAGTTGAGGCGGAACGGTGAGGCACACAGTAAGCGGTCCAGCTTGGATGCGTAGAGCAAGGAAGCCACACGCTCGTGGCTTTCTGTTGAGGAGTTGTTAGTCAAGTTCATAGATCGAGAAGGAGAGTCCATACCAAGCAGTGGGTTCGGCAAACAGCTTAAAGAAAACACGCTTGTATCTAATCGTCGAATAGGAGATCGGAAATGCTCTCGGGCGGGATGCGTCTTCATAAATACTTGATGTGGCGTCTGTCCAAAGTTGTGAATGACACCAGCCAAGATGGCCCTCTCCTTAGCATCGGTGATGCTATCCAGGTCAGTCGCACCACGGTACGAGAGATGGTGGAACACGTTGAGGTTCTCCACTGCCGCCTCACCTCGTTGCTTGAATCCAAAGACGAGATCAATCCACTGATGTAGATTCTCACTCACGTAGGGGCTTTCCAGTGCCTCTCTGTGCTTGGCGATGAATATTCTCGGATCACCCTTGGCCCATGGGGGAAGCTCAACATGGTCGACCTTGACGCCGTTGCTTTCGCGATTGCCAAAGTTGTAACCATTGACGTTGGTCAAGAATTCGGGGAGACAGTAGAACTCAGGGATGAGCTCCCTCACGTCGGTTTTGTTCTTGCACGAGGCAGACTGCCATGTTTCTGGAATAGATTGGAAGAGACGATCTGCGTGATCAAAGCTTCCGCCCTGGAGAAGGATGTAGGATTGCACAAAAGGTGGCAGACGGATCAGATAGGAGGACACAATCATAGCAGATGAGTAGTGTGTGCCATAGTGGAAGGGAACCTCTCCGATTTCCTCCAATGCATTGTAGCTCTCGACAAAGCCTCCAACTCTGTGTGGCGTCTGGGCGCCCATCGGTTTGGACAGATCTCGGAATGTGTTGGGGTCGTCAAGATCCAGATCCTCGCTGGTGTAATCTGCCAAGACCCATGGGAACACTGGGTACTGGGTCAAATCGTTGAAGGTCCTGCCAGCCATGGTGTTTACCATCATGAGATAGTGAAAGTTGGAGATTTCGCCCTTTTGCCATTTCTTGAGGAGAGGGTTCCAAGGTGACGCGTTGAAAAAGGTACCGAACTTGGACCCAAATCCTTGGGGCGATTCATCAAAGACCTTTAGAGACTCCAGGCGCCAAGCATCCTCGGGGTTCGGAAGAGTATTGGCACCAGTGGTGTGAGGTGCTTTACTGAGCATCTTGATGAACAAGTTGTCCCGCACCACTGGGTTGATAGTAGTCAAAAGATAACTTCGACCATCGGTAAAGAACACCTCGATCGCAACATCTCGGAAGAGGAAACGGCGCTTTGAGATGCTGATAACATCGTGCCATCGCCAGTGCCTCGACTCTTGCTCCTTGTTGTTCTGTCGCTTCTCCGACGTCTTGGCATCAGTAACGATCTGGGAGAAAGGGTCACGCTCTTCAGGCGGAGCTTGCCAGACGTTGACAATGTCTCCATTAGCACACTGAAACACGTTGTCCATGATGTAAAGCGCATCCTTTCCAATGATGAGGATACCCTCACACGCTTCCAGTCCGATGATTCGAGAAATATTGTATGCAGACTGAACTTGGTCTCCACGCTCCAGTCGTCGCATCACCTTGCGGTTCTTGTCCTCGAAGCCTTCGTCCCCTTCATTAGGATCGTTGGGATCATCAACAAGCTCAAAGTCGTCTTCAGGCGAAACACCAGAGGTAGGCTGCTCCGCTGGCACAGTGCTTTCGGGCTCTTCGGTGAATTGAGGGGGTTCGCTGTTGTTTTCTGGAAGCGCAGGGGCGGCGGTCTTTGTTGGCGACACTGCAGACGTAACAATTGAGGGTGCTGGGCTGGCCGATGTGTTAAGTCGAAGAGTCTGCAAAACCTCGCTCGCCTTCCTCTTTGGCTGATACTCATCCTTACTTATCGTAAAGTCTGGAAGAACCCTGAGCCGCATTCGGTTTCGTCCTTCTGTTCGGTCGAGCTTCCATTTGGGCGGCGCAGCTTCGCTAAACACCGCGCCGGGTCGCATGAGGTCTCTTTCCATCTTCTTGTAAGCGTCGCTAAGAAACACAAGATCATCCTGTTGGTCTTGCATGATCCGCTGGTACTTGAAGTACTCCGAGTTGTAGATACTCTTCATCCAGGCGCTGTTACCGATGTCATGACTGAGTAAGGTTTTCTCTATGTTGATGTTTTCCGCATGCCACACTCTGAGTTTGTCTTTGCGTTTGACCAACCGGACCTTGGCTGTCTCTGCAGTACGTGCATTCTCCGAGCTTACAAAGTCTTCCCATGTCTTTGACATTCCACCAAAGAACAGTACGTCCAGAGAAGGGCGATGTTTGTCAACCCACTCCACAAAACTTTCGTCATCCACGCCTGTCAATTTCTGAAAGTCTTTGGAAAGCTGTTTTTGGTCCGGCGACATGCATGAATGGATCAGCTCATTAGACTCCTCTGGTTTCTGCACCAAGATGATACGTAAAAAGTTGGCTGCTGCAGTTCGAAGGGGCATCTTGTCGCTGGTAAGTTTGGTGTAGAGTTGGTACCAGAACAGCTTGAGGAACTGGTCCTCCCCTGTGAAGCAGCCAAGAATTGACATTTGCCAGTAGGCCATCTTTCCCATGAACTGCTTAGCCTCTACCAGTGTAGTGTCTGAACTATCAAGGTCGGAAAGCCTCAGAAGAATTATCCTCAAAAGACAGAATCGAATGCTGTTGACAGCTTGGCTGCAGAGTCGGACGCTCTTTAGTGAAGCAATGTCGGGGCGTTGCAAAAATTCGAGAAGCATCCCAATAAAGTCAATCATGACCTCGGCCCCATTCAGGAACCATCCTTCGAAAATGGCTTCCGACATATGTTGACAGAGCCTCGAGAGGTTGGTCAGCACACGAGGCTCGCAGATTGCCTTCTGATTGAGTTGGATGTTCTTTTCCAGTTGGGCAACCACATGCTTTAAGATGTAGCTCTCAAAGTAAGCTTGGTGTTCACGGAAGCCAGGGGGAACCTTGGTGAACAAGCCAAACCCAGAAAAGTCTTTTCGCGAAAGAAGCTGATCCATGAAGACGCTCACTACCAGCTCCATAAGTCCGTCCAGAATGTCACTGCTCGGTCTCTTGCTAGGCGTCGACCTAGGCGATGGCAAAGCAGGACTCAAACGAGCTGTGCTAGGACCAACAGGAGATTTCTGCTGAGTGAGAAGAACGAAGGACGATGCTCTCCTGAGGGGCGTGCCCTTGGGTGGTGTCGACTGAGGCGACGGAACTGGGTCGACGCTTGTTGTTCGCACGATTGGTGTAGCATGGGAACCGCTACCACTAATAGGCCGGATAATAACGTCTGTCCCTTCAAATGTCAGGGCGGTATCTCCAGAGTTCAACTCGGTTTCGGGCGTCACCGCATCAGCGCTAACAATGACAGGATAAAGCGCCGATAGCAACAATCTCACCCACTCTGAAGTCAAAGCAAAGTCCCTGAATTCTGTCGAGCGCTCGTGGAGATCAAGAAGGAAACGGATCACAGTGTGTAGAACACCTGCATAGCTTGCAACTCTTTCGCTGTCGCGAGAGAAGTTCGAACGTGTTGCAAGGGCAGTGATCAAGTTCATGGAGCTTGCGCGCGGTCGCATTTCCGGACGGAGCTCTTTAGCGGATGCAAACTTCTTCAGAGTGTGTGAAGCAGGATCAACATATGTTGCTGGCGAGTCTGGATCATCCTGGTGCCTCATCACGTCCTTCAGACCATGTTGCAACATCGCCGTAATGACGGACAAAGACTCGGGATACACAACCTTGCGCTTGCCAAATGTCTCCAGAATATTGAAGAAGTCGAAATTCCTGTCAAAATTGATCTCGGCGACATCGTACCCAAACAGAATACTGAAGCATATAGGCCACAGGGTTGGCATGTCCCAGAATCGCTTGAGTCTGTTAGACATGATCACGAAACCTCCCGACTTTCCAGCGAATTTCGATGTGTAATTGGAGCCATGCGTAACGAGGAGTCGTGCCAAAATCTTGCAGCCGTGAACAACAACCTCCGGGTCATCTTCAGCCAACAGGTACAGGAGCCACTGCAAAGGTTAACAAGGGCTTTCTATAGGAATGAGTTGATCTCACCTTGTTTGTCACCGTCCTGGCAAACTTCTTGATATGCGTAGTGTTGCCCTTTTCGCACAGAATTCGTGAGTACATGCTAAGAACCTTTACACCGAGCTGCTTCTTGGTCAAGAACTTCAGACCAGAAGCAATCCCAGCTGCGGTTGGGTCGGTCGGAGTTGCTCTCCGTCGTGGAAGTGGAGTGCCAGTTCTTGAATTGATTGACAGAGCCCGTGGGCTTCTGTTGATAGGCAAGGGCTGAGAGTGGAAGGCGTATGTGATGAAAAGCGACAAGGATCGCATGACCTCTTGACTGAAGTTGGACGTGACGAGAATCTCAAAGGCTCCCATGAAATGGGATATTGTGTCTTCCGAAACGACCTCTCCTTTCATGGCATCTAGTAGCCTCTTGACGATCCCTAAGATTGTTAGATCAGTTCTTACAGACCAAAAATATTATAACTTACTCATCCTGATCAACCTCCGGCTGTTGAACTCATGGTACTTGCTCTTGACTGCGAATGTCACGAATTGTTTATAGTATAGCTCTTGAATTCGAGGTGCCGACTTGCGCCAGATGTCCAGGTCGATAAGAAGGATGCGATAGGCGAGGGGGTTGATGATGAACGACTCCATAGGTTCCACATGATTGTACCCAACAAAGCCAAGGATCAAGCTGAGTAGTTGGAAGGCCAGTCGGTCACGGTCTTCGTTTGAGACCTGTAGTCGAGTAACGGCGGAGTCGCTGCTGCCACGGTCGTAGCCCAGCTTCACACGAAGGAGCATAGCCAAGATTCCGTATCCATTATCCTTCTCTATAGCTTCACTATTTCTCCAGCTCTGACGAATGCAGTAGAATAGCATTTCTGCCGATCGCACTGTCTCTTCAATCGATGATGCTCGCTCAAAGAGCTTCAAGGCCAGCGGCGTGAAACCGGCGAGTCGCCATAAATTCTCGTCCAAATACGACGGCACGACGACAATGGGATTGCCACGGAATGAGAGAAGACCCTGGATTCTAAACAGAGAATCCGGAAGACTGGGAACAGCACAGTTAATCGCTAGAGGTGCACCCTCCTGGTTAGATGCCCTGAAGAGATTGCGAGCACAGTTCCGTGGCAGTGAGCGTAAAAGTCCTGTATCGTAGAATTGCACATTTTCAGGAAACGTAGCTGTAGGAAGGATGCTAAGCAAGATCTTGGATTCAGGTAGTAGTGAACCAGCTTTCTCACGGACAGCTCTGATGATGTCCGAAGTCTCACCCTTTCCAGGATGTGCAATCTCGTTGCGGAGGCCCAGAGTAGCAGATGCTTCGTAGGTCTGGAAGCCGCCCAGGCTGTCCTGAAAGTTGCCCTGGTATCGCGGACCCAGGCCGAAATGGACCGCGAGATAGTCATCGCTCAAAGCATCCTCAAACAGATGTGCTGAAGCAAGCGACCATCGCGAGAAGACAAGACCGGATCCTATTTGGTTAGACAGATCCTTTGGTGTACCGACAAAAGCCTGCACCGGGTTGGTCTTGTTCTGATTAGAGTTGAACGAGGCAAAACTGTCATGAGCACCAGTGGCCAAGGGCGGCAGATGAGGATAATTGCAGCGTATTTGCTCTGAGAATTCACCATCGACATACAATGAGGCCTTACTAGTAACCATCGTCTTTGGTCGACGATGTACAATGGCGATATGATACCATTTCTTCTCCTTGAACGAAACTGACTTGAAGCGCACGCTAGGCTTGTTAGAAGTAACAGATGTTTGTAGGATAAAGTTGTGGGTATCTCTCTCGAGGTACATGAGCACAAAACATGACTGAGTGGAATCAAAGACGCCAAATATTGTTGTATGCGCGGTAGGGTCGAAGCTGTCTACTCGAATCCATGCTGTAAATGTGTAACCCGCACTAGACTGCGGCGGAAACGATCGACCAAGACTAGACAACTCAAGTGACGAATGGCCGTGGAGAGACAAGTCGAATTGGAAGAAAGGAGGACCTGTGTGTTTGTTTGTCATCTGTAAGCAGAATTCAGACGCCTCAGAGCCGGGCGTCGATAGTAAGAATTGTGTGTCGGCCGGTTCGTTCACGCCCAAGTACATGAGTATCTTGCAGATAGCCAATACTTTCTCTCGCTCAGGTGGGCTAAGAGCTGAATCGGCATTGAAAGCAACTCGGAGGAACTGCGATAAGGCGCCAGTCGAATGGACAGCAGCCCGGTTATAAATAGAGACTGAGATAGCACAGTGAATTGTCTCTAGGACAAGCAAAGAAGCCGGGTTTGCGAGACCATCCTTCATTCGAGGAATAGCCGTCCAGAAACTGACGACTGCTCTCAAAATTTCGGGATGCCGTATAATAGTCTTGGCATTGACGACTTCCCGCACGCCGGGCGTGATATTTTCTGCAGACTTGGCCAACACCAAATCCCATTGCTCTTCGGCGCTGTCACTTTCGTCTTCTTTGGGAGAGTTCTCATCATCTGGCCGTAGCGATTGGCCAATGGATTGACAGAGGAGATCGAGTGCCTCATCGTCTAAGGAGAATGCGAGCAGTTTGCCAAATATATGGCAACTTATCCAGGCATCAGGTTCAGCACCGCCCAGTCCTATGCTTGCGATGACTTGCTCCAGGGCTTCCCATCCGCCTCCCTCAACTTTATATTGGAAATAGCGTCGGTTACCTGCATGTCCACGTAGGGCAACTGAAAAGAGGTTGAGACAGTCCCCTATCAACTTAAACAGGGAAAGCATGTCCGCATCTGTTCTTTTATCGGGGTCATAATAGCCTGAAAAGGCTCGGAGAAGATTGAGGATTGTTTCGAAGCCGTCAGCATGTCGAAAGTCATCTTGGTGGACGGAGGATCGTGTCGCAGAGATGTGCTGTATAATATGTCGTAGTTTTCGCAACAATGGCGGCGTTTGAGGGAAGCCATCTTGCTGATGAAGGGTGGTATCGATACTGAGAGCTTCAAGCAAGCCCTTTAAGATTTCGAAGGACTTTGTTTGGGGTGGGTTCGAGGCCGAAGTGGACGACCGGTATCGTCTTGGTATAGAGGCCATTTTTCGGTGTTGGTTTTCGTTTTCGTCTCTTGTCACGGGTTCATTCCAGAAACCAGCTCCCCCTGAGCCCTTCAAGGGTCCAGGCTGTTATCAGTCGTCGTCGGCATCGAAGGGTGAGATTTGTAACTTGATGGAGCTGCCAGCGCGGGGCGCATGAAGCTCTCGAGCGGGCGGAAACAGCGGTCACGGTGCGGCCACAGTTGGACTCCTGATAGGGTGCTTTAGCTTTATCTTTAGCTGAATACTGGAGGAAACGTATCGAGACTCGTCCAAAAGAGATACTGGGAGCTGAGAAAATTAGCGAAGGAGTCGAAACAATCGGTCACCCACTGAACTGGAGCCTGCACTTACCTGTGCTCAATGCTGTAACTCAATGGGGGGGTCAACCTTGGAGGAGGGTGTGGCGTAGTTGTGGCGAAGGCAGCCCCTCCCCTCTTGTTCTGATGGATCGTCTGAGCTGACGAAGCTCGAGTAATGCTATTGGAGTGACATGTACGCGTTGCGCATGATTAAAGTCGTCCACACCCGCGTTCGCCGCGTAAAGTGGAGGGTGCAATGGAAGGAGTTGACTGGTATTGAGAGACATTGGATTCGAGATGACAGTACTGGACGTGGTAGCACAAAGATATTCCTTATCTGAGACGCTGCAGCCGCGACAGGGTACCACGGAAGCTCTCTGCGGATGCCATAACGCAAAGTATTCAGGAGCAGAGGAGCATTTCTGATTTGATAGACTACCATGACAAAGGATTAAAAGAGTACATAGTTCTCAAAGTGCAAAGTATATTTGATCAAATGTCGCTTCATAATTAACCTCAACCCCCGTTCCAAACAGATTTGCACACGTTGACCAGTAGCCTACTACAGTACTAAAGGTACAGCAGCTACAGAACACAGCTAGTAGACCCGGCTACAGCGCTCCATACCTAGTAGACTTAAATGCAAGCCATCACATATGCTTAAATGTTCCGACAACCCCAATTCCCTCGCCAATTCCGTAACTGTCAATACCACGCCTTGTTCCTTTCTCAAATAGCCTTTCCAACAACTCTGACAATCCTGGGCCTGTTCGAATTATAGTTGACATCGTGCGTACCCGCACTAAACTTTGGCAAGTTCACCGTCAAGTCGTAACTGTCGCCCTCCTCGTCGTAGAACGTATACGCATAGGGATCATCGGTGTGGATTCTGATTTCGTACGTGTACCAGTATGCATAGTCGTTTTGCTCAACGGAATACATGTAGATACCGGTCTTTTTGTAGAAGTCGCTGTTCTTGTCGATCCAGACGAGGGGAGACTCTTTCTTTGGCTCCCAGTTCACTTGGATATCGAAGTCATGGCGGGGATAAGGCATTTTGGTGATAAGAGGATTTAGTGGTATATGTGTGGACGAAAATAGGTAGATGGAAGTTCGTGATGGTTTGTAGTCAATTGAGGTGATAACTGAGCTTTGTTGCTGCTTCTGTTGCATTTGAGCGATCATCTTCTTGTCTTCTTATACACATTTCCCGTCTTGCAATTCGGCTGAGACCAAAGTAATACCACCAGCTAAAACATGTAGTTTGTGAATAGTCACGGCTAGGCCGTGGTTCAGCTGAACTTGCAAGCAATCAGATGCATCTTCAAAGTTCTGTGGCTACCTAGACTACACATTCATATCCTCTTCCATAAGTTTTATGTCTCAATAACTCGGTCGAGACCTGAGCGGGAACACAATAAAACATACCTTTTATGAATAGTCACAACTAGCCGTGTAGTTCAGCTGGACTTGTGAGCATCAGGCCCATCTCAACAGTGCTGTGGCGAGCTGAGCGCATCCCTGCATGTGGGCGAGACCGTCAAATCGTGGGTATAAACACCAGAACTATTGAGCAGCTAATGCCCAAATGCCTCATGAGACCAGCTCTTTTAGACCTCTCTACTACAAGTATGTGACTCTTCCTCTCGATTTTTTAGCTTCAACTTCGCCCTCAACATCCTCTTTGAACATCTGAATTAACAAGCCATCCTTCAATCCTTATGCTCTCAGTATAGTATGGATTCTTAACACCTTGTGGAAATACTTGTCCCTCACTACTAAATCTAACCTCGCCTTACCTCATTTCAAGGTTTCAGACATGTTACCATCCACGTCGCCATCGGCTAGATGCAGCGCCGTTCACTTGACGTTGAAAAGGTAAAATCGTGACTTGGCCCCATGCTGAGCTTAAAGGCAAGGAGATGGCTTGAGGCGCGGTGCCTACCTAGAATAGGCATCTACCACAGTCATTGCGCATCTGGCGTGCCGGCAATAAGAAAAACCATGTTTCAGTTTGCTATTCCCAACATAATGGCAGGTATTCCAGAGACGCGTGTTTTGGCGAACCCCGTGTCTTAATGACGTCGCTATTCTGGTGCAGGGTAGATTCAACAAATATGAGATGGAAGTCTGGAGTTTTGTGAGGCTAGCCAAGTCTATCGTGGTAATACTATTTAAGAGCCTAAATTACTGTGGATTATTGTTTCTATCTGTGATGCTCTGTTATTACGTGAGACATGCTTTATACGTTGGACAATCTTCTCTTGATTTGATGTGTGTCGTCTGATGTCGTGGTGCTGGCTGGCCTAACCAGTCGCGGCTGACTTTCACTGTGTTGAACAGCACTGGATAAAGTGCAAAACAAAGTCAAAGCTCCTAAAATAAACAACTGTTTCTCAAATACCATGTCAGGCACAGACCAGAGTCCTACATTGACCGAGATGTACGTGTAATGATGATTTGTCTTGCATACAACGAATGAATTGTCCAAGTGGTAATTCGTGACACGTCAAACAGGACTTTAGCAACAGTCGGTAATTATTGAGGAAATAGATAACGTATTTCAATTTAATAGCTTGTCTCATTCTGATGCTATGGGATTAAACTGATCGAAAAATGTCAAGTGATGCGCTCTTGTCACATAGATACCGTGAGCAACTTTGAGCACTATCAGCCTAGCTTTGTTTACCTACTGATCTATCGTATGAGCAACGCGGATCCTTGAATGCGTTGAAACAACAGAAGTTCCGAGGTCCGCTTATCGTTATCTCGAATAGGCAAGTATCGGTATCACTATCGTATCGGTGTCAGTATCTGCTTATCAAGCGGATACGAATTGATAGTCGGACTGCCAGCTGCGTCTGTTGAGCAGCTTTGCCTGGAATGAATGATGAGCTAAAGCGGTGTTGAATGGCGTTATCTGATGGGACAGTCATGGCATCTGAGTTGCTTGGAAGTGGAGAGCTCTAGCTTCAGGGACTCCAAGAGTCCAATGCGACGCGCTATGTACCTCATCCGGGCTGCCGGGCTTGGGGCCCTTGGGGCTCTCAAGGTGCCAGGTGCCTGGAGCTGGAGGCTGGAGTGCATGATAAAGTGCACTGGCCAACATGTTCCATGATGGATTATCGTGTTTTGAATGGATAACAGTCGTGAACTGGCAATGCATATTGCTCACCGAATCATGACGTCTTCCCTGTCGCGTATTGTCTTTCCAAGGAACAACCTCCCCGAGTCAAAATGTCACTCTTGACCCCAGGAACGGACTGGGACTGGGACTGGGATGGTGAGGCGCTGTCGGCGTTGGCT
The DNA here is from genome assembly GCA_002093855.1 of Fusarium praegraminearum. NCBI lineage: Eukaryota > Fungi > Ascomycota > Sordariomycetes > Hypocreales > Nectriaceae > Fusarium > Fusarium praegraminearum. Next base: position 332,261 of record LXHY01000028.1, on the reverse strand, counting down.
TGGAGCGAACAGCGCTTCAGTTTTAGTTGAGACATGGGCAGGCACGTGCCAGGGACGTCGTCTGACTCGATGGATCAGGCGGATTAGGTCAGTGGGGACCAATCGGAGGCAAATCCCTCCCCGCATTCTGCTTTCTTGCACTGGGTAGAGCTACACCTGCTTTTGGCTGCAGGCACCGCAAACTGGAAGGTACCGTACCCTGTTGAAAGCTCTAGCTGTCTGGGTGGATCTTGACACTGCGCTATCAAGATACTTCGATCGGCTAGAGGAAGCACAGTGTTGGTTAGATTGCGCAGCCATGATGTACTGTACGTGAACACGGCTGAGTAGCTGTAATGGATCGTCAGCAGCCTTGGGTGAAAGTGAAACAGAGAGTCCTGCATTCAGTGACTGGTAGACTGGATGATGGAATACTAGAGATGTTTGCTCACAAGAGAGAGTCCCCGATAAAGATTCAATCACTGAAACGTCAACGATGAACAGGCGCCAGACTCAACAATTTGAGTTCAGCCGTTGCCATGTTGCTCCCTGTAGACTGTCATCCATGAGCCTGGAGCCATGACCATGACTCGAGGCGAGGCGGACAAACACGACCGGGTTATCAGCCGTCAACAAGATGAGGCAATCGTCTATCATCAGTTGACCTCGGGGGCATCAAAATGGCGGTAAACAATAGGGGACAGACACTCGTAACGAGTCTTGTTGCTTTCGGTTCACTCAGTAGAGATCTCCCAGTGAATCACGTCCATCATGACCATTCCTCGGGGGTTCAGACAGCCGGATTCGAAGCCGCCTCGGCCTTGACTACCGTGCACCCCCGGATCTTCACACGGACTGTCATGAGTGCTTGTTTGTACCTTGCGCACGATATGCCGTTATCGCATTGCCTCGGTGACGGCCATTGGCTCTCTAGGACGCGCACTAGGCCGAATATGGGGCTCAGCCACTGTGTTATCGCCCATCCTAGCGATGGATGCGTCACACCCTCCTGCCCTCCCCCAGGCCCGCTGAGGCAACACTGGAGCTGTCGCACGCAGCTTGCGCTTTGCTTATCTACCCCAGGTCCTGCCGCCATCGCTTCTTCTTCCTTTCATCATCTCTCATATCCAACATCACTCTCTATCCTTTACAGCATCGATCCCGTCTGATTCCATCGGTGCAGACAGTCAAGGACTTCAATCCGTCCATTTGTTTTTGTCTTTGAGTCGCAGGTAGACACAAATTTCGAGCTTTGCGCGTTTCGTCATCATGAAGTCCGCTCTCACTCTCTCCGTGGCCGCTGTCGCCAGCGCTGCCTCTTTCAGCGTCGGCACCGTCCACGACAAGGCCGCCCCCATCCTCAGCTCTATCGATGCTGAGACCATCCCGGACTCGTACATCATCAAGTTCAAGGACCACGTCGATGAGCATGCTGCCACCAACCACCACATGTGGGTTCAGGACACCCACACCCAGGGCGAGTCTGAGCGCTTGGAGCTGCGAAAGCGATCCATTCCCTTCACAGACAAGACCTTCTCTGGCTTGAAGCACACCTTTGACATTGGTGAGGCCTTCAAGGGCTACGCCGGCCACTTTGACGAGTCCATGATCGAGAAGGTCCGAAACCATCCTGACGTAAGTGCCAACCACCAAATGCCTCATGAATCATCACAAGCTAATAGTCCATCCAGGTCGAGTTCATCGAGCGCGACACTCTTGTCCACACCATGGTCCCTGTCTCCAACAACAAGGACATGATCACTGAGGACAAGTGCGACGGCGAGACCGAGCGATCAGCCCCTTGGGGTCTTGCCCGTATCTCCCACCGTAACGCCCTCAACTTCGGTAGCTTCAACAAGTACCTCTACTCCTCTGATGGTGGTGAGGGTGTTGATGCCTACATTGTTGACACTGGTACCAACATCAAGCACGTCGACTTTGAGGGTCGTGCCCACTGGGGAAAGACCATTCCCTCTGGCGATGCTGATGAGGATGGCAACGGTCACGGTACTCACTGCTCCGGCACCGTCGCCGGTAAGAAGTACGGTGTTGCCAAGAAGGCCAGCGTTTATGCTGTCAAGGTCCTCCGATCTAACGGCTCCGGATCCATGTCCGACGTTGTCAAGGGTGTCGAGTTTGCTGCCACCAGCCATCTCGAGCAGAAGAAGAAGGCCAAGGACGGTAAGCGCAAGGGCTTCAAGGGCTCTGTCGCCAACATGTCTCTTGGTGGTGGCAAGACCCAGGCTCTCGATGCCGCCGTCAACGCTGCTGTCCGCACTGGTATTCACTTTGCCGTCGCTGCTGGCAACGACAACGCCGATGCCTGCAACTACTCCCCCGCTGCCGCCAGTGAGCCCGTCACTGTCGGTGCCTCCGCTCTTGATGACAGCCGTGCCTACTTCTCCAACTACGGAAAATGCACTGACATCTTCGCCCCCGGTCTGAACATTGTCTCCACCTGGATCGGCAACGAGAAGGCCATCAACACCATCTCCGGTACCTCCATGGCCTCTCCCCACATTGCTGGTCTCCTGGCCTACTACCTCTCTCTCCAGCCCGCTGAGGACTCCGAGTACGCTCTCGCTTCCATCACCCCCAAGAAGCTCAAGGAGAACCTCATCTCCGTCGCTACCGAGAACGCCCTCTCCGACATCCCCTCCGACACCCCCAACCTGCTTGCCTGGAACGGTGGTGGCTGCAGCGACTACAAGAAGATTGTTGAGGCTGGCAGCTACAAGGTTAACAAGGCTGCTCCCTCTTCTCGCGTTGAGAACATCAAGCACGCCGTCGGACAGGAGGTCGAGGTTGTCTCTGACAAGCTGACCACTGGCGCTAAGCAGCTTGGCTCCAAGGCCGAGAAGTTCTCCAAGAAGATCCACGAGCTCGTCGATGAGGAGCTCGAGCAGTTCATCAAGGAGCTTAACCTGTAAGATATATCATCTTATCATGTTTTAATGGATACGCATTTGTTTGTTGGGACTAGGTTGGCATTGGTTTATGGTTTGGGTACATGATATTGATAATGGCGCTTGCTCTCTTTGATGACCAGTTGTCATCGCGCGCCATTGCATGGAATAGTTTGTGAAAGCGAGCTGCATTTAGGCTTTGCTCATTATTACAATAAATCTCTTATCCTAAGCGCTTTTGTCCACTCGTGTGCCATGGCTGTGATTGTTTATGTATGCATTCTGATGATTCTGATGAGTAGAAGAAAGCTTGGCCTACAGGAATAAATAAAGTAAGAGAAGGGCCTAAGTGAGGCAAGCTGACTTACTTATTTCGTCTGTCACGTTTTCAGGATACTACAAAGTCTCTGTTAATGGTTGGGACCACTGGCTCCTGCCATTCTGCTCACTTGCAAATAGTTCCTTCCTCCTGTCAAAGTTGTTTGCTCCTTCCCAACACACTCATCTATTGTATCTGTCGACTCACTTCCCATCGAGCTTACCATGTCTTCACTCACTCGCATCTGGTGCTATCACCAACTGGACATTGATCTATCATTCTCTTGCCTGTCGAGTCTTTGCCAGTCTTCATCACTACTCAGCTTTAACTCACAATTACACCCTCGGATCATTCATGAGAGATGCTTCGGCGCAACAGCTCTCGAAAAACGAACCGTCGTCCACTGAGCCGGAGCCAGTCGACCAACTCTGTCGTCCGGAGTCCCATTCGTGACCTCGAGTCCATTGACCCTGCAAAGGCTGAACGGGATGCAAACATTGCTGCGGTTTTGTCCTACCACCGAGCCCAAGACCGGCCGTATAGTGAGAGAATGACTCTACCAAGAGATCCAGCAAGCTTCTATGACAGAAGCAGTGGCACTGGTAGCGTGATTAGAAACAGTCCGCAGCGGACTGACAGTGCTTTGAGCCGTCATGGCACTTCGGATATCGCCCGACAACGAAGTGTACGTTTCGCTGGCCCTTCAGCTCTACCACGCCGAAATGTAGCGTCTAGAGCGAATGGGGGCCGAGACTCACCAACAAAAGCAACTTCAACGATCCATGCATTCGGAAAAGCAAATACGAGACCCTCCTCCACACTGTCATTTCATCGCGAAAAAACAAACAAATTCTCCCTTACACGACGTTACCTAGAGACCCTGCAGCCACCCGAAGAGTGCTACAACCATCAACAACAAGATGCCGTTTCCATGTCCTCCTCATACAAAAAGATCAGGAAATCTCGATCCATGATGACTTCGTCGCATATTTCTACAGAGGTTGTTTCCACAAAAGACTGGACTGCTAAAAATGACATGCGTCCACGCTCTTCGCCTTTGCCGCCCACGAGCAACGATGACGAACGGCTGAAAGATGCGCGACCCAAAACATCAGCGCTCAGAGCAGCCACATCCATGAGTTTTCTCAGAAGTCGACGAAAGACGGCGGCTTCCCGTGCGAGCATCAATGTAGAAGACAGCGACGCTGCACTTCGACTTGCCAGAGAGAGATTTCGACAAATACAAGAGGAAGAGGCAAAAAAGAACCAGCAATCTACATTGCTGCGGCCAAAGACTAGAGAGAGCCAATATTCTGCAACCCTTCGCAAATCCCTCCGCAACTCTAGCAACAATTCCGCCGCACTTTCTTCGACGTTTTCCACCAACAGCGCCTCTGTTTCAAAGCAACATGGGGTCCGAACGACGGTGCGCAAGGTCTCGCATGGCTTGAGGTCAAAGTTGCGAGGTCTTTTCGGCAAAGGAAAGAGTGAGGACTCAGAACTGGAATACGACCAATGTGTGGCAGAGAGGGATTCGGACGGAGAGAGCTGTCTGCACGTTGGGGACACTGCGACAACGGAAGAAGCATCTGTGTTCCAAGTGACATCACATGTTCCCTCGTTACATGATGTACCTTCGAATAAAAAGCTCAGGTCTCGCAAAGGCAGCGTGGAGAGCTTGATTGATGGTGGTGAACACTGTGTTTCTGACGATAGGTCTCGTGTCACCAGCTGGACGAACTCGATGACAAGTCAAGAGACAGTCGGAGACAAGGATAGGCAGCGCCTTTCTATCATCAAAGAGACTGCCATGGCTACTGAGAACGACTTTGAGAAGAACAGGGAGAATTGCGAGGCTATGAATAAGCAATGGCCCCAGTCTACCATTCGATGCGTTCAGCCTGACGACGATGACGGATCCCAGTATCTTTCCTTGTCGACCTTGGATCTACCGGTCCGTCAAGATACAGGCTCTGAGAAGGACCTTTGCGCCACAGACGACAGTATTTATTCATTTTCGGCTGAGGATGCCCCTGCTGAGGATACCCCATTGCCTCCAGCGATAGGATTGAACCTCTTGGAACATTCCCCGGGCCGCAGGTATACCCGTCAGCCATCACCCGAGATCTCAATCTATGCACCAGCTTATGAACACCAACGCGACACATCTACCGCTAGCTCAGTGGAATGGAAGACGTGGCTGAGCTCAAAAGTGTCCAAGCTCGAAGGTCCCTCGACTCCTACTAGACGCAAGCAAAATGGCGCTCCAGCAATGGGACATGTCAGAGAGTTGGCTTCAATGGGATCTACTCCAGAGCTCTTTGTATCGAAAGACAAGCGCACACCAAATCGAAGTCCTCTGGGCAGTATAAAGGGAAACGCTCAAGCATTTCCTGACGATAGCAGCCCGACGAGACTATCACGTCGAGTTATTATCGGATATGATGAGAACTCAGCACCGACTTACGAAGAGAAGACTGCCGATAAAGAAAGAACACCCTCCATACCCCGTCGGAGCACCTTGAGAGCAGTACCTTCGCTCCCAAGTGTCATCTCGCGAGGGAGTTTGATGGAGACGGGATCGGGAAGAGAAATGCATCGAATGAGGTCCCTGAACACACTAGGTCGCCTGAACTCGACACCGGAAGAGTCTGTCACGAAACGACGTTCCCGCACACGCATTTCTGGGTGGCAGGGCTCACCAACTAAGTCAAGCCCTGGTGTTGGTGGCCAAGGAAAGGCGCATGTTGCCAGAACAACAGATTCGCCGGATCTCCTAGGACGACACAGATAGAGCTACTTGTCGACTAGGTCACGAACAATGTTGGAGAAGCCAGGCGAAGCGACTAGAGATGCAGAGCAGAGAGCACAAGCGATGGGTAGCAAGACAATGGTGGACATGTTTCTGAGTAGCCGGCGCAATCGGGAAGATGTAGGAAGCAGTGGACTAGGGAGTTCACCGGCGGAGTTTCTGTGACGTACGGCAGGCCGACTTGGAGTTTTGTGTTTTATAAATATAGCCATGGTAGTGAAAGAGGAGTATATGGTAATGGCCAGACTTGTATATAAATTAGCTGAAGGGAGGATCGAACACAACGACATTCCTAGTAATACGATAATACCACTATGAAGACATACGGCCTGTTATTGGCACTTATGAGAAGGGTCCATCTTTTGGTGAGTATCTGTCACTGCGGCGGAACTTTTGTCAAATACTGTGTTATCCAAAGTGCTAAATACATCCAAAATAAGACTCGCTACTGATTAATATTATGTTTTATCTCTGCTTGATAGGACATACGTGTACCTCCCAGTTCTTAGCATACTCCTTGGGAAACGTCTTTTCCCTCCCATCCACCCACTCTCCATACTTCTCATGCGTCACAGCCTCACCAAGCACACCCTCCCTGGCCCCATTCTTTGTATAAGCTAAAAAGTCCAGCGTCACCTTGACATACTCCCCAAGCGCCTTGCGCACATCCGCAGTCGCGCCCGTAGCAAAATTGAGGAGGAGCGGTTGCAGCAGCGGCGCATCAGTCACGCTGGGATGCGCAGTTCCAATGCTGGTGAGGAACCACGCTGCGCCGACTTTGTCGCGCACGCCTCGTACTATCTCGGCGACGGTGTCGAAGTGTGGGCGGCCGTAGAAAATGCTGTGCGCTTTGGACCACGAGTTGGAGTGTACGACGAGAAGAGGGACGGGAATTTCGGCGTTGAGTTGACCGCTTGATTTGCCTGGGTCGAGAGCGATACCGCCGATGGCGGGGTTGGAAGATGTGGTGTTTGCGGTCTTGAGGGCTTGGAGAGCACCGGTTGCGCCGTATGAGTGACCGTTTATGGTGAGGTGGTTGAAGTCCAGACGGTTGGACCATGCGGCGAGGGTTTGGCCTTCGTGGCGTGAGTTGGAGGTGAAGATCTCTGAGCCTTTGCCTTTGTTGACGTCTTGTAGAACACGAATGGCCTGAAGGATTTCTTCTGTGCGAACGGCGAGTTGTTCTTTCTTAAGAACAGTGTCGTTCATGGGCCGAGTAGACTGAAGGTCCTTTTCCTTGAGGAGAAACACTGGTCTATCCTTTTTATTCTTGATCTGGACCATGGTTCCGGGACAGCTTCCATCGCGATGTTCGAGCGCTGCGATGACATGGCCGTGGCTGGCGAGTTCGCCTATGTAGTGTGTGTAATCCGTTCTTGAACTCACAGAGCCGTGGGAGAAGATCATGACGGGGAACTTTGCGTTGGAGTCGAGAATGGGCGTGTCGACGTTGGCGGGGATCTTGATACTGCCTACTAATAGCCAGAGCGCAAAGGTGAAGATGGGACGGGTGATGAAGTTGTTGAAGTTTGCGGCGCGAGCGTAGCCTTCTGCTGTGAGACTAATTGGTTTTGGGACCCAGGGATGTAGCGCAGTGCGCGAAGCAGCGTTTTTGATGGTGGGATAGTATACAGTAAATAGCACAGTTTCGACTTCAAAAGCTGGTTTGCCCGTTTCTTTTAGGATAGTATCGGAGATGCGCTTTGGTTTGTCGAGTGGGATCTCGAGATCTATCGCTCCAACGTCATGAGGACCCGAGTACGCCGGTAATCGCGACGAGAAGAAGGGCTGCCATGTGACGAAGCAGTAAAAGACGTAAATGCCTATAACCGAGCATGTAATATAACGCCATGTTACACGCGGGCGGAGGGTTCGTCTAAACCGGTGGAATACAGAGGATGAAGTAAAGCGGGAGAACAAGGTTAATGGTCTTGGGTCCAGCCATCGCGGTGGTTTAGTCAGTGGGGAGGAGGAAGACATTGAGAGCGGGAGATCCGGATCTGAGTCTGTGGGGGAAAGGGCGTTAAGTTCTATGTCGATGGAGTTTGGGGATGGGGATCTAGGGGGCATGATGTTTTTTATTGGTGTTGGTTTTTAGGATTGACTTTGGTATGATGTCGTTGATTGAGATGATTCAGGTAAAGTCGAGGCTTGTTTCTGGGCATGACGCAAGAGGGTTTTGGATTATATCCGTGTGATGGTTATACCCGGGGTACTTTAAGTTTTAGGTTTTTCTTATACCCTGGAGGGCATTATCAGCACCATGGACTGATGAAGGTTAACATGATGTTGGACATATTTGCAGGTTGTCTTAAATTAATTTATTTTGAACATTTTAGATAAACCGATTTGGAAGTGTCTGATATATAAAACGGCTTGTGCTCTATTGACAACTCAGAGTTAGTGTTCTTCCTTCTCTCTGTACCCATCCAAATGTTTGAAGGCTGTTCCACCCATACAGACTCCTCCGACGTTTGACTACTCTCTTGTATCGCTTTGTTAGTCTCTTTAATTCGTAAGAATCTTACAATTTCAATTTTTTAATATTTATTGGTAGCCTCGTAGTGAAATGGCAAATGTTCACTGCAGCCTAAGGTGGTCAAACACTCCTTCAAGCATAGAAGCCTTGGTCGAGCAAATCCAACATGATCGAGATGGTTATGCAGAAAAACGTGATTCTCCTACCAAAAGAGAAACATAAAATATTGTTCATTCTTAGTATGAGGGAGTAATCATTCTAGACTCTGACATCAAGACTCCACTCGGAAAGCCACCCGATGTCGAACCAAGGGCGCATTTGACAACCCAAGGCGCAATACATAGAATATAAAAAAACAACACTTCTACCTCACAAAAGAGAACAGCAAAAAACCAGACTCATCTATAATGAGTTCAACATCAATTGAGCTGCGAGCTCGCGAAGAAGGGTCCTCTCCAGCTGAAGATGTCGATCTCACGAGCACTCATGAATTCTCTTCACTACCACCTGTAGATGGCGGAAAAGATGCTTGGTTCTTCCTCGCTGCTTCATTCATGGTTGAAGCTCTTACTTGGGGCGAGTCTAATTTACACATATATTAAAACAGAAATACTGACATTAGATCCAGGCTTTCCGTTTGCTTTTGGTGTCTTTCAAGATTACTACAGTACCAATGCACCCTTTGAGGGATCATCAGCCATTGCCGTCATTGGTACCTGTGCCATGGTGAATGACCCCATATGCACTACCAGAACCTTACTCACATCTCTAGGGAATAATGTATCTCGGTCTCCCCTTTGTTATGACCCTTCAGCGTCTCTACCCCAAGCAAAGCCGCTGGTCTCCAATGATAGGACTCTTCATCATGTGCATCGCCCTTGCGCTGAGTTCCTTCTCGCAAAACACCACCCACCTCATCCTCACGCAGGGCATACTCTACGCCATAGGTGGTTCCATCTCCTACTGTCCATGTCTGCTATACATGGATCAATGGTTCGCCAAGAAAAAGGGCTTTGCTTTTGGAGTCATGTGGTCAGGCACCGGTCTCGCTGGCTTTGCATTACCGCTCCTCTTTGAGAAGTTCCTCCACGACTACGGTTTTCGCACTACGTTGAGAATATGGTCTGTTTCTCTGTTCGTGCTGACGTTGCCGTTGGCATATTTCATCAAGCCGCGTCTTCCTCACTCTGCTACGAGACATATTAATCCTCTCAAGTTGGGCTTTGCGCTACGACGGAACTTTATGCTGCATCAGCTTGCGAATGTTACTCAAGCGCTGGGATTCTTCTTACCGGGTATTTATCTTCCGTCGTATGCCCGAACGGCTCTTGGGGCTGGGACGTTTGCTTCGGCGTTGACGGTGTTGTTGATTAATGTTGCTTCGGTGTTTGGGTGCGTGGCTATGGGTGCACTTACAGATCGTCTGCACGTCACGAATTGTTTCTTGATTTCTGCGATGGGAACAACACTCAGCGTGTTTCTTCTATGGGGATTTTCGACGAATTTGCCTGTGCTGTATATTTTCTGCGTGGCTTATGGGATCTTTGCAGGTTCATATACAACTGCGTGGACTGGAATTATGCACATGGTATCATCCGGAGATGTAGCCAGCAGCAGCGGAAGATCGTTTGATCCGGCCATGGTGTTAGGTGTTTTATCCGCAGGACGAGGGATCGGAAATCTAGTATCGGGACCACTCAGCGGGGCGTTGATCAAGGGAATGCCGTTCCAGGGTCAAGCATTTGGGGGATACGGAACGGGATATGGTTCGTTGATTATCTTTACCGGTGTTACGGGGTTAGCTAGCGGTGCTACGTTTGTGTTTAGAAGGGTTGGATGGGTGTGATTTGCCTGCCGTGATCAAGGCAAGGCATGTATGTTTCAAGATGGGGCAAATAGAGGAGGGTGTAAAATGACTCGGCCGACCAAGACGGACCAAAACAAGGAACCAATGGATGGTGTTCATGACAGGCTTAGTCTCGTCTGACAAGGACACTTGCTCACCGTAGATGTCTGGGTGGATTGATTACACACGTATGACACCATTCTGATGCTTGAATTTCGGTCAGGAATAACCTTGAGGGTATGGAAGTATTCTAGACTGCGGCATTTACTGGGGTTAATCTTGTGTTAATGGTTATTCGATTACCGTATCCTGATGTACCTATTAACGCATCACACGTGCCGTTCTTGTTTCTGCCATTCCGTATTCAATCCCTGTTTCTTTCTTTCTCTGTCATAATTACACTCTGATTCTAAGAAAGGATATAAAAGACGACTTATTCACTCATACTATATCAAACATATACACAGTCAATCATCATGACAGATACAAACAGCGAATCGAGTCACACCACATCTTCTGATAGAGATTACGAGACAGAGAACGAACAACTCAGAGCCAAGATTCAGTTTTTAAGCAATGAGAAAAAACTGATTCAGTCGCTTCTCGATAACCACAAGAACTGTATCAAATATCGTCAAAATTCATCGTCGAGTATGGATTCAAAAGAGGGGGAAACGACATCCCTCAAGTACCCGGCGTAACAGCCACGCACACATGGAGTTGATAAACTACAATTATCTTGGAGGGGAAAGGAAGAGATGAGGTTTAGCTGATTTAGTATGGCACAGGCTCAAACCAGAGCTGTTGATTTCATGGTATGGAATGAAGGATGAGCTGAGATTGCGGATAAATGAGCTTGTTACTTTCGATACGGATAATGCTTCAGGCTGAATGAAAGGATGGACGTTACAATATTGACGGCGATATGTGTATTTTTTACCAATTCTATGTTTCCAGATCCATGCACATGCATAATGAATCTACTTGTTCCTTTCGTTCTTGCTCGTGAGCTCATAGTCGACGTACGTAAATTTAAGCGCACAATGAAGGATTCACACCATATCAGATCAGGAGTCCACACTTTCTTGGCACATACAGAGATCGTCGATGAGATGGATGCCTCGGAGGGCCCCGAGTCTTCTTATTGGATTATGCAGGATATGTCGCAGTCAAGGCCGACACTAAGCTCACGTCTATACAGTGTAAATGTTTTGATGATAAGTAGATATATCACGTGGATGGTATGCATATCTACATGATAAGAATCGGAGTCTCGCTACTGACAATCTCAGTCCACCTTCTCGTCCCCTGCATACCCCAAATCGTCGTCAACGCCTTCACTGCAACAGGAATACTCCCGAAACTCGTCACACTATACAACCCCGCCAATCTAGTTGAGAAAAACTCCCTATGCTCTGGTAAGATACTCTCGGCCGCTGCTACAAAGTACGTCCACACGAGCGCATGCACGCCTTTGGTAGAAGCATCTAGGTTGAGTACCTTTTGGCGTAGCTGCTCGACGAGATGGATGGATTCTTCGTCGGAGAGGGAGGATTCGGCGCGTCGACGGTAGATGCTGCAAGCGTCGAAGATGGCGGAGCGGATTACTTGGATGTTGGGGGCGTGCTCTGAGTCGGGGGGAAGTTCGGGGTAGGCCATGAAGTCTAGGTATGCTTCGGGGCCGGTGAGGACTTGGAGGCCTTTGGATTCGTTGGCTAGGGGGACGCCAAAGAGTTGGAACCTGTGAAATATTAGTCTTGATGGTTTATGTGGAAAGGTGTTTGCTTACATCTTGATTTGCTGAAGAAAGAATTCCTTCAGACTTGGTGGCAGCATTGTAATCCAATCCGGATACGACGTTAGACAATTCAACATCTCAAGAAGATATGTATAATTGTCCGCTCCTGTGATGGTCTCTCCAACAAGAAGTACCAAGATGGTAGCCAGAATATACGGATTGAAAAGCTGTTCTGGGCTAAGCTGTAGGGAATCACGCCGTAGCTTCTGGACGATTGCTTGATGGCCTGTTTCGGCGATGTGTTGTAACCTGGGGTCTTTCTGACCGAGGTGAAACGCTGACACGACAGATACTGCCTGTGCGAGGTTGTCGTCGTGGCATGCTAGTGGTAGGATGACGTCTCTGTATCCATTGCTGTTTGAGTCGAGGACGACCATGTGTGAAGCTATTATATCGGAGACTAATCTCTGTTAGAAAAAGGAATTGGAAGGGTGAGTTGAGAACATACAATGACTAAACATCTTCCTGGTTTGAGAACTAGACACTGCGTTGAGTGATGGATGAATGGTAATACGTCGAGCATACGGCACAACAGCCCCTGAACTCGAATCGAAAGAGTCATCCGATGATGGCGAAGCAACATCATCGGAAGAAGCGGAGTCAGTATGACGCAACGTCGTAGGACTATTTCTTCCCTGACCGTTCCTCATACGATCCTTTCTAAACCGTTTTCCAGGTTCAACCCATCGAAAACTCTTTTCGGGTTGATTGGGGCTTGGTTCAGTTGACGAAGGAGTTGATGTGGTTGTGGTTGTGGTAAAAGTCAAAGTCATTGGTGTTGCCGTTGTGGCCATGTGGCTGCTGAAGCGACACCGCAGACCCTGACCAGAGCAGGAAATACCCTTTTTCTGGCACTTGAGACATTCTGGTTCTGTCTTGTCACACTTGAGACGCCTTTTGCAGCATTCGTAGCATCCTATTTGATATGGTTAGTTTGTGTTTGTTTAGTTTAGAGTTGTGAGTTATATTACCGTTGTTTCTCTTGGCGAGTGACATTGAGAGTAGAGAAGGGAAGTAGGTTCTCGCTCTTTTTCCGCTTTTGGAGATTGGAAGTCAATATGTCCGGAGTGGAGCGGACCTTGAATATCTTTATTATATTCTCGTCTCGTATGTTCTACTGTCTCGAGATGTATCTTTGTTGGTTAGTTCGTTTGTTATTCGCTGTGATGAGAGGTACGCGGAGGGTATGAGGAATGCGCTGGGGGCTCTGTAGAGTTTAGGGGCCAGGGGCGCTAGTGATTGGGGGTGTTTGGTCTAGAACCTTTAGTTTTTGGGTGATGTTGTCTGATCCCCAGACAAAGACTAACCCGGAGGAATGAATGACAAACGGTACATGTTATTTAAGTTAACTCAGGGTGACCCGAACATCCCCTGGTGCCGAAAAGCCCTGGTCTTCTGGTGATATAATCAGTTAATATCTCTCATATTAATAGATCAGATTATCTAAGCACATCATGAAAAGACCAGGTCTGTTCAGCACCAGGGGATGTTCGGGACACCCTGAGGTAACTTATTGCTTGCACTAATTGAAATAGGAAGGCATTTTTGTTACAAGTCAATTGCATCATGCCCGATAGTGTTCGGTAATTACTTTGATGTTTGTCACGTAAACTATTGCTCTTCTCGCTCCGACATGTTCAAAGAGATGGATCTGTACCACCAACATCACAACACACAGACCATAGCGCAACGCCAAAAGTCACCAATTGATGACGATTTAATACGTATAGAACAATAAAAGAAGTTCTAGAAGGATGGAATTACAAGCCACCTCGTCTACCTTGCCCTGCGAGGCACATCTTTTCATCCTGTCCATCAGCCGCACTACAGCACTAAACCCAGCGAGGCAATTCAAGCCTGAACATCCAATCAGATACTTCGGGTCTCCCGGTACAAGTGTGCATCCAAAGGATAAACGTTTATGTTTTGGCGTCAGACCCGCGGAGATGGGATGAGAATCTGATATTGGAGGCTGCAACCCTTCGGCGAAGGGGTACTTTTGAGGAAAGGTGTCGTGGTTTTCGGAATTGATGGTTCGTCCGGGTAGGTGTTCCTGAGAGTTGGGTTACCAGACTGTTGGAATCGCTAGTTGCTGGGTGGCTTTGTTAGAGTTTGAGACGTAGAATCAGGCGGCCGGTTCCGACCACTACCATCTTAAACTGGTGTAGGAATTGGTACTTCAAGCTCGATCGATCCCCGTGGGGAATCGAATGTCGGAATTAGGAACCGATGGTTTACTCCAGCTCGAGTGATGGGTAGTGGAGTATAGGGCTGATATCCATTCTCAAGTCTGTCCACAGCAGTTCATGCTACTGTGGAGAGGTTCATGTGTATTGATCTGGTCTAGTCTCAAGTTGGCCTTGAAGAGATTCCAGTACCAGAGCAACTCCAAGACCTTGTCTCTAGATAACAATCCCATGTCCTATTCGCACAACTTATCTCGTCTCCACGACTCTACCCGCTTATCCTGATCATCATCCACTAATATCCTCGGGCGAATGTCACCCGAACCGAAATTTCACGAGAATTTTTCAGTGGAGACTTGTTGGTATAAGTCGTTATTCCCGGTCGTTATAAGGAGAAAGGAGCGGTATCGGTGTACACTCCGACTTTTGTTTTGTTACAGTAACATGATCCGACTTTTTGTAAAAAAAAATCTCTGTTTATGAATTATATTCTGTCTAATTATCGTGAAAATGGCTGTGAAAACATCGCAATCTGAGGATCCAACCTTTGAACTCATGACGTGAGTCTATCTCTATACTATTGTCACAGGAATGAATACTTACAGTTATTAGGAGAACAGGGACGCTTCGTCGTGAGGGCACTCGCTCAGAGATGCAAGATCTTGAAATCATTGCTTCAGCGGGTGCTTCTTTTCGACCAGGCGATATTCCTCCACCTCCAGATGGCGGTCTTCACGCCTGGACGCAAGTAGCCATGGGCTGGATCGCCATCTTTGCAACATGGGGCTACGTCAACTCGTTTGGCAGTTTCCAAGCCCACTACACGTCCGTACTTCCTCAGACGCCGTTCCAAATCTCTTGGATTGGGTCAATTCAGGTCTGGTTTACTTTCTTCGGAAGTGCCTTTTCTGGAAGATTGCTCGACGCTGGGTTCTGGGTTCCTACCTTCATTGTAGGCTCGACACTGCAGCTTCTGGGAATTTTCACAATGAGCTTGTCGACTTCGTACTGGCATCTCATGATCACCCAGGGCGTCGTCACAGGTATCGGTGGAGGAATTATCTTTGCTCCTTCCCTAGCGCTGGTAGCGACATACTTTGAGAAACGAAGAGGTATAGCCATTGGTCTCGTCACCACTGGTAATTCTCTAGGTGGAACTGTTTATCCTCTCGTTGTGCGGACGTTGCTACCAGAGATTGGATTCTCATGGACGGCGAGGGTGTTGGGGTTTATTAACTTGATAGGGTTTATCCTGGTGGCTATCTTTATGAGGCCTAGACTTCCGCCGAGACAGACGGGACCTATCATTGACTGGACGGCGTTCAAGGATGTGCTGTATCTTTGTTACGTGAGCGGCTTGTTCTTTTTCGTGTGGTCTGTGTACTACACTTTCTACTATGTGAGTACACTTTTCTCTAACATGAAGAATGGTTACTAATGTCATAGCTTGCATCATTTGGACAAGACGAAATCGGAATGTCCTTTGCTGATTCATCAATCCTCACAACAATCATCAACGCCGTTGGTCTTCCAACTCGAGTTTTGATTCCCTTCCTCGCTGATAGAATCGGTCCGCTAAACACCATCGCCCCAGCCGGAATGTGCGTAGCTATCGTTGCGTATACATGGCTAGCAGTACACAACGAAACAGGAGTCTACGTCTTTTCCATCTTCTACGGTATAGCATCAGGTGCTTTCCAGAGTCTCATGCCTACTGGTGTTGCTAGTATTACAACGAGACTTGACACTATTGGTACGAGAATGGGAATGTGCTTTAGCCTTATTTCCTTTGCGGGTTTATCTGGACCGCCTATTGGAGGTTTGCTGCAGTCTAAAAGTCTGGAGGGGGCGCATATTTGGGCTGCTTTATCGAGTACACTCGCTGCAATTCTGCTAGTTTTGGCACGAGTTTTGAAAGTAGGATGGAAGGTCAAGACTCGATGTTAATCTAGCTAACCAGATATACATAATGTTTAATCAAAGTCATAAAACTTCCACTCGGCTTTAAAGTCCTTGGAAAGTTCCTCTTTCAGAATCAAAGCCTTTACCATCTCAATAGGCAACCCACCTGTCCTCAAAATCGTATCGTGATATTCCTTCTGCGTCATCTTTCCACTATCCACAGCCATCTCTCTCAACTTCCACAACTGTAGAGCACCCAGCATATATCCAGCCTGATACAGCGGCGAGTAAGTCCCCTCGACAGACCGTCTTACCTCACCCTCTGCAGTACTTCTCTCGTGATTAATCCTGTCAACGAGTAGATCAACAGCTTCTTGAGCCGTCATCTCCCCCAAGTGAAATTTGAGGGAAAAGATGATTCGTAAACACCTATGCATGCGCCACCAAAGAGCCCCGATTCGATTCTCAGGCGAATGGTGGAAATCATCTCTATCGTAGAACAGAAACTCCCAGTACAAAGCCCAACCCTCTACAAAAAAGGGCGTATCGAAGATTTGCTTGCGGTGCGAGTTGTATCGATCAGCCATGTAAAGCTGTAATCTATGACCGGGAAACATTTCGTGGAAGGCTGTTGCTTTGGCAAAGTGTTTGTTGTTGCCACGCATAACCATGAGTTTGAGATCGTGCTCCATCGAAACAACAGGGTACGCGACTTGAATCACTGGACCACCGAGGAAAAACGGTGAGACTTTTTGACGTTCTGCGTCGATCATTATCATGCGCCATGTTGAGTTAGACAGAGGCGGGATGGTAACGAGATCACGCTCTGTGACGAAGAGACTTGCTTCAACGATCAAGCTGCGTACGTATTCTGTTTGTTTTCCAGGGTCGACGTAATCGTTCTTGACGTGTTCAAGAGCCTTCTTCCATTCTTTTCCGTAACCGAGGGCTTCAGATTGTTTGATCATTTCCTTCTCGCACCATTTAAACTCTTGGTTGCCGATTTCGATGAGTTCTTCAGGTGTGTAAGGAATCATTTCTGCTTCAAGCTCAACTTCTAGACCTTTGCGACCGATGGGTTCGCCGACGATAACATCTTCTCCATCCTTTTGCTTCATCCCCGCGAGCTCTGTCTGGACGACGGTGAGATACTCTGTGAGTGACGAGTTGGCTGCTTGCCAGGGCGTGGTGACCCAAAAGTCGAAAAGGGGATCGTAAGTAGAGTAAAAGGTAAACCACTCTCCCAAACCGTCGAGAAGACCGCTGATAGCCTTTGTGGCGAGGTAGCCGGTTGTTTCTGTAACATTGAAGCCTCCGTCTTTGACCTTTGTCTGGACACTAACGATGGACTTTGTGATATTGTTTAACAGACCAGCTGACTCTTTTGCTTTCATCGGCTCAACATCTTGTCTCGCTTCAAGAAGACCGACGAGATCATCTGCAAAGGGAATGAGTGGCTCATAGCTTTTCTTAGATGTCTTTTGAAGATCCAGATTGTTGAGTTGTCGTGTATGAAATGTGTTGAGCATGATATAGTCCACTTTGCCCTCTTGGTCGAGACTTGCAAAGTCAATCTCGTCGAGGAGGTCTTGTTCACTCTTGTGGTACTCTCCCAAGGCTTCATAGCGACGTGATGCAATGTCGATATTGTAGAATTCGTTCAGTTCGCCGAGGTCTGCTTGTGTGCGTATGACTTGATCTGTCATGGATACATTGTGACCGCCAAAGGCTAGTAGGCCAAGTGAGGCGCTGAAATGACTGCCCGCTGCAGCCAAAGACATGGCGAGAGGTTGTTGATGTAGGTGTAAATTGTGAAGTTGCAGATCTCCCATGACTACAGTAAAAGGAGAGAAACAGCTGTATTTATACTTTCCCTTATTAAGCTTCCAGACTTCCGGTGCTACAGTTTGTATTCTGTGATGATCAGGCAGGGTTCCCCGCTCAGCGATATGAAGGCACTTTTGATAGTACTACAAGGATGAAGATAAACTCGTTTCGGTAGGTAAAATTGCTTCGTACGTCATTGAACGAGGTTAAATGAGAATCTCATCTGTAGGAAACGTTGCGTGCATAGCCGAGGAGGTGGGGACAAGGTTGCTGTATCTTGGTCGTGTTAGGTTTGGAGTTTCCCGCGGGGAAGATAATGATGCATCAAGATATGGTATTCAATGATTACTCCGATGGGGTAGACGGTAAGACTTGGCATTCGAGTTGTATGCAACTGTGATGCTGTTATGTAGCCAATATCTTTACCCCAAGAGCACTGATATGTAGATATATAACCCTTTCTGATACAAGCATATCTTCAATAAGGAAATCTCCGATCTTGCCATCTTAAGTCATTCCTGTCCTCAACGTCATATTACGGTCCCTCGTCAGCATAAAAACAGGCAAACTCCCCATGATATTTGAAAACATCTGTGCAACCTCCAAATCACGTTGTAACTGACAAACTCCACCTCAACTATGGCACTCGAAAACCCTTTCTCAGTCTTCCCCAGGGAGGTCAGAGACATGATCTACACGTACACGATACAGGACATAAAGTTCACAAACATTCTTGCTCATAAAACAGCCTACACCCCTCAGAACGCGGCTATTCTTTACATCAACGACGCCATTGCCAATGATATCAAGCATCTGTTGTACCAGGACCACGAAATGGTAGTTCACATCGCCAAACCCCGATGCTACGCAGAAGGACCAACAGGCTTCCTATCTCATGTCCAACAATGTTCACGCCTTATGAAGAAGCGCTCACATAGTTTTGTCGCTGAGCTTTGGAGGTCTCAGTATTCGCGGTTCGATCCGTCATTTGAAGATTCCAATGATAGTGAAGAGGAGTTTGGGAGGCAAGTAGAATCAGATTCGATCCCTGCGATTTGTGGCGACGATGGTGGGAAGATACTAGGTGCCAAGTTCGTTGGTGAAATGGATGCTGTCCAACTGGAGTTACCAGATGTCCAAAAGTTCGAAATCAATGGCTGTGTACTGATATACCTAATGGTCGGGAAACACTGGGACCAGCCGATGCAAGATCTTGGTGCTTTTAGGAAGAAGTTCCATCTCTATTTTGGTGAGCCTTGATAAGCTGGATGAATAAACAGACAAATCATACCGTCAACAAGTTTGATAAACCACAATTATAAAGCTACGCTATGGACTCATGTGCCTTCTCCTTTCAACTTCATAATTCATATCTCAAGCGAGGCCATGCTCGGCGATAATCTTCTCTGCAGCTGTCATACCCGTCACATACGCAACAGACTGAATATGACAACTAGCCAAAACAGGCACAACACCCATATCCGCCACACGCAGTCCCTCGAAACCAATGACCTTGAAGTCACTATCAACCACAGCATTGGGATCATCCTTCTTTCCCATCTTGGTCGTGCCGCACATGTGCCAACTAGAAGAGATGGTTGCCCTCCAATGCGCAAGCAACTCTTCGTCTGAATCACCCTTGGGACCAACCATGGTGTCGACATTGTTCTTGACGTAGTTCTCATGCTTGACGAGACGGAACGCGTCGCGGAGAGACTCGATAGCTGCGCGACGATCGAAAGGCGAAGACAAGAACTTGGGATCGAACTTGAGAGGGACATTGGGATCAGCTGATTGGAGCGTGACTTGGCCTTGACTCTGCGCGTTGTAGTAAAAGACGAGAATGCAAGAGTAGTTGAGGTTATCATCCGGAAACTGGGGGATGAACCAGTGAATAGGAAAGTGTGTCAAAATCTCATAATGCGGCACAGTTTCCTTCATGAGGTACTCCTGTTCCTGGGCAGGCAAGGCCTTGAACTCTTCCGACTTTACAAGCTTGTCTAGCTTGAACCAGCCGATGCCCGTCTCACACGCGAACTTTGTCCAAGGGCCCGTTCCATCGCGCTTCCACTGCTCGAGGGCTTCGTCCATGACTTTCTTGTCGCTGTAGAAGGGCTTGCGGTCTGTGTCGCCTTCTTTGCGGGTGTAGACGAGGGGGGTGAACATGTGATCACGTAGACCTTGGCCGATGCGGGGGACATCTTTTACAACGGGGACGTTGAATTGGTCGAGTTGGTCCTTGGGACCGATTCCGGAGTGCATGAGGATGCTGGGGGTGTTGAGAGCTCCGGCTGAGAGGATGACTTCCTTTGAAGCAAGGTCTGTGTACTTGTCAGCTTGG
The DNA here is from genome assembly GCA_002093855.1 of Fusarium praegraminearum. Classification (NCBI taxonomy): domain Eukaryota; kingdom Fungi; phylum Ascomycota; class Sordariomycetes; order Hypocreales; family Nectriaceae; genus Fusarium; species Fusarium praegraminearum. The sequence continues at coordinate 311,866 of LXHY01000028.1, read as the reverse complement.
GACTCTTCATGTTGTGTGCTGTGAAAACTTACACTTCTTTCCGTTGACTTCAACGCCAACAGCCTTGTTTCCCTCAAGAATAACTCGCTGAACAGAAGAATCTGTCAAAACAGTCAAATTCTCAGGGCGAGGTTCCAACAGATCATTAGCTGTAGATCGTCGTCCCTTGTGACTCGAGTTGATCAAAACAGACATGCCAAGAGGGTTACCAGAGTTGTGATCAGGGTTCAGAGGAAAGCCTGCATCTTCAAAAAGGTCCAGCACAGGAGGGAGATCCTTCTCCCACTCACTCGCATACCCGACATGGAGCTTTCCCTGACTTCCATGATCCTCACTCTTAGGTGCAGCATACTTCTTGTCAATACCCTCAGGCAGAGCACCGTGAAAGTTCTCAAGACTCTTGTATCTCTTCTGGATCTTATCCCAGGCGTATGAATCATCACCGACGATACGCGCCCACTCTTCGTAGTCGTCCCGCGCACCAACGCTGAAGACGCCAAAGTTGATAGCGCTGGAACCGCCGAGACCCTTGCCGCGAGAGTAATCCAGCTCTCGACTGTCAGCGAACTCCTGAGGCGTCGTCTTGTAGCCCCAGTTCATATCCTTGTTCATAAAGGTGAGCCATCGCTGGCCGTCAACGCGGAGGTTACGGTCCGCGTTTGTGCCACCTGCTTCAAGGAGAAGAACGCTTGGTTTCTTGGCTGAAGCGGCGAGACCTGCTGCGACAGAGCTGCCAGCTGGACCACCTGTACAAACAAAAGGGTTAGCGCTGTGTAGATCAATTATCGATAGTGTGGGAGTCTTGAGTCATTGTGGCGGAGATGAGGGGGGAATAATGTACCTCCTACGACGATAAAGTCATATGTTGATTCAGCCATGTTGCAGATCTTTATGATGGCTTGATAGGTAAAGGGTGTTCAATTGGATGATGGGGAGGTGAGCGATTCAGGTCAACTGAATTATGAGGGGGCGGTATGAGATGGCTTGAAGTTGATATGAGAACACGAGGGTTAAGAGATGAGGAATTAAGATGAGGAGAGAGGGGTTACAAGAGGAACTATATACAACAATTGCCTCATCGAGACAAGACAACAAGTGACACGCAATGCAATGCGGTGCAATGCGAGTTAAGCAGCATCGTTTGAGTTTAGTCATGCACTCCCCCTCATTATCTGGACCTTGGAGACAGGGTGTTCTAGGGCGTTGGTTGCCGACTAGGGCGTCAACGACTACTTTAGCATAGTGCAACGCCTGCCAAGTGCTGAACTAGGCAGTACGAAACCAAACCAGTGTCAAAGTCCCAGAGACGATGACACTGTCTGTTGGTTTGGGGGGTTGTTGGCGGGCATAAACGTCACGGAGTAAGCGGGGATTAAGACACCCAACGCATTGATACAATGCGGGAACGAGCGGGTACTAATACTTTTTTGGTTTCTGTCGATCATGGATTCTTTTACTATGGGGGCAGGGAACATGGATGTAGATCAAAACACAGTAGAGATGTAGTATTGTTTCGTTGTTGATTCAAGTCTAGATATAAGCGGGTTCTGATATAAAACGAGTCGTAATATTGTCTTATATAATACATCAACGTAAATACTTTTAAAATCTGACCTGACATTGACTGCCGAGAAATAGACCCGCATTTGGACAGGGTCTCACATAATGTGTGTCTCGTTACGGTAGCACGGCAGAACATCCCTGACATATGGATGGCGAACGGTCATTTTGGTTGAGCGTCACATTAGACAGTCAAGGGTCAACAAATGCAAATCATCTTTGTTTCCACACGGTTGTGTTCGTCCTGATTCATCACGTCTTGCATCAGTTTCTGACATGTAGACTAGATCGCCGGACGCCACGTGCCCAATATGTTGGTAAAGTGATATAAACAGAGAGAACATGTCAAGACGGCCCTTAGTGAACGGTACGCTATCACTGGGTTGGCACCGAGTCCACTAATACGTGCGGCCTTAAAACAGGCGGCCTTACCGATTTAAACCTGTTCCCCCAGTGGCCAAAGCACCTATACTCCCCGTTCTAATACGGAGCATACTTCCCTTGGCAGAAGCTACTTGTTATTTAGCTTCCTGATTTACATCACTGTTATCTATTAAAACGTGGCATAACCTTTCTGAAGGTTAATCATTCCCCGTTGCAGTCATCGATCTACAAGGGGGGAACCGCAGCACTTAAGCATCGACTCAGTGATCGGCCCCTTGTACCTGCTGTACCTTGATAGACGTTTCTAGGGACCTTCTGCGGCGTATCAAACTAAGACGGGCCAAGGGAACAGAGGTGGTCAGGTTTCAGTCTATAATGTCTCGGCATATGGACCCGTTCTGAGAAGGAAACCCCAAACTGTTTGGCAGATTCTGGATTTTAATTAAACGAGTTTAATACAGACAGATTCATGCTTCTTAAATTTCATCTTGTATTTATTCCCGTGCGTCTGCCATATCTAGATCTTTTTTTTCTTCTCGCTCGAGACCCTCTTTTGAACCTGGATTTTGTCGGTACTGTAAGCGAGTACATGTCACCATGGACGCCATCCAAGAACAGTTCACCCTGCTCTCCCTGGGCCTTTTCACCATTGGGGTGAGAATGGTAGTGAGGACACGATCAGTTGGGTTCTCGGGATGGCAGTTGGACGATTACCTGATGCCATTTACTGGTGTAAGTTATACTCGCACATCTCTGTGATTCAATTCTAACGGACCACCCTAGCTCATCTTCACTGCCGAGACAGTAGCCGCATACCTCGTCGGAGCGAAATTCCAAGGCCTCACGAATAGTTACATGACGGACGAAGAACGCGCCAACATCGATCTGGACGGAGAGGAACACTACAACCGTGTCTGGGGATCCAAGATTCAAGTCATAGGCTGGTCCTTTTATGCTTGTATTCTTTGGTGTCTCAAGTTTTGCGTCACTGCTTTTTACGCTCGACTTACGTATGCGATGCCACTATTCCCAACCGGGTGTTAAAGATACTGACTTCTTTTAGATCGGGCTTGTCGCATCTTAGGATCCGAGTTATTGTCGCTTATATCCTCCTCGCAATTACATATGCCGTTGTTTTCTTTACTATTTTGCTATCGTGTCAGCCTTTTCATCACTTTTGGCAGGTCAATCCTGATCCGGGTCTTATTTGCCAGCCGACAAAGTCACCGGCTTACGTTTTGGTGGTTGTCATTCCCAACATTTTGACTGACATTTATTTGTTGTCCATTCCTTTACCTGTGAGTAACATGGCCAACACATCTCAATGTGTATCTAACATTTTCTAGCTTCTCTGGGGCGTCAACATTAGTTTGCGACGCAGACTTACACTCATGCTATTATTCAGCGGAGCTCTCTTCATTATGATGGCGGGCACAATTCGAGCTGTGACCATTCTTACCGTATGCATCATTTACCTAGCCTCTGTCTCAATTCTCACTAACATCACATCAGGCCGGCGTTGAAGGCGCAATCTCTGGCAGCTCATGGGCATGTCGCGAAACCTTTGTCGCAATCATCGTAACAAACCTCCCCATCATCCAACCCCTGCTCCGAAAAGGAGCCAGCCTCATCGGTCTCAGCGTCCTATTCAGCAAAGCCACCAAATCCGCATCCCAAAGCCACCAACTGCGAAGTAACGAAGGCGGAAGCCGCTTCAACGGCAGCCGTGCCAGAAGGACCAACAACACCAACAAGTCTGAGACTGGTCACCCGCTATCCACGATGCCTCAAACTACAGCATGGGCTAGTGACGAGCATATCCTGTCTGGAAGCAGCGGTGGAAATAACAGTAAGGGGATCGTTGTGGCGCAAGAGATCAGCGTTCAGTCGGAGGCTTTTGACGATTTGAATATGCGCGATGTAACCAACAAGGATCCGGCTATCCATGACTGGGGGTACGAGAGCAGCAACGACAAGAGCAGAGCAAGGACACCGTGAGGGGTGTAACGAGGTGGATCTGTACGTTTGCATGTTATTACCATCACCGCAAGACCTTGCGTTTTTATTTGTTCATATACATATTATACCAAGCATATTAATGTAATGCAAAACTTCCATTTCATATTCTGTCGGCAAATAATCATCGGAAACACGGGAAGATCACCATCCGACTAAGAAAACTCCCGCAATGACCTGATCTTCTTGAGTCGTTGCGGAACCGGGTGCCTCCTCCGCCCCTTGTCCCTGTCATGTTACAGTGACGGAGTAATTTTCAGGGCTCAATAAAGCGGAGGACCTGCAGGGGGTAGGGACAAAAAGGGTCGGTTAAGGCAACCGATCCAAGGCATGGCAAGTTATTGAGTTTGAGGACCTTGTCGATAATGTTATATGCTTAACCAAGAGTGGGTTTCTAATATAGCTGTCGGCTAGAAGAAAGTTCATGCGGTTGTTTTAGTTGTCGCTCATATAGATGGGATCCCTTGTCTTGAACAATTGGGGGTTCGAAACAAGATAGTTACAGAAGGCCGATCTATTGTAACGTTTGACTCAAGTGACGAGCTATGAACTTTTGATCCTTCGGATATTCGGACCTGCCTAATGTTGAAGTACTCCGGGGATGTTTTAAGCTTTGGTATATGCGCAAACTTTACAGTCATGCGCGTGTTGTCACAATGTGAATCTCGCTGTACCCTGTAGATTCTCGGTAAATGCCGATGAGAAAAGACTTGATATTAGAGTTGCGTTCTTACTCCCCGTTTTAGTGGATCGCATGTAGCTGATTAGTTGAGTAAGTTCCTAGGGACGTCTAATGTAATGGATATCTCGATATGTTTTCATATTAGATATTGTTAGCCCCTAATGAAAGGAGGAATGAACTCTTCTGGTTGATGATATACAAGACTCCACAATTTCTATATCATGCTACCACAAAAAGTCACTCCTGTCTGCCACAAAGAGTCACTTCTTCACTGCAATTTTAACCTCAGCCCACTGGCTAGAATTCTTTCTTGTCTACTAAACTGTAAAGCAATGTCAAAACGGCTAACTGGTTAGATATTTATACATCTGCGACTCTCCTTAGTATATATATTAAAATCTACGGTCATGTGTGTTGTATTGTCAATAATGTGAAAGGATAACGTTCATTAGAATACATTTCTCTAGTAATAAATGCATATACTACAGTAATTTCACATATTTGTTTCTTTATTGCGTTATCGATCATCCCAATCAGTGTTGATTAACAATCTTAAGTTGTGCTTAGCGTTTCCGAAGAGACAAATTGCGACTCCACGGTTCGATCAGGTTCAGTAGTTCTAAACCCAGTCGCACGTAATATGCTGTCACTAAAGCGGAGTTCCTCTGGCGAACTACCTTTGTAATGTTGCAAATGACAGATATGAAGTAAACGATGAGTCGTTAGGATAAAAGAGGGCGAACGCATATCTAAATATGGTGGACTGTTTTCCAGGGTTTGTGTTTGTGTTTTGTTCCATGGGGATGGCAGTTGCTGTGTTGGTGCTTTCGTAGGACTGAATGGAGTATTGGTGGGAAATGAATCTTAACATGTAAGTTGATATCTGGTTGAGGAAGCGGCAAAACCCACAGATGAACTAACTCTTTGTCACACTGGAGCCTCCAAAACTAAAGTTTCCGTTCCTGGACGCAGTTTGCTGTTGTTGAGCGGCTGAACTTGGTTGACTTCCGAAAAGCCCAACCGTTGGAGGCTTCTGCTGTTCAACTGGCTTTGGCTGACTTCCGAACAGGCCAACTGTTGGAGGCTGCTTCTGTTCAACTGGCTTTGGTTGACTTCCAAAGAGCCCGACCGTTGGAGGTTTCTGCTGTTCAACTGGCTTTGGCTGACTTCCGAACAGCCCACCCGTTGCGGTCCCCGGAACAGGTTGCTGCTGCTGCTGCTGCTGCTGCTGTTGAGTGACTGGCTTTGCTGCGTTCCCGAAAATTCCACCAGCCGGGAATTGGTGAGGAGACATGTTTAGGTTTGTGAATAGACTAGGGGCTGTGACCCGAACTGAACTCGTTGAATTCTGCGGCCTTGGGACCGTTGCTGCCAAATTACCCAAACCGCTACCGCCAGTAACAGCCGGCACGGGACTGGGTGATTTAGCTACTGCTGGTTTCGGGGTCGGTGCAAGTTCGGTCGCTGTTTGTGTCTGGGATGCTGGTGAAGGAGCTGGGGATGTCTTCAAGGACCTGGACGGCAAGACTATCAAGTTTCTGTTGTTAGCCCAGTAAATCAATGGATGTATCTTCCATACCTGTGACAGCCCTAGGCCTATATCTACGACACGTTTTCAATCCGTCCTGGAGAATCTTGATTTCTAAATCTAGAAGAATTCTTCGAGACTTTGTTTCGCTACGCTCTGCTGCAAGCTCCCCAAGCTGGACCTCAGTCATGCTGTCTACCTCTGTTGGCGTGAGAATGTCAGGCAAGCTGTGCACAAGACAGCTCTCGATGGCCAGGTTTATCACGTTGTCTGTGAATGTGCGTCTCGACATCTGTACCAGCCAGGTTAGCAGATTGTATTGGCTTCTTCTTGTGTAGGGTACACACCTCGTAGTATGTCAACATCATGTCGATGATCTTATCAGTACCAAATTCTCCGGTTCGCGAATTGTGATCAGACGCCAGTGCTTGTGTTATCGCCTCAGGTACAATCTTGCTGTTGGGTGTTTCTTTGAAGACCTCTGGGTATTTGTCCTCCAGAGTCTTGCAGATCTGGTGTGCGACACGCTTTGTCGACTTGTCGGACAACGCGCGATAAAACTCGATATCCACAGGTAGTGAATACCCGGTAAGGTAAGGCCACAGCAACTCGTCAATCTTTTTGCGTAGCAGCTCTTCTTTACTTTCGAACCAGGGGTCCACGTGGATACTCAAGATAGCCTCTGTGGTAGAGTTTTTCTGCGGAGATCCTACCACATGCTTGAATAGCTGATCCACAAAGGCTCTTGCAATCGAGATGACAGTGTCGACATGGAACTCGGCAATTCGCTTCCATGGAGCTGCTTGGTTCTTGAACAGCTGCATAGCGAGGTCCGCATTCGGAGAGCCTGGGAACTCGCGACCTTGATTTGCAGCTGCTTTGCTCTCGAGTTGGACGCTCAGCTCTTCTATGGTGATCTTTGCGGGTTCTGGAAATTCATAGGGATATGTTCCAAGAAACCTCGCAAGATACTCGGGAAGGGTATTCTCATCAGCCTCCTCCTCGTCTGAAACGACAATGCTTTGCGTGGACCCTCGAGTTCTCAAGATATGATCGAAAACTCGGTTAAGGTTCCGGAGTAGAGCGCGAAATTTGAGACCTTCGTCGTCCAGACTGCCGAAAAAAGGATCGGTGTATCGCCCGTCGCACCCATCTCTGGCCAAACGTTGAAAGTCACTGGCGATGGTGAGCATGTAGGACCTGCATTCTTTCGGGCTCGATCTTGCAGGCCCAAGCCGAGTAAGCTCCTCCTGCCTTTCTCTAAGCTTCGTCTCCATTTCTCCAATCACACCAGGAAGGCTATTTCGGATGTGGTTGAATAGAATTCCGCTTAGCTTTACGCGGAAGTTGTCAATGCCGAGGTCCTCTTCAGGAATGGTAGCCCAAGGCTGTGTCTTGAAGAACGACGTCTCAACTTCGTCACGGGTTTCGAGACTCTTCTCGTCTTCGCCCCGGTTGCGGAGGACGTGCCATCCAAGCTGCAGCTTGTGTGCGCTCTCTTGGTTCTTCGCAGCCATGATGTGTTCTTTGGCATTGGCGGTGAGCGCAAGGTCTGGCTTGGTGATGACTCCGATGGTCCTCTGTCGTTGCGGGTCTATGACCTTTGCCTTTTCGAGAGCCACATGGCTAGCTAGATTGACATTGGCAGAGATTACCACAAGGATAATGCTGTTCTTCTGCCGCATGTAGCTCTCGACTAACTCCTCTACGGTGTCTCTGCCAGTTGAAGACTGGTTGTGAGTACTCGTATGGTACAAGCCAGGAAGATCGACGAGGCTTAGTGGATAGATATTTGGGCCCTCGATTTCAAGGCGCAAAACATCTTTGGAAAAGTCATTTCCATCTTGCGAGATGCCCATGTGCTCTTTAGCTTCTTTGATGATATCAGGGAGATCATCATCGTGAAATTTGTTGCGCTGGAATGCTTTGGCTGGTTTCGTCTTGTCTGCGAATCTGACACTTGCGTCTATACGCGTCTCGTTCGCGTGGTGGAGGATCAGCTCTGTCGCGAATCGCGTACAAAGAGTACCATCGACGGGGAATCGTATGTGGGAAATGGCTTCGAGGACTGATGATTTACCAGCAGATTGCTCGCCCACGACGATGATTTGGGGAAGGTTGACGATCTTCCCAACGCCGCAAGCACTCAGACCATCGCTGATGTTGTGCAAAGAGGTGGCTTCTTTGGTGTAGAGCTGTTTAAGAAGGTCAGAATCGACTGAGACGTCCATCGTGTAGTAATTGATGATGATAGCAATTGAGAGACTTCAAATCCAAGTTGTTGCCCCGCTCGACCAAGTCGTCAATGTTGATGCTGTTGAGATATTTTCCATTTTCTCAGCCCCAAGCAAGGGTCTAGATAGGCAACAGTTTTGTTCGGCGCGCGCCTTGTACCCCTGTTTCAGCTCGCTGGGGTGAATGCGGATTGATGTGACAGGCCTTGCATTCACGAATGGAATTTTGGGGTCGAAATCGGTTTGTCTTTGTCTTTCTGCATCAAACAAGTTAGACAAACAGGCCCGCGAGATAAGTATATGTCACTGTTGATCAGTCACTTTACCGGACATTTGTTGTTTAAAGAAGCATAGATAAACAAGGGTTTAGTAAGTATGTGACATCCGATGTAGTATAAAAAGCGGCCTGTCTGTTTATGTACTAAAGCTATGAGTTTCGCGAACTCAACTGTCGGGTTGGTCTCCCTTAGGAGGGTACTTTCCCCCATCCTTTTCCACCTTGGGCTCACAAGTACACCACTCGTTGTCAGGTATGTTAGACATGACCGCTGGAATATGATTGCCACAACCCCACCAGGTTGCTTGCTCTAAAGCTACGTCAGTCACAGTTTGGTACTTCAGTTAAGCAAAACTTACTGCAGGTATTACAAGTAGATTTCTTGCACATCTTGAGAGGTAGGTTTGTTTGTGAGTTAATATTCAAAGATAACGAGGATGAGTTGTGTAGTTGCAGACTGTATGTATGGAGGACTGGTCTTTATATATACGGGGAATAAGCCTCTTTTACTGATTTGGTCGAATGTGGAATGTTTAACTCTGCAAGCGTCGGCTTCTTAGTAATGATCATAGATAGTCCTTCGGGAAAGTATAAAAGTCAAGTCTCCGAGTCCCATTTTTAAAGGTTACTAGTCTAGTCTCCGATTCTGTTCCCCGCGACTTACAATATTTTAGTTCCCGCGCTATTGGGAAAATTGCAACATCAGTAAGCTGGAATTAAAGCTTGTCAGTAGGGTTCGGTGTTGACGGACTAAGTATCAGAGTTGAACCTATATATTGGTTTTGTCAAATTCATTGAAAAGAATGATAGCTGCATGCTATAAAACTACTAGATGTATAATGAACAAATTACTTAATTTTATCAGAGTCATCTTACATCCATCAGACCATGGAACTCATACAAGATCGCTGTCAGTCTATACATATGAAACTGCCAAGTTATGTCCGCCATTACCTCTTTGCCAGTCTCAAAGTCGATTTCCTCCTCGAAGTCCAGCTTTTACTTCTTACCTTCAGTACTGGCATCCAAGATGCCGTCAGCTACCCAGACTTCAAATGCTTTGCTTCGAACCAGACCGGCAATTCCGTCGTGCTGGCTGTAGGTCTCGCTGGCCATGACAGTTCAGTCTTTAACCTGGCCAATGTTGGCCTGAGTCTAGGAATGTTTTTAGCTGGAGCGATTATGACGGGACAGTTGGCCAATTTTGTCGGCCCCCGTGGTCGTATGTGGCTGATAATCAGTCATATTATACAAACGCTTCTCACTTTCTTGGCCGCTATTATACACCCTGCTTACCCTCAATCTGGCAATAGTCCCTCGTCAATGGGCTCCTTGGCGTTGCTGGCTTTTGCTTCTGGTGCTCAAGTAGCCTCCATGCGACCTTTTCGAATCCAAGAGATCACAACAGCTATGGCGACAGCAGCATGGGTTGATCTTGTTATCGATCCAAGCTTGTTTGAGTTACAGAATCGTTCACGGAATCGACGTGCTGGATTTCTGATATCGCTAGTGTTGGGGAGTTTTGCCGGAGCCTTCATGCGAAAGGGCATCGGCTCATCGAATGCCTTGTATGTAGCAGCGGCAGGAAAAACATTGGTTGTGTTGTTACTTTTTATCAATCGTGAAGAGAAGGCAATAGAAAATTCTCAAACAGGCGGATAGTATAATATTGGTATAATAGTGGTAATTGATCAACGCAAACGGCTCGCGTGGTCTGTATCTCTTGTCACATAAAACAAGATAAAGTCCCTAATGAAGAGACACACAAAAATCGGACATCAGTCAGGCGGTTACAAGTAGTCAGTTGACCAAATGTAGATAGGCATCCCTTACAGATTCACATTGACGTGGCCTATCTTCAGCCAGTGTCTGTTTGTTGTGCGAACCAACCGCATATGCGGGTCTGTGTTTTATTGCTGTGAAAAGCGTGAGGTTTGCGCGGTTATTGGGTGCAAGGGTACCACACACATTGGGAGCCTTGTTCCAACATCGTTTTTGATGCAGAATCCTGGTCGGCCTCCCTGTGCGGAGGCCACTCAATCTTTCGCCTATATCAACGAGCCGGACCTCTCAACAAGGACTGATAATTTCGATTCATCTTGTCACGGCACTGATCAATTTGTACCAACATGTGGCTTCTCGACGCAAACTCTGTACGACTGGTTTTCTTTGCCAACGAAGAGCAGACCCCTCCGTACGCAATCCTTTCGCATACTTGGTCTGCCGGTGAAGTGTCGCTCCAAGATATAAAAACGTTACCTGCCGGCAATGACTTAACCACAAAGGCTGGATGGTCGAAGATAAAGCATGCTTGTCGTCTCGCATTGTCGTTTGGACTCAGCTATGCCTGGGTTGATACTTGCTGCATTGACAAGTCAAGCAGCGCTGAACTCCAAGAAGCAATAAACTCCATGTTTAGGTGGTACGAACTAGCGCAAATATGCTTTGCTTACTTATCCGACGTTTCCGCATCTGATGATCATACTGTCAAACGGTCGTCGTTTCGCCGCTCCCGTTGGTTCAAAAGAGGCTGGACGTTGCAGGAGCTAATTGCTCCAAGTGAAGTTGCTTTCTACGATAAAGATTGGAAACCGATGTTTACGAGAGGGAATGAAAAAGACCTGATCAGATCTGTCACTGGCATTAGAGAACGCTATCTGTCCAAGGCATATGGAATCGGAGGCATATCAAACATGCTTTCGACAGCAAGCGTTGCTGAACGAATGGCCTGGATGGATAAACGACAGACAACAAGACCTGAGGATTCAGCTTACTGTTTGCTAGGTATATTCGACATCAATATGCCTATGCTCTATGGAGAAGGACCCAAGGCCTTCCAAAGGTTACAAGAAGAGATCATGAAGAAAAGCGACGATAGCTCCTTGCTCTGTTGGGGTTACCAAGAGTCAAACAGCAAATGGCGCCTAGAAGAAGAAACTCTTCTTGCGCCGCACCCCTCTTCGTTCCGACTTTGCGGCTATATTGAGCCCTGTCCCTTGGTGGGTTTCAATGCACCTTCATTCTCGATGACTCAAAGGGGCCTACAGATGGAAGTTCCCTTACGTGCCGACTTGACGCACCAACTACTCGTCTACATGATACTGGGTTGTTCTCCTCGCTTGGAGGATGAACGTACTGATGAAAGGAAGGTCTCTAAGTCCTTTGTGGCGATACCATTGATCTCGACAAGTGCTTGCGAACTATCTTACGGAGGTCGAGGAGCCCAGAAGGGAGAGTACTTAAGTCCCAAATGGTGCCGGCCTACTCTTGTCTCTGAGGAATTCCTAAGTCAGGCGACCACGACCAGTATAGTTATTCGACGACCCTCGGAACGACACGGTGAATTTCAAATATTGCCTATTTCAATTGCATCTTCCCCAGTCCCCATTATGCAAGGCTACAATGTACTAGGGACCTATCCACCTCAGCCGATCGGAGATCGATTGGTTTTAATCCAGTCAACGCAACATCTACCAAATATTCAACCACCAGCTGATCTCCAAAACAAGATTCCGGCTCCGCTGTCAATTATATATTCGAATGAGCATCAAATAATGATCCACATCAACATACCGACGCACGGCGACTTCCTCGTTGTCTTGGGGTATCGGGCAGTGGGATGGCGTATCGCCCAATACATGAATATCTGGCAGTGCCTTGATATCACTCACCGCGTTTTCAAGTCCCCGGACAATATTGGTTTGGAGTCCTTACACACCTTGTCCATTACGCAAGACTTCAATACCCTACCGGAACTTAGTCACATTCTTCGACGTGATCGCTGTATGTTCAAAATTGGCGCTGAGACCGATGGCTACCTCGTGATTCAAGTCACGAGAGAGAAAAAGCCTCCAGAAATTGCAGATATATTTATAAGCCTCTATTACCCCCCAGGCACCGTTCAGAAGACGGAATACCTTTACGGTATAGAGGGATGTAGATTTGACCTGGAAGACCTAGACCAAGCGTTGATGTGTAATGACCAATTTTCGACAAAGGTGTCTCCAGAGATCCTCAGTTGCGTACGAGAGAAGGTGGAAAAAGACTTTTGTAGACGGTAGAGCTTATACTGTCGAATGGAAGTAGACTTTTCTAATTATACATAAGGGCAATACGTCAGATCCAGTTTACTGGGCAACATTTCACTGCTTACATACTAGCTAAAATAAATATAACAGAGTATTAAGAAGAAACAAGTACCAGGTATCTAAGATGTAAAACTCTATTGTCTATAAGTCACCTTACTACTAGGGTTCTCTATTGCATACTTATATTGTTGCAAGCACATAAACTTGAATCTTATTGTCTTTACATAGAATAGACTGAAACAGTGTAGTGATAAAGACTTCTATTAGTTAGCAGCTCGACTAGGTGTAGGCGCATACCGTTCACTGAAACTATAACCTTACCCAAAGACTGTAGTAGAATTATCATTTGCTACCTTATAAACTAACTAATTGCTAATGATACTTGTCTAGACGATGAAAACAAAATATGCGGATCCGAACACTGATGCATTTCATTTCATAACATACTATCAATTCAGAGTGTCACGGCTTACAAAAAGAGTGCGTCAAAGCTAGAAGACCACTGGTAAACGTAATAGCTCGGGTAAGTGATAGCATTATAGTACCCAATGTAAAATGACAACGTTGATAGATATCTGTCTACGGTCTCGTTTGACATGTTGCCATGTCTTCCAACTTATCTTGAATCTCTCTGGCTCGTTCGCTGTCTTTGCCGAAGACTGTTTGAAGTCCGTCATGTACTTGCGAATATAATGTCTTAGCCAGCCCTGGCTTATTCATACCTCGGTACAAATCCCCAAGGTTTTCGAGAGTTTCTAATGCAGGTAAGTATGTTTTGAAAGTGGTTGATCCCAACGCACTCTCATATCCTTCCAGCGCTCGTCTATACATCGCCTCTGCTTCATCAAGTCGGCCTCGGTCATTGTAGATAGTTCCAAGATTGTTGACGGTGATGAGCGTCGACGTATGTTTTGGTCCTAATTCCTGCTCCTTCCCCTGTAATGCCCGGTTATACATTGCTTCTGCTTCATTGAGTAGGCCTCGGCGATAGTAGGTAGATCCAAGATTATTAACCGCGTGAAGCGTTGATATATGACCGGGCCCCAATGCGGTCTCCCAACCCTTCAATGCTCGCTTGTAAATCTCTTCTGCTTTATCAAGCCGACCTTGGTAGGCATAGAGCATCCCCAGATTGTTCATCGTATTGAGCGTTAATGCATGCCCAATTCCTAATGCTGTTTCGTATCCTTTCAATGCCCGCTCATACATCGCTTCTGACTCACTGAGTCGGCCTTGTTCACAATAGAGCAGTCCAAGATTGTGTACTGTGTCAAGTGTTGGCAAATGCTCACGCCCTAGTAGCTCCTCGAATCCACTTAATGACCGCTTATACATCTCTTCGGCTTCATTGAATCGACCTTGTTTGATGAAGGTAAGCCCCAGGTTATGGGCTGTATCGAGTGTTGATAAATCCTTGGGTCCCAGCGTCTTCTCCTTCTCCTGCAACGATCGCTTATACATCGCTTCGGCCGCTTTTAGTCGGTCTTGGTCCATGAACAGGTTCCCAAGTGATTCGCAAATCCATGCAACAAGATCGGATCGTCCTTTATTTTCGGTCATCATCTTCAAACATCGATCAGCGTGCTGCAAAAGTCTTCGTTGTAATCGCCAACACTTCTCATCGTATCTGTTAGGTATGAGAGATGCCACACATGTGGCGGCTAGCTCCACCATGTCCGAATCAGTCTTTGTATGCAAAACATCAATCATCCATGCATGCACACATCCGTGTACGCTGTAGCCCGCTGATCCCGTTTCGTTTCCCCCAATGACTGCATTTGCTTCCACTAGTCCGTGATCACATAATATGCGTATGCTTTCCATAAAAGCAAGTTTGTCTTTAAGAACGTCTAGCCACGGCGGTGCCCATGAATCCGCACCACATAGTAGATCATACCACAAGTCATCATGATCGAAGTAAGCCCAAAGCTTTAGGAGCATAGCAGAAGACTTGTTCCGTCTCTCGACATTCTGATATGAGATGTCCCATGTTGAGTACATAGCACGATCTTCGTATGATAAGAGCGGCGGGCTGGATTCTTGAAGTCTACCCCATGACTCTTGATAGAGTTTGAGGTACTCCGCGCATGATATAGCAACTTGATTTAGGTAAGCACCAGCAGTTGCAAGGGCAAGTGGAAGGCCATCGAGCTCGCGAGCGAGGTGAACAGCTGCGGGATCTATGAATCGTTAACTTAACCATAAATCATCAACTACTTAAGTTTAATACCTTCCGTGAGGAGTTCACGACTAGACGTAGACTCCAGGATTGTTAGACTATCCTCGATACGTTTGAGTTTGCTTAGTCGCATAGTCTTGCCGATCCTCACAGTAGATGATCGTGTGGTGACGATAATCGCTCCGTGATGAGTCTCAGGGAAGAATGGGCGAATATCGTAATTTTTCGAAACGATAATATCATCATAACCCGAGGGCCGCCTACTGATATTGTCACCTAAAGAAGGGTGATCATAGTTGTCAAAGATGATAAGCCACCGATTGTTCCCACGTTCGCTTAACCATCGTCTGACAGCTTTGACTATCTCGTCCATATCATTATTGGAAACAGCACTTTCGATATATGGAACAGGGGAACGTTCGCGGAGTATTCGGTCTGCTGCTCTGATAAAGCTTTGTTTTAATGTTTCGCTGTCAGTCGCGTTCATCCAGAACACCGCGGAGAAAGAGGTGTGATTCTTCTTTGCAAACGCAACAGTCAATTGTGATTTGCCCATACCCCCGAGGGCGTGAATGACGACAGTGCGACGCTCATGGCACGCTGTCAAGATCTGCTGCAATTCGGCAAGTTCCTCTTCTCTTGCAACGAAATGATGGACGTCATTGACCTCTGATATACTGAACTCAAGAGAAAATTCTGTTACATTAGCTCGAGCTATAGTTTGCATCCATATTAATTAGCTTCACAGACCAATCCGACTCACGAGAGACACCCACCATTCTCGACCCGGCGCTCTGCTTCCCATCGTGCTCGAATCACAACTTCCGTGTCCTTCTTCATGATTTGTAAAGTTTCTAGGATGGTAACATAACCAACATCCTGTTTTGACGTGAACTTGACCATGTTTTTGTGGTTTGCATGAATGGCAATTGGCTCTGCATCTGCCTGTCCTGGCACAACCGCTGACGCCCTGGGCACGACCTTGCATGACTTAGTAACCCAGTTTGAAGGTAGAGGAGAGGATGTATGCGAACCATGATCTTTTTACCCAGAGCTATTGGTGTCTTGTACTTCTCATAAGCAAACTTGGTCACAAAGTCGCCACTGATCGGGGCGTATTGTCCTAGTTGTTGCAATAGCCACTCAGAGTCTCTCTCAAGATGCTTGAGGAGACGATCATCAGCTGGCACGAAAACAGAGGCGGCGTTGACGATAATGCGTCCTAGTTGAACGCCATTTCCACCCTGATGGGGGGTGCCCATGAAGATAATCCCATACGTCGAAAGCTTGATGGATCGCTGGTCAAGAAGTGCACCCTTACGTGCTGCATCTGAGTGGATGAGGGCCTGCCATTATCATTCAGTGCGCTCTCATAGATACGGGCTTGTGTATCTCTTACACTTTTCACGACAATACCGCCGAGGCTATGTGCAATAAATATGATCGGTCGTTCCGAGGACTAACTGCCCGTTAGTGTACTTCCACGCTCGAGTACGTATGGCATCTTGCATCGGTCAACTCCCGCCTTCTGTTCAAATCGGACACTAGAGTTCGTGCATGATCATATAGAAAAGTGCAGCATGTCTCGGAAGCAGCGTGTGTGTTTGCGTCGTAACCCCAAGATAGGATTCGTGCTTCGGGGATATCGGTACGTAGAAGATCTCGAAGCCAGTGAACCCCATTGGCAGCAGTCCAGGTTTTCTCGCGATGACCGTTGAGGCCGTGGACAATAACGATACTGTAATGGGGCAGTCAGATATCTCACAACACACTTCAGGAACGAACTAGGTAGTCACTATAGAGTAGTACTGACTCGATGACCGGACTACTTCCTTCTGATATCACTTCCAAGCCCTGCGGATGTGGAGTAGGAGAGGACCCTTGCGTTGATGGTTTAGCACATGAAAGTAGCTTTTTCCAGAACCCCATTTTAGAAATTTAATTAGGGATAAACAGGTTTGGATGCAGTTTGATGATGCGGGGAGAATGAAGGTTTTAGGTATAGCCAGCCAAGAGTTCATCACATAGGTACCCATCCACGTCAACCCCTCATATCATTTTTTCCCTGCTCTTGCCATCTATGGATTGACATGCATGCAGGTGGGTGCTGCCTTCCATGTGTTCCAATCAGACCTATAGCACTTCTTGAGGTTCTCAGCTTATCCGCCTCACTTTCAGGCATGAGGAAACTTGAGTTCTGAAAGTGAAAGACATGAAACCAGTAGGTTAGTTTGTTAAAGGCTATGTATAGTAGGGTATTTTAACACTTCGAGCGATCAAAGCGGTTCGTCTAGAGGCATTAGTCAGTATTCAGTGCATACTAGACCGGTATAATCATGACTGTAAATTTAGCCCTTGCCCAACGACGATACAAGTCTCGCCATGAGTTCTCTCCGCCTGTAATAACCTGTATCAGTGTAGTGGT
The DNA here is from genome assembly GCA_002093855.1 of Fusarium praegraminearum. Taxonomy (NCBI): domain Eukaryota; kingdom Fungi; phylum Ascomycota; class Sordariomycetes; order Hypocreales; family Nectriaceae; genus Fusarium; species Fusarium praegraminearum. The sequence continues at coordinate 294,493 of LXHY01000028.1, read as the reverse complement.
AAAGGAAATTTATTGGCCGAACTCGAGTGGGTGTGATGCGACTGGCCTTTCTTGGCCTCAATTTTAACTATTGCCTGACAACTAGGTATGTTAGACGTGTCATTGGTTATCTCTTCCTCTATGTGTTGCAGGGTTTGGAATTCCCTGCACTGCAAATTTAACCCTCGCTCAGGCAACGACTGATCTCTCCGTGCGCTAAACTGCCATGGATTCTAGAGACCTGGGGACTACTTGCTCATCTCTAACAATCTTCATAGCCACTTTAATTCCAAGATATAGTGAAAGCTTATGTAAAATGGCCGTGTCTCATCGTCTCAAAAGTCATCTACATCTCACGCAGTCCATTCCAAAGGTTCCCAACATCTGTAAACTCAACTTCCTGCAACATTGACCACCAATTTGGAAATGGATCAGGTACAGACACAGAAGCACTGACCGCTCCGCTGATAGCTTGACCCTGTATTGACACCGGCACATCATTACCATCTTCTCTCCTTGGCGAGTTTCGATCTGCGTGACTGATCTGCTGTAGATGCTGGTCTGATCTATCCACTATGCGGTATTCGTGGATTGACTGGTGCAAAGCTTCGAAGTCAGCTCTCGATCGACCTCTGTATCGCCCTTCGTCTTCTGTAGCTCTTTTATACAGAAGGGATGAGTTTTGAATGGTTTTAATCTGCCCCTGTTAGCTTGGACCATCTCTGCTAAACTACTAACTTACCCAGCCACCTGCTAGTTCCCAGGCATTCTGAAATTCTTCGAGGTACTCCAGTCCCCAAGTCATCAACTGTTCGGCTTTTGTACTCCGACCCAGATTCATCTTGGGATATCGGAACACGTAGAGGTTTAGAAAACATGCCGTGAAAGCACAAAAGCCAGAGAAAGGTGTCATGAGCGGGATTCCACACTCTGATGCTTCTTGTAGCAAGCAAGCGATCTGTTCTGATGCACTGAATAGCTCTCTGGCACTTTGATCCCACCAGCCAGGTGGTGCTTCAGCTTCGAGGAGTGGAGGGTCCACAGGGCCGCGAGGTGTCATGTCTCCGATGGGTAAGAAGGGGAAGTATTCCCGATGAAGCATGATGGTGCTGAGATATTGTTAGCGTACGTATAACGAACTGGCGGTGTTACTTTACGTCAGATAGTAGAGCATGTTGAGATAGATGAAAGATTCACCGTGGCCGAGCGTCATATGAACAACAACGCTATGCTGTGGATACCAAAGCCTCTCATGTTGGCTTCTTCTCCATTCCTCTAACCGACTTCGACACTGATACCAAGACGAGCTAGGAACCCAGGGACAATTCTCAGCCGCACACATACCAGGCGCACATCGTCCATTGTTAAACACAAAAGACATGGCTTGGGCATAGATGTCAAACCCGAGGGCTATTGACTCAAATCCCTGTGCGAGACCAGACAAATCGCCTGCGCTGTAGTTAAGTGAAGTAGCGTCAAAGCCAAAGGCGAAGTCGGTGTAGTTAAGTGGTCGGGGCACTTTGAGTTTCTGCATCTCTGACATTGGAAGCATGCGTGGGTTGTATGTTCCCGAATTGATTGTGCAATCCATGATGAAGCAGGCCCAATATGTTCTCGACTCTACGGCGATAGCCATGGCGTCTGTGTCGCTGTTTTGGGATACATCGAGTGGATGGGGAGTGATTCGCGAGCTGTGAAGAGACTGCATGATACGTATTGCCATACCTGCACCTGTTAGAATGTGATGTTTTGGATCCCGAATAACATACCGCAGTGCATCCAAGCCTTGTGATATTCGCGCACACCCCATTCATACAATGTCAAGATAAGCAAGGCCTGCACGACTTGTACTTTTGGTGGCTGTAGAATAGCATCAGATAATGTACTCCAAGCATAAGTCGCGTATGATTCGCTACTCCTCAAGTCTCTTAGCCAATCTCCGGTGACTATGGAACATTGCTTCCTCGTGATAGCAAGTGTCGTAGCAAGTAGTGCTTTGCCCTCTTTGGTTCGGACAGTCTGATACTCTTCGATGAAAGATGACGCTTGTAGGATTCTCAGCTCGGGAAACTTGGCAGTGAATATGTTAAGAGCCTTTAAAATGACACCCATAGGTAAGTTGGTGAGGTGCTCATCCATGGTATCGAGTTCATTGTGTGAAGTCGTTTGTCGTGATGGGATAGGTGTCATTGGACTCAAGACAGATGAGGTTGAAATCACGGAGACTTCATCACCGCGTGGAGTCGAAGCTACAGATGCATTTTGAGATCTCCTCAAAGCTTTCTTAGCAGATCTGACCTGAGGCCTTGTAAGTTCGCAGCCAGAGGTATTTAATCTGTCACATCTTGAGCAAGGTGCCGTTCCATTGTGGACGCATTTGACCTTGGCTTTTCTTTCAAGTACAGGTAAAAGTTAGCAATTTTCTATTGAGCGTCATTTGAAGGCTATCATACCTGCACTGCTCGCAAGATAAACTCGATCGCATGCTTGATATCTGGACGGAAAAGATTATGGTGGTCGGCTTTGAAATTAGATCCAGAAAAAATGGGATCCGATAAGATTATCGAGCCGGTGGTCGGAACTCGGGTTTCAAGACCGAGTTCCGACACCAACGCTAAGAATAAATACATCTGGACTATAATTCGGAAGTTAACTACTAAGGTAGATCGATATTACGAATGTACTCATCCTGAGTTACACAGTAGCTATATTGTAACTATCTATTGTTCAGGACTGTTCGGAAGTTGTCTACAAAATCAATACCTAAGCATGAGTCGTATCTGGAGATTACGCTTTGACCTCGTGAATCATTGAATAGCTGGCCTCATACAGGCAATAGTGAGGCGGATGAGCTGAAAAAGAAAGTGTGTTGTACGCATTTTATTGGGCGCAGTAACTGATCCCTACATGAGAACCCGCTCTCGCATCCGTAGACGGCAAGAATCGCGAGACTGAGCGGCTAGGTAAGATAGCATCCCTGTATAATGATTTTGCCCTGGCTTCTCTCCTTCTCGATTTCTTCTGACAAATCTTCGTGTACTCGCATCGTCAACTTATCAGAAGTGTTAGTTAGAGTATCAGAAACAGTGGTTTTCGGAATCATAAAGAACGAAACTCGCAAGTACGTTTTGATCAGACTTCGTAAACTAATTACCTTTAGACCCCAAGCGTTTGGAGGCTAACTGGCGATCGCTACAGCACGGATCAAAATGTGTCTCGGTTCCTTCAAGTTTTGGAAGAAACGCCAGAAGGACCCTGAAGAACCTTCAACCCATCCTCGACCATCCAGAGTTGCATCCTCCGTTGTCCCCATCGAACCTGCACTGAATGTCGTCACCGAATCACGTAGTTCCAAGAGCGATGTATGCAACCCAACTGCTCCAGATCGTCTTCAAGACCCGAGTCTCACGACCGATCCCGTCTCTGCACCGGCCCCAGCAACCGCATCATCTCGAGATTTGCCGAATATGACGCAGCCTCCAAATATAAAACTCCAGGAAGACCTTTGGAACCGAGCATACGATGAATTTAAAGATAAAGAACCTGAACTTGTGACAGCCTATGAAGAATTGATATCCTCAAAGGCCCCGTGCATGGAAGATAATCATACAACGCAGGAGAATTGGGATCAGATGAGGAAGATGGCTGAAGACGGATCGGAGTCGACACAACGAAGTACAGAAATACAAGGAAAAGTCCACGAAGTCTTCGAAATGGCGACTCCTATAAAGGCAATAGTAGATCGAATCATGCCGGTTGTGCCTCAGGCTCAAGTACCTTGGCTTGCTGTATCTTTAACCTTTGAGGTAAGTGATACTGCTACTGATCCGTCTTCATGGTAGCATAGGGGAAGGAATTAGTAGATCAACTTATGCTATCAGAACAGGCTACCCAGGGTCTTTCCTTCCGTATCCCAATAGGGGCCAAAGTTCCTGCTACCTATCAGTCCGTGGGCATAGCTAACAGTTCCAGATATTCTCTAAACCTTTCAAGGAACCCGGAATCAATCGTGCAGGCCTTTTGGATGTCATATCCAAGATACAAGAGTATATGAGCCTGTCGGATTATCTTGTGGACGACAATGGTTTACAGTCAGATCTGCACCGAAGACTAGAGAAAGACACTATTCAGCTCTACCAGTCGCTGCTTTCCTACCAGATCAAGAGTATCTACTGCTTTCATAAGAACGAACTCAAGAGATTTGCCAGGAACGTCTTCAAAGTTGACGACTGGAGCAGTCAGTTGGACGACATCAAGGCCGCCGAGGCGCTCGTCTGGGAGGACGTGAAAAAGTTTCAGAACCAAGTAATGGTCGACCATCTGCGGAAGCAGTCATCTGACGCGCAGAGCTCTCTCAACGCGCTCACAGAGATGTCAATGGGGGTGCGTCACTTGATCCGACACCAACAAGAGAGGGAAATAGAAAAGGACAACAAAGAATGCCGCCAACATCTGAAGCAGACAGACTCTTCGCTTGACAAAGAGAGAATTCTTGATACCAAGGGGAACCTTCTTCGAGAATCATACGGCTGGGTTATTGATCATCCCCAGTTCCAGGACTGGAGAACGAATGTACACCACCGTCGGCTATGGATCAGAGGGGATGCAGGGAAAGGCAAAACGATGCTCTTGTGCGGTATCATTGAAGAGCTGGAGAAAGACCCCTTCCATCGGCTATGCTACTTCTTCTGTCAAGCCACTGATGAGAAGCTGAGGGATGGGAAATGTGTTTTGCGAGGTCTACTTTTTCATCTCATCAAACAGTACCCATGGCTCATCTCACACGTTCGCAAGGACTACGAAGACAGCGGAGAGAAGCTCTTCAACGACCACAACGCTTGGCAAGCCCTTCGGAAGATATTCCTATCAGTCTTGAATGACGAGAGCCTCGACGAAGTCACGATAATCGTGGATGCACTTGATGAATGCATGATTCACCGTGACGAACTTCTCAAGTTCATATGCGATGTATCATCTGGCTCTCGTGCGAAGCTCATTGTTTCAAGCCGCCCTCTCTCAACCATACAAAAGGCTTTACAGGGTGACGGAAGCAACTCAACAATGCTTGCCCTCGAACTGAATGATGATCTTATCTCCGATGCAGTTAAAAGATTCATTGACAACAGGGTTACAAATCTGGCCAAGGCAGCACCCTTTCAACACAACCCGGACATTTGCAACGAAATCACCAAGCACCTTACCAACAATGCAAACAATACTTTCCTCTGGGTAGCATTGGTATGCCAAGAGCTATCAAGTGGCACTGTCCAACTTATAAGCCATGTGAAAGCTATCCTCAAGAACTCACCTCCAGGTCTTGATAACCTGTACGATCAGATGCTGAAAACCATTCGCAGGGAGTCGAGAGACTTCGACATTTACATTGGGATACTGGCAGCCAACTCGGTTGTAACACGCCCTGTGTCTATAGCGGAACTGCTTTGCATCCTGGACGCGAAAATCACCTCTGAACTCAACGTTATGGATTTGGAGCGAATTATCATGTCATGCGGCTCATTTCTTCATGTGCAGAAGGGAGTTGTTTACTTCATACATCAATCTGCTGTCGATTTCCTTCTCAAGGACGAGTTGTCTAGGCTTCCTAGAATCCCAGACCGGCATCGTTCGGTATTTCAGAACGCATTGCACACGTTACAGGCATCTCCCTCGCTTAAACGCGATATCTACGACTTGGGCGAGCCCGGACAGGCAAGGAAAGATGTCACGACGCCTGACCCTGATCCACTGTTATCTATCTGTTATTCATGCATTCACTGGGCCGACCACCTGCGAGAGTATCTCTTGTCAGATGGAACAAAAGAACGTTTGGGATCAGTACCTGTGGATGACGTATCATTAGTCTATGCCTTTCTGAACATTAAGTTCCTGTTTTGGGTCGAGGCTCTTAGTCTACTCCAGAATGTTACACATGCCATTAAGTCGATCCAAAATCTTCAAATGCTACTTGTAAGTCATTAACATCAGTGTGTCAGGTTCAAACTAATGTGTGTGACAGGGTGGAAAGTCAAGCTCAGTGGAGCAACCGATCAAAGACTTCGCATATGATGCAAATCGATTCCTCCTATATCACAAAAACTGCATAGAAGAGTATCCACTTCAAATTTATGCTGGATGTCTTGTCTTTAGCCCGAAAGACAGCATCGTGAAGAATTGCTTCCAGTCACAAGCGCCGAAATGGGTTATAGTAGCACCTGGTCTGGATACGACATGGGATGCATGCTTGCAGACTCTAGAAGGACACGTACGGCCAGTTATTTCTGCGATCTACTCTCCTGATGATCTGTGGATCGCTTCTACATCCCAAGATGGCATAATTAAGTTTTGGGACGCAAACAGTGGCACATGCATTCACACATGTGGACAATCCATCCCAGGGTTTGACTATGACTGGCTAAAAAATCGGTATGCCTTTTCAACAGACAGCGGATCGTTTATTCGGGGCTCCCTCAATGGCAACGTGGAGATTTGGGATCGGTCGACCGGAAATCTCATTTCCGAACATCGAATGCACAACTATACAGCCACAAGCATGGCAATTTCATCAGACAGTTCCACTCTCGCCTATTTCATACAGAAAAATACCATATTGATCTGTAATAGAAAAAAGGAGGTCTGTTCTCGCAAATTTTCATGCTCCGAAAAGGTTCGTGGGTTAGCTTTGAGTGCTGGCGGTGAATGGCTTGCCGTGACCACTGTGCAACAATGTGTGATCTGGGATACTTTAAATGGCGATCATACGCTGTTGAATATCTATCCTGTGTCCTTGAAGGTCGTTTGGTCAACGGGCGGTGAATGGCTTGCAACCCTCAGCAAAGAATACTTCATTGATGTTTGGGAAAGGCAAACTGGGCAATGGAGTTCGAAGTTCAACGTCAACGTCGAGGAGTCACTTACAACGCAAGTCATCGATATGGCTCTATCATCCGACGCAAAATTGCTGGCAGTTGCATCTTATGGCAACGTCTTGGTCTGGAATACTGAAACAGGTGCCTTGGTATGGACAATGCAGAATATCAAAGGCGTAGTTTTTTTGATCTCATTCTCCAATGATAGCCTACGACTCATAGCTGGACTTCGTGGAAACGAGATCAAAGTTTGGGATCTATCAAGTGATGTGAAGATAGAGCAAAGGCCTTTGTACGTACAGTCAAGCCCTCTCCGCTGGTTTGATGTGAATCGCTTTTCTGTATATTCTTATGGCATACGCGAGTACAGGTTATATGATAAAGACACATCAACAGGAATCTACTTGGATTCTGTGGGGGTTGTTGCGATCTCACCAGACGGTCAGCAGGTTGCATCGGTCTCCTTAACAGGGTTCACAATCACAATATGGGACGCCTTGACTGGTAACATTCTCAGGCAGTTGGAGCATAAACCAGAAGAGGCTACCTTTGGACTTCAGACCTTCCAGTGTAGCCAGGGACATGAAGTTCAGTACTCAATTAATGATGCAGTCAATACCGGCCCTAGACAGACTAGGACAAAGTCTGATCATGGGTCAGTTCATGCAGATGATTCGATGCATTCAGATGGTTCGATAGACTCATCGGAGTCATCGGATTCTGAATTACCGAAATATCTACAGGCAGTATCATTTGACAATACCTCTCAGCTTGCAACAAGTGTTTCAGGAATAATCAGGATTTGGAACATTTCTGATGGGACTTGTTTGAGAACTCTGGACGCTGGTGGCTGCCACAGGAACGATCTTATGGTCTTTTCAAAGACGGGAAGACAGCTTGTTGCTCGATCTTACGATGACAAGTTCATATCTGCAGCAATCAATTTATGGGACACGGTCAATGGGACTTATTTGTCGATAAGGCCTCACGATACATCTTATACAACACCGGATGCTTTGAGTTTCTCACCCGATAGTAGGCAGCTTGCGGCAAGTGTAAATAGCGGCCAAAGCCAAGTCATATATCTCTGGGATGTGAGCTCGGGAAACCTTTTACGCAAGTTTGACTTCGACAATATCAAGCCAATTCACGCACATTTTGACAGCAAGAATGAACAACTCTTACATACCGAATATGGATCTTTTGACACAGCTACAAATACTCAAGATGGAACAGTTGTGCTGAAAATGGGAAACATCTTTCGTGGCTACGGTCTCGGCTACAGTCTCGACTACGTTGACCGCTGCAAGTGGATCGCGCGGAACGGCAAACCTATGTTATTTATTCCTGATGATTATGCGTTCTATTTCCGTAACCCAGTTAGTCCTGTTATCGATGGTCTAAGAATCATTTGGACGAGAAGCGGACGAACTCCGGTACAATTGTTATTTACGGCACAGGACTGAGATCAAGTGGAAGTTCAATGGCTGATCGGCTCACTAGAGGAAGATGGGGGGGGGGTATTTGATGCTATTTAGACAAGACTTCTTACATGATTCATTTTCTTTTACCTTCCCAAGCTTAAAAGATCACTATTCAGTACTGAGTAGTTCAACTCATTGTGTTTACTAGAATAGGGAGTTGATTTACTGCATATATACGTGTTCAGAGAACGGTGTATTTAATAGTTCAGCTTCATCGTTATTTGATTGTCAGCATGCGGGTTGATCTCAACAATGGAAACATGTAGAAGGACAATTATAACAAGACCACCTTAGAAACTGAGATATTTTGAAACTACTTGCATTCCTTGCCTGATACTTTTCCGAGCATGTCAGTCATGTTATTGCCTCAATACGAGTCAAGGAATTTGAGAATGTGGTACTGGATGAAGGATTTGAACGCTACTTTGGTTAGACCACTGAGTTGTTCTAGACTTTGAGGCCAAACCAGACTTATCCCTATGAAGAAACCTCCGAGACTCGTGAAGCTCACAGGGCCTCCAACTATTGTCGCAGGTACTCCATACTTCTATGAACTCCAAAAAATGGACAATATTATGCTGGACATATTCTCGCTAGTTGACCTAGTGTTCCCTTAAATTCTATGCTTCATTCTTAACCTTAGTTAGACGTCTTGAACTCTTGTATAGCGGTGTATCCATTTAAATCGTGAAATGAGCAGTAAATAGCCCCTGTAGTCTGGCTTACTGTTACATCGAGGATCTTTTGTACAGGACTAGGGAACCCCTGTTGTTTAGTTGTCCTCTGGTTACAGGAATCCTTTGGTCATTCACTTGCGTGTCGAAATAGTCTAGTCACCTCATATCCACTATCAGGCTACTTATTCCCAGTTGTCTTTGGCTAAAGTCTCGGCTTTTCTGTCATCCCTTTAGCCTACCTAAAGAAATCAGCCAAGAGCGCTAATCACACTGGGTTTGTTGCCTGGACGAGATTAGGTGTGTGTGCTGTGCCTCTTGTCCACTCTAGCCGATTTACAAGGCTGAATCAATCACTTTAGCCGCTGTTTTCGCATAAGAACAAGGCCTGCACCTCACCGAAGGATTCACTGCAGTGCAGTCTGTTACTTAGTAACTCACTCTTTCTCATTGAGAAGAATAATTCGCCAACACATTACTGGTAACATCGCCTCACATCTATCAAAATGCCTACGGCGACAGAATTCTTCGGCATCGGCGCCAGCAACTTGGGGCCTCTAACAAAAACATTCACAGCGCCTCCATCATGCACAGCAACTACAAACACCGACCATATACTCTTTGTCAATGCGACGTCCCCTTACATAAACTATCTCATGTCTTCGTCCTGCAGACCTAAGCCCTTTAGCGATTGTTATCCCAGTGGAAGCGAGTATGACTCGTACGGGAAGCAGGCATCGACACTTGTTTTTGGGCAAGGAGTGTATCACTATTTCTCTCCAGGGCTTGCCTGCCCTGATGGCTGGGAGACTGCTGGGACGTTGAAACATGGCAGTAAGAGTGGCGAGATTGATGTTTCGGGTATCTTGACCGTTTCAGCGACGGACATAACTTCTCAACTCCGTGCCAATGGCATTGCAATGCCATTGCATCCAACCGATTTTTGGAAGAATGTTCTTGATAAGTCCGAGACTCTTGCGCTTTGCTGTCCAAGGTGCGTTCAATGCCAGCTAATCAATGACAAACACTAATTGCCATGCACAGCGGCTATGAAGGCGACATCAACGGATTCTGTAGATCCACGCTCGGTCCACTAACGCCTACCATGAGCAACCAACCAGACCCAGAAGTCTGTCAGATTTGGGTTCGTGACGGTGACTACGTAGTTACTGTTACGAGCTTGGACGGTGTAACTGAGCGAAACGGTTTGCGGTCGGTGGTGCCTATAACCGGCAGTGATGCTACGACGACTACAAGAATGCTTGCGGGCGAGTGGGGAGATGAGCAGTTGAAGGATCTTGCATATGCGACTTGGGTGCCTGCTGTGACTCTGATTCATCAGGAGACAGCGACGGGGAGTGCGGATAAGGGTGGGAAGGATGATGATAAAGAGAAAGATGATAAGAATGCTGCTTCTAGAGTTGGAGGTGTTGTCAGTGTACTTGGAGTTACTCTTGGACTGTTGGCAAGTGCTGGAATGTTGATGGTTTGGTGATTTTTGATAGTGATGCAGTCATGTTGTTTCTATGTCGAGGTTGCACAGACTACTCACCTGCCAATATATTTCATTTATTCAGATACTCATAATATAACAAACCTTTCTTTTCGTCATTGATTCATCAACGGCTAACTACTATAAGTAAAGATTGTTTCGATTGATGACCCAAATAAATAAATTGTCCTCACCTAAAGATAACCTCCGTCGAATCCTTCGGATGATCAATTCCCGCGAACGAAACACACATCTCCTTCAACACTCGTTATCTCACACTTGAACAAGATACACCATTAACACACAGCGCCAGTCTATGGCATTGGAAATCCCGACGATATAAACATGTCTTGGGTAGCGGTAAATAGCTTTACAAACCTCAACAAGCCCAGACCTATTCTAACACTTGCAAGCCATTCTACCCTCTGAGTTCATCAGAAGAGGAGTACCAACAAAGTACTCTTACCACCCACAAGATTCTCCAGTCCCACTAACAGAAACATAGTCAAAGACCGCTTCAACCGCAAATGGTCTCGCTCCCATGGCCCGCCACCACGTATAGAAAACATATTCCACGTCGACGAAGCAGAATTCCGTGCCAGTCACTGCGGTCAAAGATGGAACGCTTATAGACTTAGGCGAAATGGCTCCTGGAGCTACGGCTTCCATGGAACAACACGCTATTGCCACGTTGGTTGTACATTGGGGGTAGAGAATGGACGGCTGTTGGTCTGTCGGAACGATGCGTGTGGTATTTATGGGATAATCAACAATTCGTTCAAAGTCAGCCGCTCAGGTAAGATTCCGTGTGTGTTTTTTGGAATTATAACTGACTAGGTTGAGGTCGTGGACTGTTTGGAAAGGGGATTTATACGTCACATTCTTCATATAGTAAGTTCCAACTTTCCGATCAGTAAAGGTACTAATGATAGACAGAAGCAGACATGTTTTCTCAAACTCGCGGAACGGGATGTCAGCTCAAAGCGATGTTTCTGTGTAAATACGTTCCCGGACGTGTTCAGCGCCTACGTATTGGGAACCCGTTCCGAACCAAGCCTTGCAGAGGCTATGACAGTGTAAGAAGCAACAAGATCTTTTGATAACTGATAAATGGAGTGTACTAACTATCTGGTATAGGTCGAAGGTGTTTCGATTCGCAAGGGTGGAATGGTAACTTATCACGAGGCGGTTGTGTACAGAGATGATGCGATTGTTCCTGTTGGTGTCATTACGTATATGAAATGAGAGAACGAAGAGAGGTAGCTTCCAGAGACTACATGGCTCAAACAAAAATAGATATTTCGACAATCATTGGTTAATGGAATTAGACATTGAATTTCCCAAATGACTCTCGATAAACCCAAGGCCTGCCTGAACATCAAATCGTCAGTCTCATGGACCGACAAATCCCATTATAAATAAATGCAAGTAAGAATAACGTATTAGTAATACCCTCCCTAAGCCGCCTTCCCATTTAATAAGCCGTTCTCCATTATATCATCAATAATCCTCTGACAAATCCCTATGTGCGCCAATTCAGTATATCTCGAAACAAACGGCATAAGCAACCCATGCGCCTCAACAACCACCTCCTCAAAAAGCTCCCACTCCTCCACCAACGTCCCGTTACTACTCGGCGTTCCCGGGTCCGGCGCTTGTCTTACCAGACACTCTATCCAGACCGTGACGCTAGCTCTCGCGTCCACGCGCGCGCGAATGCCGTTGTGAATTTTGAGAAAGGTAATGGGCCAGTACTCATCCTGCGTCAGACCAGCAACAAGCTCTAGGCGCTGGAAGCACAGGAAGCTTCTGACGCTGCTGTTGGGCGGGCCGAAGAAGGGCTCGCTGTGGACGCGGGCGGTGTCGGGGGGGATCTCGGAGAAGCTTGTGAATACTGCATTGTGCTTAAGGAGGGGCGTGAAGGTTTGGATGTGTGCGAGGACAGCTTCTGGGGGCACGTGGCCTGGGATGGGTGCTGTGACGAGAACCTGATGCTTCAAGCGCATCGCCTTTTTGCGCAATTGCGTATGTCAATTGGATTGGATTTGTTTTTATCTTATATAAGAGGTTAGTCATGGTTTGTCATGCATATATGATATGTATGTGTATGGCATTTGAAACCTAGACCACGTGTGTATCCCGTTTGTTGGGCTGGAACATAGCATGGGCTTTCTTGGCTCGAGCTCTTTCTTTCTCACCTTGTACCAATGAATCAGGGTTGGCTCGCGAACCCTTCTCTTTCTTTCCCCGCAGCAGGCGAATTGTGAGATAAATCAAGTGTTCCAACCCTTTTAGGTCCAGCTCTAGCAAGCATCGAGGGCTGGTTATGAGGACTGAGGACAGCATGCGAGATTATCTGTCAGGGGACATTTGTTGACCTCCCAAGGGAGGGAAGAATGCTGATAGATAAAAAAAGTGAGGCTGTATGATTTTCCTTTTTCATTTTCCGCTCGGGCCCTTGGAATGAAAAATCGACAAGAGGCACAGCAATTGGTCACTCCGACGCCCCATAATGGCTGGGAAAAGGGAGAAATCAACTTTCTAGACCAATAGTATTCTCTGATTTCTTCGCTTTGACAGTTCTATAATTAGCCTCATTTTGTCTCTGCCGTGTGGGGAAACTTTAATACCGAGATAAGCTGTGGACAAAGCTCCAGGTTCTGGTTATTTCATATTAAAGTATATATCGATGTGCTATAGCGATCAATGCTAAACTGTTTCATTCTTGATACCCCTGGGAAGTGCGAGATGATCCAACTTCCCACATCTCTTCAAATCTCTCAGCCATCTCTTTGCACCCTCATACCCCATCTCCCGTATATCATCAAACTTTTCCATGTCAAATGTTCCCGTTTTACCCAAATCATGCAGCATATACAAACACTCTGGGGTGTCCTGAATCGCCTTGATCTCGTTCGTGTTGGTTGAAAACGTTATAAGTTCAAGCAGCTGCAACGAACCCCAGACGTCTCCATCAGACCCCACAGCTCCATGGGGTGAATTTCTGTGTGGCTTTCGTGAACTCGTGCAAGGGAACATCATTTGCGCAAAATTCCACCATCCTGATACTGATTGGCCAAGTGTTTGTGGTGGCGGCGCGCCAGCTGTGTTGGAGACATCGAAAGCCAGAACAACTTCAGCGCCCAACGAGAGAGCTGGGAACACAGGAACGTTGGCCGAGAAGCATCCATCAACAAGAATATCACCTTCACCCTCCACGACAAACGGCGGAAAGATGGGTGGGATACTCATAGAAGCCCGAACCATCTGCCAAAGAGACCGCGCTTGGGGATACATAGTCTGACCTCGACCACCTTGACTCATGTTCGTCGCATTGCAGTAAAACGCTAATCTCAGATCGCTGGAATCCAGGTCTTGGTCCATTGCTGAAGATACGTGGCTCGTGAACATGGTACCAGATGTCCACGCCAGCACGGGCATCGTGAAATCCAAAAGATACCTATACCAGCGCGATACCTTACTGAAAGCCCTGGCAGCTTCTACCGTCCGATCGATGGCCATGTGGCTTGAGTACAGAGCACCAATGAATGCACCCATAGAAGTGCCACCTACTATGTCAAACGGTATACCTTCTTCTTCGAGGGCTTGCAGAGTACCCAAGTGGGCGAAGCCGCGAGCGCCACCTCCACCGAATACGACAGCGATTGACCGTCCGGTTATGCGACGTGCAAGACGCTCAAAGTCACGAGAAGAGTCAACATTGGCGAGGCGGACTCTTTCGATATGGGAAGTAGGAGCCGAAAGCCATGGCCGCTCCTATACTTGATTAGTGTGCTTCCAACGATTTCCGTCAAATTAGAAGCTTACTTGTATGTATGGCCTTGTAATAGCCTGAGGGCAAAACTCGTCCTCTCCGTCATCCACCAGGACAAGAACCTTCTGAGCAAGTGTTCCGTGTCTCTCGAGCTTCAATTCAACCCTCGTGATTCTTGGGTCCGCATCGTCCATAGCCATGAGAATAATCAAATCAGCCTATTGAAGCAGTCAGTATTCGCCCCGAGCCTCAATCATTTGTGGAAGTTCTCACTGTTGAAATACAAATATCGTTCCACGTCGAGTCCACCGAATTCTCTCCAACAAGTATAGACAAATTCGAATTTTGCTCGACATGAGCGACGTAATCTTCCAAATACTTATTCCCAGCATCAGTGAATACAGGATCACCAATAGCACTGATCACACTATGGGACTCAACAAATGATACACTTTCCTTGTCGTAAATACCGAGCGCTATTAAAGCAGAAGATAGAAGCGTTGCGCACTTTGCAGCCGGGACTTCGACAGAGAGTGGGAATACAGCAATAGTCCGAAGACGATTGGGGTCTGAAGGCATTGTATTCGGTTGAGCCTGGTCAGTTCGGGGTGGTTGTGCAATACTGCCCCAGAGCTTCGTTCCTAGGTCTGGTGCGTAGTTGATCAGTTTCTGGTAAGCCGACTTTTGTATTTGCGCTATCTCAGACTTTCGGATCGCGTGAGCTGCAGATGGCCTTGGGTGGTTTGTGTGGAAATCGAGCACGCCAAAGGCGTTTCCTGGGCCGTACTCCTTGATGTGAGTATCTCCGGCGGCTGTGCTCTCTTCACTGATACGGATACGTCCTTTGACGACAAGAGAGATGCAATCACTACCAAATGTCAACTGCAGTGCCTTCAAATGATTCGAACAAATTAAAATACTCACCTAACGCCACCCTTTTTGTAGATCTCTCCTCCAGCTTTGATCGTTGACCAATCCAGTGCAAAGTCGATCAGTGAGATCAATGGGGGTAGAAGACCATGCATCTTGGCGGCCAGCACCACCAGCATTTGAGGGCACAGGTCCGTCAGCCGCCGAAGGAAGGTTCTCGGCAACAGGCCAACTGTTGACTTTGTTACGGCTCTGAAGTCGAATTGGGACTTGTTGTTTTGGATTAAGCTGCTGTGTCCGATAATGTCACCGGGGCTAAGCTTCAACATCGGGACCTATAACCGTTAGCACTGCCTTATCGAAAAGCCGAAATTATAGTCACCTTGGCTGATGGTGTATTTTTCGCGTCCCCGTTGCGCGCCTCCAAAGTACCATCTATCACGAGAAGAACTCCAGGATATCGCTCCCCATGGTGTGCCACATACTCTCCTTGATTAAGAGACAGGATCTCCATGTTGGCTTCGACGTCGTCCATGATGGCCTGATCTATCGTATCGCCAGTCCGCACATTAAGGCCTTTGGCATGCATAAGCATAGTTATGATCCTTTTTGCAGCATGTACTCTTATTCGACTGGTGTCAGGTGTTCGTTCCTTGAACTGTGGGATACTTTGACGCTTGCGTTCTGTCTTGGAGAGGATGGACTGGGATTTGAACACCCCGAGGCTACCATCGTCATTCGAGGTAACTTGAGGCTTCTCAGTAGTGATCATTAACTTTAGGTTTGAATTACTGCGGCTTTTTGGGATAGGAAGCTGGGAGTCGTTATACAGGTCGGCTCCCAGCATCGATTGAGGTCTTGAGGTAGACGCTGTGGATAAGTTTGAAGGTGTGCGGCGTCTTGTTGGTTTTGCATCGTAGATAGCTGCAAAGGCGTCATCCAGAGGGCTGTAGGGAGAATCCGGATTACCGTCCTCATAACCGAAAAGCGAGGTTCCATTGTCGTCGCCAAACGGTTTGTCGTTGCTAGATCCGCTGTTGAGGGTAGTCATATTAAGATCGCAGTCCAATACTTGTCCTGATAAGCCAAAATGTGTTTCAGAAACAGGAAACGTGACAAGGAACAGCTTTTGCAGCAAAGCCTGAATCATCGGAGAGCGCACATCTTCAGGAATGCTGCCCGACCTACGCAGGGTTATTCTCCCAAGCTTTAACTGTGACGCTGCTTGGTACAAAACCCTTGCCTCCCCGAACCTGGGGTATGTAGGTGCATCGTGGTTCTCTCTGGAAAGAATATCGAGGATTTGGGAGGTGGAGTTGAGACATGCACCGCGTTTGAGGGACTTAGAAACGGCTTGACACTCTGATTGTAGAGATGAGTGGCTCGGCAGGTTGGAGATACTGTCGGGGACTGTTACGGTGACTTCGCCGTCGATGACGAAGATGAGAGCTGGGGACGGGTTGCTCCATGGATCGAACTTTGTGTCTGTATATCGTCAGCGGTTAGTACTGTAGTTTGTCTGAAGCAGCCGTGGATACGCATACTTTTGCTAATATCGAAGTAATCGACGTCCTTGATGAGTCGTTCTAGGGCTAGGTTCTCGACGAATCGAGTACCTTCGTATAAGCGTACAAGACTGAAGAGGTCGGAGTCGAAGTTCCGTAGATTATCCATGTGTGCACTGCAATATTATCTTGGAAAAACAGCAATAAATACGATAATCCACTGGAGAGAGATTATGGCGTAACTTGTATGTTTTCTCACTAGTAGACAAGCCAAGAACAAGTAGAATGCTAATCGAAAGTGGAAAATGGGCAGGGGATGATAAAAAAGTGCAACAAGACACAGATGACGTCGAATAAAAATGTGAATAAGCTAATGTTCTCAACCAAAAATGGAAATAAGTGAGAACTAAGATATTAATCAAGACATTATTAACCACTAATTTATCTAAAACTGTCATCCCATTTAAGTCAGATGCGGCGACGAATCTTACAGTAAGCATCAATTAGTTCAGTAAGCACGTTAGCCATGATAAAGGTAGTGGCTGACACGAAGCATGGGCAGACCTAATGCTTGTTTAGGTCTCGCGTATAAGTTGACTTGGCAATGCAGCGAGGCATGACGATAAAAAATGGGCATCACTGCCACCTGGACTTACATCAGATGTTGGTCTGACTCTGTTCTTAAGACTTGTGAGGGTTATGGGAGACTCCGGTGAGTCTATCAAAGCCTGGATTTCCACTAGGATATTGAGTTGTTAATGGCGACGCCATTCCGGGGCATTCTCATCAAATATCAATTCTCAACCACTGATCAAAAACACCTTGGACCACACACCAGACAAGGCACAAAAGATACATGGGAAGCCGGATCTACAGCCAATCGATCGGCGCAAGGCGCCGTCGTTCCTCAGTCGACGCCGTGATGGATGAGTGAAGCCGAAACGATCTTCAACCCATGGTTCGACGACAACCGTCTATGCCATTCCACCCCCATGATGATCGGGTGGCAGTTCTGGCCACTCGACCGCACCAATTCTGGCGGCGGCACCCTATCTCCTATGTCATTCTTCAGACTGCAAGAGCCTACTCCGACTACCAGATGTTTTCAACATCTGCAAGGAAGACCCCGATTCTACCGATGGACAACCTAACCGATGTACGAAGGAGCTCATCCACAAGGCTGTCAAAAGAGCCTCCAAGAGGCTCAACGTTCCTGGGGAGCGGGTATTCTTGGTCTTGCACTTCTCGTGATCGTCATCTGGAACCTGTACCTGATTTCTCAGTGGTGTTTCCGTGTTTGCTGAGCGCGCCAGGGCCTCGATTATGGTTTATGGACGGCTATCCCACGTAATGATAATGACTCTTCACATAGCTCTGCTTCAGGTTCAGGTTCTCGATATGAACGTAATGACCATACATCAGGGTACGTGGTTTATAACCTGCACTGCTGTAAATGTGCTTTAGCCATACATTCCCATGGTATTATTCAGAAGTTGAGACGGATAATCCATTGACTACTCAGAATTACTACTGCAGCGACAATTTCCGATAAAGTAAATATTCTTGACGCTATCCAACATTCATAATTCAATTCCTTTTTCATATCTTATCCTTTACTGCTTCTATTTTTCAAGTTCATCATGGGCTTGTTGAAGTACGAGAGGCACTTCGTTCTCCGTCATGCACATGGCCAAGGTTTCATCACTCTCGACGTAGTATAGGTGTTGGTCAAAAATTCTGTAACGAGTCATTCGCCTCTTGATGAGTCTAGGGTTATTCTTGGCACTACTACTGAAGAGACTTCAAATTACTCTCATACCACGATTTGACCTAGTTAGTTATCCTCGCCATTATACCCTTCCCATGGTTCGTGGTGTTGATGGAATTAGTCATTGCATTTAAGGCCCAGAATGGTATAGAGCAAAGCTACTGGGTACCTGAAAATAGGGTTATGCTACTATCAAGGAATTTTATATCTTGTGGTGAATATACACATGGGAGCCTTCAACTTCATCATTATCATCCAAGTAGTGGTTTGAAGCTTGGCCATGTGCTTACTTCCAGGTTGATGACCATTCGCAATCAACAATGCTTCCGCGATTGACATTGGTGCAATATCCTTCTTGCTATCGAGAACCTAGATTTGTGTGTCTTTCAGCTTCCAGGGGTGTCCTCTTGGCTTCTCATCGCCAAGCCAAGTCTCGACTGTCATCGGCATATGCGACAGGGATGACCATAACAAAGACAAGAAATGATTCGATGGATGTATAACCCCATGTAAGGCACGATCTCAACTGATTGCCAATTCTGGCTGAGAAGAAATGCTTGGTTGCTTGTGAATTTCAGGGTCTCAACTGAGAAGCGTTCTACGGAGCAAGGAAGTACCCTGTAGCTGAGGCTCGGTTAGCCCAGTAACTTGAAACGTTGGCGTTCGTTCTATCTATCTCAGCAATGAATCATCAGCAGACTACAGAGTATCTGTGCGGCGTCTAGGCGTTTATTAGGTCCTATCAACAGTCCACTGAACAAGTCCTGAATAGTCGATAAATACCAATTAATTGATCAAGAAGCTCCTCTTTCTCGATACCAAACAATCAGAGACCAAGGCTATGGTAGTGGAACCACGCCATTGATCCTGGCTGGTGACATGCTGTTGCAGAAAATACGCGCTGGAATGGAGCTCAATTGACAGCGAACGGTTAGTGGGTTCAGTCCTAGGGCTCAAATAAACAGCCTAACAAGTCTAGACAATCTAACGGTCATGACCTGGCGGCTAATTGCGTCTGTTGAACTTCTAGCAGCCGGTTAATATTTACCGACTGCGACGCTTATCGTAAGGCAGACCAACAGCCGGTGTGGCGTGGCGTTGCACAGCACTCCTTCAATCACATTACAGGCGAATGGCAGCAAAAGCCGACCGAGCTGAAATCTTACATGCATTAGACGGTAACAAAAGTGGTAATAGATCCACTAGGCCCGTTGCATTGCCCGGAAGCTTGTCCATATTGGCTGCCGCCGACAGGGACAAGGCATAGGGCTGTTGAATGATTACTCACCATCACCAAGAGGGTATTCACTTCGAATAAATCTCGCGTATTTTTCTGTTGACAGTTAGATAAAAACAAATAGGACTCCTGAATGGGCGAAAGCCGAATGAACAACTCCACTGCCCCATAGCACTTGGTGGGTAACACACGTTGTTGTGAAATTGGATGTAAGCGGCGACTATCCAGGATCGATCAACTAGGTTAGCAGGTCTCATCTTTGCAGGGTTCACGATCCTACACCGAAAAGCAATATGTGAGCCCAGCAGCCCAGATCAAAGAGGAGACCATGCGGGTCGAGTTCAGTCGGGTTCAGCCGCTGGAGGATTCTGTATTAAATCCTGCCTTTTCTCCATTCCTTGGCTTCTTCGAAGTGTCCCGCTCGTCTCGATCCTCTACCGTTCGACATCGCCATGTCTCCACATCAAAAACAGTGGCTCATGCTGCCGTGGCTGCTGCTAGCAGCTTGGGTTCAGCCCAGCTACAGCTCCGCTCTCTACGCCTACGCTACCGATCGAACTACCCAGGTCGGAATCCAAGATGCTGCTACTGGCAAGATCTTTTACAGCAACTGCAATAGCGAGGATACCCCGATTTTCCCTCTCGATAAGCCGAATGTGCTCGATACCGAAAATACACCTCGCAATGGTACTGCGCTGGCAGGAGTCGGCTGGTGGGATAACACAAAGATCATTGTACGCGGGGATGTCTCTACGAACCAGAACTAATCACTGACTTATGGCATAGGCATCTATTTTCTGGCAGTCGCAGGATGGCGTTATCGTCAACGGATACTACGAATGCGATATGAAGTCAGGAACACTAAACAAAGTCGGCGAGTACACCATCTCGTTGACTGCCGAGGTCGACTCCGTCCACAACGAATCGGGTATTGCTGTCGACCTGCTTGGAGGCGGCGAAGATGACGGATATCGCGTCTTCTACCACAACGCGGACAAGCAAATGATGATGATGAAATACACCGACAACACCAACTGGATCGACGGAGGCACCGTGTCGCAGGATACCGCGGAGGGAATCGCCATCGGTACCGTCTGGTACGACGACAAGAACGCCAAGAACATGACCGTGGCTTTCCCCAAGGGCACGGACAACATCGAGACAAGTCGTTCGCTCAAGAGTGGCAAGTGGAAGCTCGGTATGTATCTCTCTGCTCCTCATTCTCTGGTGATTAATTACTGACCCATCTTAGCTGCTTTTCCTAAGGAATTGGCAGGTAACTACACGAACAACACCGCCACGGCCAAGATCCGCATGAGTTCCACCGACGCCGACTACTCCCTACCATCGTGGAACTCATCCCTCAAATCAATGGGCATGGCCACAGATCGATCAAAGACCCGAAGTCTCTTCTACATCGGCGATGACAACGTCCTCCGCGAAGCCATCGCTATACAAAACGACTGGCAGGTCACACCCAACCGATCCGAGAGCATCTGGCCTCTTGCCGACGACGCCAGTGGCGATATCGCAGTTGCGTACCAGCAAAGCAGAGGCATGACGTGGATCTACTACTGGTCCAACGGAACAATTATCCAGGCACACAAGAATATTTCCAACGAGTGGGAGGAGTACACAGTGTTGCCACAAACACTCCCCAAGAACGAGACTGGATCGGGTAACAAGGACGATTCAGGAAGTGACGACGACTCCAAACCCGCCGAGACTGGAGGTTTGACCACGGGTGCCAAGGCCGGACTCGGAGTTGGAGTCGCCGCCGGTGTCATTGCTCTCGGTGCTCTGGCCTGGTTCTTCATGAAGCGACGAAACAAGCACACCCCCGTTGCCCAGAATGATGAACAGTATATCCCCGAGGCAGCTAGTACTCCTATCACGTCTCCTCCTCCAATGCACGAAAAGGATACATACAAGGTTGGTGATGCGACATCACCCTCGGAGTTGACCGGCGATGCTCGACCTGCTGAGTTGGAGAACCCTCAGGTTTACTATGAATTGCCAGGAAACCATGCGAGATAGTCGGTACAATTTTCAGCGTCGGAGTATAGGAGAAGACACCATAATATATTTTATTTATTTCACACATTTACTTTACTACATACAAGACCTGGGTCGTTTCTGTATCAGCGATAAGTGATCGCGAGGCGCCATAGATCAACGGTCTTACTTTAATCGACATGTCTCACCGACTCAGAGTCAGCGACTTTCCTGCTAACAATCCAAGAGACATCGAGCAAGCTCGTCACACTTATCTTACTTCTTAAACAGGGGCGTATATATAATTCAACAAATTTGTTCAGTAACTAAACACTCCGTCTTCATAATCATACATCGCACCAAGGTCTACAAATATCACCCATTCGCATTCCAAGCGCCCGCCCAGCAGGACTAATATTATAACTTAGACATTGATGAACTGCAGTCCAAGACCAGCGAAAAGGGCCATGGCTGGAATAGCTGTCGCCTTTGCACCAGATGTTGTCTGAGCTGTCTCAGATGATTTGCTGGAGTCTCCAGTCGTGGTTGCGGCATCTGTCTCGTTGGATTCGCCCTTTTCGTCGGTCTTTTCGCTGGCTGACTCTTTTGTCTTGGTCGGTACTTCAATCGCAGTGCTATTATCACATCAGACTATGCTTCATCATTTGCTCCAACAACAATAACTTACCTCTCATCAGAATCGGCGTCGGCCTCCTTATCAGAGCCACCATCACCACCATCGTCTCCAGAATCACTTCCCTTCTCACCAATACCTCCAGCCTTTATCGCTTCCTTAGAGCACTGCTCGGCATACGTATCACTGCTCACAAACTCCTGCGCACCGTCACACAGCTCTTTGAAGAACATGAGACAGTACCCGTAGTAGGTGGCACTTGCGTTGGCGGGCTCGTTCAAACTTGGGTCACAGGACGATAGGCAGGAAACAAAGTTGGCGCTGCCGTCACCTGCGCACATACATGTTGCGTAGGAACGTGTTTTGTAGTCTCCTGGACAGCTCTGATAGGTTTGATCAAGACAAGTGTCGCATGAATCTGTGGAGTAGGCACCAAAGACGGGATTCGATGCCAGGACAGTTGAGGAGAGGAGTAGAGTAAGAATGATTGATCGAGACATGCTGGATTTAATTGGTATCAGGTTTCGTGTTAGATAGATAAAGAGAATAAAGTGCTTGGCAATGAGTTCAAGTGTATGCATACAATGGCTTCTTATAACACAACAATTCCTTCCGGTGGCTTTCAGCTGAACATGCTCAAACAATTCACCTTTCGCTATACAAACACTCTCATTCGTCGACCCCTGGAAATATCAATCACGAGTTCTTCAGCCGCTGTTACAAACCAACGTCTCCCTAACAGTCCCGCGCGGTCTAGGCCCTGGAATATGCCAGGGGCAACACCACTAGCTGAACAATAAAAAGCCTCCATCCACCAGCGACACTGAAAGAAGCAATTGTGGCTTGCGATGCCCCTGAATTATTGCATTTTTGGTGGTGGCTTTTGTTAGGCTAAGGGTTGGGCGCGTAGGGGACGTTGTCACATTTAGCCTTGGAAGGCTGATTCGAGACACTAAATGTGTGGCCTCATGATTAAGGATAAAGAACAGAATAGAGTTTAAGCTTTCTTTTATTGTTAAATGGGCACACTATTGACACTAATTAACAACCGACGGACCTCTTCAAATGCCACCACTGGTGAAAACGTCCAAGCCATATCACTATTTTCCAGTCATGTCTCCGACTGGTCTGATGCACTAGCTTCTCTGGCGTTCACCTGTCGCTTAGGAACAAGCTCAACAGTAGAGTCCCTCAACTGTGATGCAAGGTTTCCGGGATACCAGATATAAAAAGCCACCATGACAAGAAACATCAGAACAGAGTCAAAGACAAAAGTCGGCCACTCTTTCTGCTGCAGATATCCTTCCTTATCCATGGCGAACTCGACGACTCTGAAAATATTCCTGACAAGTATAAGAGCAGAAGTTACATAGAGCATGTTGAGGTATGCTTCCCAGCGAATCTCGACGGGAGTATGAACCTGTCTCAAATGGACTCTGAATCGTCTGTGAAATACCACGCAACAGACGACAAATGCGAGGAAGAGAAGAATCTGGGCGATTAGACCGGCGATGACGATGATCTTGCCGGCGTTGGCAAGTTTCTCATTGGCGAGTAAGCCACCGCCATTGGCTTGGATATTGAACGTGATGAAATCTCCAATGACAAAAAGACGGGTTGTCTTTTGGACAGAGATGAGAGAGCATTCCTCTCCACTTACGGCTCTGACGATGCGAGAGTATACCATGTATAATGTCGCCGCGAAGAAGACGGGTGGAAGGAGGAGGAAGAGAGATTGCATGATGTATATTGGGAGGGAATCGGTGGCGTTCCAGGCGAGAGCTCGAAATAGATATCCAAGTACTTCGCCTAAGAAGAAGTCAGAACACATTGTGATGGATCTAGTCACTATACAATCTTGATAGTGTAATGTGATGCACGATAGGTGGGATGTCGAGAACTTACAAACTCCACCGATGAAAAATGGTATGCAGAACCAGTGTTTCCCTCTCCACATGCGCCATCCTTGGGCTGAAGTCATGAGAAGAAATACGATTGTAAATGCAATGGCACCAGGGAGACTTGGTAGATACTCCCAAAGGTATTCGTCGCCTTTGAATGGTTTGAGTATCATCATGATGGTGGGTGTAAATGGTGTGAAATGGTTAGAATTTTAATCGAAGTAAGTGGTTCAAGTGAAGATGTCCTCAGCTAAAGAAACAGAACATAATTACACATCTTAAACATCTTTAAATAATGGCCCGAAGTTACTTTATGACATATCTACCTGCAACTCTACTTTGCTGACACGCGTGTTGCGTATGCAACATCCCTCATCGAAATAGGCACAACTTCAGGTTAGCAATTTAGCTTCTGGTGATAAGACACGAGAGGTGGGTCTTGAATCGCAACACGCGTGTTAGCTAAGCAGATGACATGGTTGAGAATAGCGACCTTACTTCAAATAGCTTAGTCGGGGCTCAGACAGGCAGGATTGCGTGCTGATCACTTCAGTGTAGAGATTAGTGTTGAAAACATGCTGACATGTTTAGACACTTCGACCATGCCGATTTCTTGACTCTTGACTCTCCTGTTTCCCAACATTCCTGGTTTATGCGCAGAACAACTGGCAGATCAAGCAAAATCAACCGATTCGTAACTGGGTAGCCTTCAATCCTCCTTTGAACAGTCTGGAGGTTCATTCCTGGTCAATACAAAGTATGCTACGAAGAAGCCATAAAAAGTCCAAGAAAGGATGTCTCCAATGGTAAGTAAATGAAATGATGGACCCCAGAGTAATATCCTGTGCTAATAACACATAATTAGCAAGAGACGTCATGTCAAGGTACGTGGAGAATATAACACGTTGTGTCATGACTAACACGCGTGTTGTAGTGTGACGAAGGTCGACCAGCCTGCCTTTTGTGTACCATGACAGGACGAGATTGCAGCTTCACATCAGATGAGCAAACGTCCTCCGCTTCGGATAGA
This sequence comes from Fusarium praegraminearum, assembly GCA_002093855.1. Lineage (NCBI taxonomy): Eukaryota > Fungi > Ascomycota > Sordariomycetes > Hypocreales > Nectriaceae > Fusarium > Fusarium praegraminearum. Next base: position 269,283 of record LXHY01000028.1, on the reverse strand, counting down.
TCTTCCAGAGAAAACCTGTTTTCATCATCAACGAGTACCACGTCAGTGGCAGAAGTCACAACGCCAAACAGCCATGACACGTCTTTCGACAAAGTGGTCAACATGGAGCACATGGAACTATTTGTGCATCTCGTCACAACAAGAGATTTATTCAGTCTAGGTGATAACGTGGAAGATTATCAGTCTACCTTTGACATCTGTCTCAAAGAGAGTGTCAAGGCACCGTATCTTCTACATCAAATGTTGGCGTTTTCAGCACGCCATCTAGCGGCGATACATCCGGACCGTGCAACACATTACCTTGAACAAGCTGTCAGTTTGCAAACAAGAGCTGTATCTTTGTTCAATGAGACTAGAAGGGAAGTCGATTCTTTCAACTGTGTCGCCATTCTTCTCTTTTCTGTAACGCTTGGTCATCATCTACTAGCTGATGCATTGGCTTATCGTGGCCCGGATGGACTTGATGGATTCCTAGCGCACTATGTACAATGCGTGGATCTTAATCGCGGTATATACAACGTTGTGGTCTCTGCTTGGCATTTACTCGCAGATTCCGAGCTTGAGCCCGTTTTATCGTGGAGTAGGACAGAGTCATCCAAAGAACCAAGAGGAACCGAATGCTTACCCATTATCAAGCTAACAAACGAGTCTACATCTCTTACAGAGGATGAAAAGAAAGCCTGTCGAATTGCCATCGATTACCTCCAACTTGGCTTCGACGCGATGGCTTCAGAAGAAAAGGGCTCTCGGTATCGTATGATCTTTCAATGGACAATGTTGGCATCCCCAGATTTTACGACACTTTTGTCAGCGAGAAAGCCAGAAGCTCTAATCTTATTGAGCTATTATGCCTTACTACTTCATCATGGAAGGAGACTATGGCAGGTTGAAGACACAGGGACGTATCTCATGGGCCTTATCGTGGATTATCTCCCACCGGAATGGCATTTTTGGCTGGATTATCCCCGCAGTATATTATAGCTCGAGATGCTGTAGCTTATTATTTACATTATTTACCTTAATATTGAGTAAATCTGAACACGAGCCTGGTATCTCTTGGCTGAGGATGGATAATGAAGCTTCATGATTGGTGGACTCGGATTCCCAGGCGTCTCATTGGTCAGCCTTCAGGATATCGGTACAGACCCAACAGAAGCTGATGGAAACGGACCGGATGTGCCATTAATTGAATCCTTCGGGCTCTTAGTTGCTTAAGTCCGGAGTGTATTGCATGTTCATACTATATTTGTGCTTGACTGCCAAGATCTGATGATGTACTTAAAGGCCGACTTGGTTGCTGTTGGTAGACGTCTTTCTACGAACCACCAGTCTACCATCACGGAAACAACCTTATTCAATATCTGAAATCACAGTCACAATGTCTGACCACAAGACTTACTCTTTTAATCCCGCCGAAGACATCCCTTCTCTTGATGGAAAAGTCATACTCATCACTGGCGCCAACACCGGTCTTGGAAAGGCCACAGCCCTTGAGCTTGCCAAAAACAACCCAGCGCATGTCTACATGACCGCCAGAAACTCTACCAAGGGTAACGCTGCCCTAGAAGAAGTTGAAGGCGTAGCATCAGAGGGCACTCAAGTCTCACTTCTAAAGTTGGACCTTTCCAGCTTTGACAGCATCAAAGCTGCGGCCAAAGACTTTCTTGATCGTGAAGTTAGACTTGATGTCCTCTTGCTCAACGCTGGTGTCATGGGTGCACCTCCCGTCTTGACCAATGATGGGTACGAGATGCACATGGGCACGAATCATCTCGGCCAAGCTCTACTCTTGAAACTCCTCAAACCAGCCCTTGACAAAACACCCAATGCCCGAGTAGTCCATCTCTCCTCTGCTGGCTTCCGTCACGTCGGACCCAATGGTATCGAATTCGACACACTCAAATCTGCTACTAGTCCCACACCACTCCCTCTTCGCTACGCGCAGAGCAAATTAGCCTGTCTTCTTTACGCACGAGAGACCGCTAAGCGCTACAACTTCACAAACATTGCTATTAACCCAGGCGAAGTTAAGACTGAGCTGTTCTCGCGGGAAGCAGGGGACGAAATGATGAAGCATCTGCAGGAGAATGTTGCGCCCAAAATGACGGGACCTATCTCGGAAGGGGTGAAGAATCATCTGTGGGCAGCCACGTCGACAGAGATCAAGAATGGAGAGTTTTATGAACCTGTTGGAAAGACTGGAGGTCTGGAAGGTGCTGGGTTGGATGAAGAGATGGCGAACAAACTTTGGGATTGGACCGAGGAGCAGTTGGAGGGTCAGCTCCTGTAAAAATTGATAAGTAGTACAGCGTAGCTTACTGGCTTTGTTCTTTATGCATTGAGAGGCCGTGGTTTAAGATAGCATGAGGTCGAGTTACTAATTCTTTGTTAAAACGCTTTTATTCTGTACCTGAATAATGAGCTTCCGGCTATCAGCAGCATCCATAATGATGTAATCCCGAACCTGACGACCCAACAAGAACTACATTGGCACTTTCTCACGAAGCATGGTTATAGGGAATGCGTCTCTAACCCCATTCAGACCATCTTACTAGCGCTGGCTCGATCTTAATTCCTGGGTGATCATAATGAAAAAAAGGATGAGTAGAAGAAGGGTCGTCGTCCACCAGGCCCCTCACGATGTTCTTCTTTATCAGGGGTATCACGTAAAACGACGACGACAGAGTTGAATGGTTCTCCAGACCCTTTCGAGGTGTCCAAGATAGCTTGTAATCTTTGAACGGCACAACAACCCACACCCCGGGGACGCCCAGCTTCATATCGCCAATGAAGTGTATAGTAAATTCGTTGACAATGCGCCCAAGGCAGTTCGGAAGATGCCGGCCTTTTTTGTACAAGAAGTTGGAGACAAATGCAAATTTTGTGATTTCGCTCATTGTGATAATATTGTGTGGCTGTGATGGTGGTTCCGACGATAATTCCGACTGTGGCGGTGACTCCAACTGTGCTGGTGTGTCCGGAGGGGATGATGATGCCTCCGACGGTGATGATGACTCCAACTGTGGCGGTGACTCCAACTGTGCTGGCGTGTCCGAAGAGGATGATGATGATGATGATGTCTCCGACTGTGCCGGTGTGTCCGGAGAAGATGCTGATGCCTCCGACGGTGGTGGTGTCTCCAACTGTGCTGGTGTGTCCGGAGGGGATGATGATGCCTCCGACGGTGATGGTGTGTCCGGTGACGGTGTACGTGGGTGCAAATCTGCGTATAAATCGGCCTGCGCCAGCTTCAAAGCTGCGTCGTAAGATGCCGAAAAAGTAGCAATCTCGCTCTCGGGGATGTAAAGAGTGTCGTCCTCTATCATAGCACGTGCGCAGAAGATGAACGGGCCCCCGAACGTTTCGCAAGAGAACGGATGCGTTTTTCTCCAGTTCACTGTCAATTTTTCTACCTCTGAGTTAACCAAGAAGGGAGTCAATTGGAGTGGGACACGAAGTGATTTGTAGTCGAAGTAGACGAAATATTGACGACCTGGTAGTAAGCCTCTTCTCCAGCCTTTGGGGGTGTTGTTTATGTTGTAGGCGTTGTAATGGTCATAATAACATATTCGTGGTTCCTAATATAACGAAGACAATGCATGTTCCCATATACAGATTTGGATCTTGAGAGGAAGCTCTTGAAACTGATGGAAACTCATCGTGATGAATCGAATGACTGCACAAGTGTGATAGTGATATCTGTTGTTGTTGTTGTTGTTGTTGATGATGTTTCGTTCGTTCTGCTTGCCTGTAGGAACGAAGGTAAGGCAGTGGATGGAGACGACCACTTGCTTGCTTACTAAGTCAACTTGTTGGTCGCGACTGCAACTTCCTTCACTTGCTTCTGCCTCCTTCCCGGTGTCACACGAACTTGCTGCAGGAGCCAGAAGAGACGAAATCAGTGGGTCAGCTTATGCCAGGTTTTCAGACCAGACCCTCACTGTTTGCGCTCTCAAGTTCAGAGGTCAAAGCTTCCATCTGTTATGCACCGGCGCCTTCTGATAAACAGAGATTGCCTGCCTGCTGATAATCCACCAAGGTCAGTGCCTCTCCTTCTCTACTCCCACGCATGCATTCTTTTATCAACCATGGCGCGTAATAGACAATTCCAAGATGAGCGAGTCTGAGAAGGAGCAGAACACTGTCACGCCAAACCATGACGCGGCCTCCAAAATCGTACCTGAGGCAACAAAAGTCGCAGACGAGTACGCCAAGTATCTCTTGGCGGAAGACAACAAAATAAATGCGCGCTTGTTCTGCCGTCATTTGAACGAACTTGGTCTTCAAAGCACATATCGACACGCATGGAACGGGCAAGAGGCCGTGGACATTTACAAAGCGTATCCCGAACAATGCAGGATGATTTTTATGGATCTCGCCATGCCTATCATGGGTGGTCTGCAAGCCTCCCTCTGTATTAGAGAGCACGAGAAAGAACACAATCTTCAGCCGGCGATCATTGTGGGACTTGTTGTCGGTGATATGAAGGGTGAGACGGATAGATTGATCAATGAGTTTGGAATGGATACTGTTTTGAAGAAGCCGACAAAGTTGGAAAAACTGCGTCAGTTCTTACAAGACTGGACTGTTTAAGTGGAATGAGTTTAAGTAGAATGAGATTGCACCGCAGGGACAATATGGTCCGATTGACACGCTCCCTCTATTTTTTTATTTGCTATCGATGTTTGTGTTCCTCAGTCAATGCTGATTACCTTCGGATAAGGCACCAGCTCATGTGAGGAACTTTCTAGAAGCCAGACACGGTCTATAAGAGACCGCAATGCCTCTAGCCTAGATTGAAGAATTAGATGTCTTTCTTTACATCTTCTTCCATGTCATATACTATGTTAACTCGATGGATCCATTGAGGCCCCATCAGCCCAGTAGTGATCGAGACAGTCCCAGCCTCGACACATGATGGACCTAGTAACGCATGCGATTGACTGCTTCTCGACTTGTTGATCTTGGGCCTCGTGCATATATCTGCTGTCAAGCGCGGTTTAGGGATGGAAGATGGATTGCAGGACAACCAAAATCACCGACAATGAATCATAGAGAGGCTCCAACACCAAGATTCCTGGAATTTATTTCTAGACATAATTCTACCAGGACAAACCAAGCTCATGAACATAAATCTTCATACCTTGGCCCTGGAGTAATAAGTTTACTCTTCCACCAAAGCACCTCGTCATAAACATGCTCACCAAAACACAAACCAGAATCTCGCTCTGAATCTTGCCATTATCATATTTTCCCTACTCTTACTTCGTGCCTGGAGCACATGCCACAAGCCTAGGGGACTCTTTTATGATTAGCTATTGCCCTTCTCGCAGCTGTTTGGCACTGCAGGGAGACTGTGCATCTTGTTGCCTAAGAGCCCAGGATAAAAAAGTCGGCATGCTGTGTTTATTTCTTTTTCATTCATGCAAGCTTCTTCGTGCCTCAACGTTTCATCTTCATCTACCCGCCTTCCATCCTCCGACATGGCTGAACCCTCTGTGGAAGAGTTGATTTCCTCTCTCGCATCCTTGAGTATATCGCAAGAGACTCAGGAAGGGCAGCACCAAGTACGTCACAAAACCATGCTTCGCCTTTTTCTTAGGAACATTTCTAACTCTCCCCACCAGAAAAATGTGCATGAAGAAAAAGTTGCCATTTCAGTTGTACCAACCACCAAATTGCATGAAGACAATGACGAAGCATACACCATGGCGACCAAGAGCGAGCCGGCGCCGCCAAAGTCATCAATGTACCCGGATCTTCATAGATACGTCGTTGAGAGCCTAGGCGAGGAGCTGGAATACACCTTCCGGGACCATAATACTAAAGTCGACATAAAGCACCAGTACGACACCAGTACCATTGGCGCTTTCGAGTGTCATGGGTCTAACTGCCATCGACATAAGTGGTATAGTAATTGCATCGCTATCACGATTCGGGAGTACGAAGACAAATCGTATAATGTTCTCGTATATCACCAGCGTTGTAAGAGATGTGAGAGGCCAATACGTGCGAAACTCGACAAACCAATCTACTCGGATAGAGTCGCATTTTACCTGAAGAAATGGAACGGCATTGATGCCAAGCAGATTTCACACAGCGTGCATAGAGGTGGAAAACATATTAAGAAACTATGCCAGGGTTGCAAGAAAGGGCACTGCAAGAAAAGGAAGTAAAATGGCCAAAGATCTGAGTAATGACTTGAGATTGCTTGCGAGGGCATCGAGACGGTATGAAAACTAGGTCAAGACGAGGAGATATATCAGAGTCAAAATCTTTGAGGCTACTTGTAACTCTGATTATGGTAAATATGTACAATTGATCGCACCACCTGTTACAGGACTCTTGACTTTGATGTAACGTGGTTCAGATGCTGGCAAGGAACAAGTGGACTGCTACCGATGACAAGGTGAAATGGTTTGCAAGCGCCCCCGAAGTCATTCCATCTAAATATGAAGTTTATGGCTTTTGGTTGCATTGAGCTTTGTACATAACGTTTGGGCCAGCTCGGGTGTGCACTCCAACCACGCTGCAGAGAGAAGCGCATGTGGTGTCGGTTCTTTACAAGTTTTCGTCAATCCTGATTTGTTTCTACGTAGTTTTTGTCTCTTACATAAGCCTTTGTCTTTGAATATCAACCATAATATATACCAGAAATGAAATGACAGAAAATGCATCAAATTGACAGTCGATGATGGACATTTCTAAAGTCCGATGATATCGGGAATGTCAAAAGTGGGGTCATGTCGGAAGATAGAAAAGCCCGAGATGTCCGCTCAACTCAACCCGTCAGCCCAACAAACACATTCCATCAACGTCTTTCTTATATTATCACAAGTTCGTTAAACCTTCAGCGCATCTCTCGGGTTTAAAAAGCCCCCGAAATATCTCGCCATGTCTACATCCATGCAGGATACACCCAAGCCTAAACCGCATCGAGTACTGGCATGTGTTCTCTGCCAGCAGCGAAAGGTCAAATGTGACCGCACCTTTCCCTGTTCCACTTGCGTCAAGCATGGTACACAATGTGTACCGGCGACTCAGACAAGGCCCCGAAGGCGGCGCTTCCCGGAACGGGAGCTACTGGATAGGCTGAGGAGATACGAGACGTTGATGAAGCAGAACAATGTCAAGTTTGATCCTCTTCACGATGATAACAGTACATCAAAGAGTTCTCCGAATGACTATTATTCTGATGACGAAAGAAAAGAGGATGGTAGTCCCGAGGATAGGTCTGAGGCTGTATCAGAAGTCAAGTAAGTCTTGGTCATATCATGCCAAAACTCTATTACTAATGATTCCTTAGAAGCATTTGGCAAGCTATGCGTCAAGGGGCAAGTAATGTTACCACCAAAAGGCTAGAGCATCTGCTAATATATTTCAGTACCGAGATCCCAATGATTCATTCTACGAAAACGTCTTCAGCCAAGCCCAAGACCAAGTGTCCGTCAGTGATGCAGACATGCTGTTCGGCTCACGGCAATCAGCCGTTGAGCTGCACACTCTCCATCCAGAACCGGCGCATCTCTTTAGGTTGTGGCAAATTTACCTCGACAACGTCAACCCGCTCGTCAAAGTTACCCACACACCAACTCTTCAAGCTCGTATCGTTGAAGCTGCGTCTAACCTGAAAGAGATACCTCCTACACTTGAGGCTTTGATGTTCAGCATATACTGCATGGCCATTCTCAGTTTGTCGCAAGAAGAATGTGTGACCATGTTCAAACAGTCCAAGGAGCAGCTGTCGACGCGATATTATTTTGGGTGTCAGCAGGCCCTGTCGAACTGCAATTTTCTACGAACCGACAATCGCGATTGTTTGACTGCATTGTTTCTGTACCTAGTGAGTATTTTTTCTACTGTTTTCTAACCTCAGCTGACCCCTACTAGGTGTCCGTCCGCTCAGCTAGCCATCCGAAATCCGTCTCTTCCATGCTAGCTGTAGCCGTCCGCATCGCCGAACGAATGGGCATTCAAAGTGAAGCAAAAAACGCCCGGTGCAGCATCCTCGAAGGAGAACTGCGCAGGAGACTTTGGTGGTCTCTCGTGCTATTCGATTCTCGCTTCAGTGCTTTGGGTGATCACAAGCCCACGACTCTTGTTCCAAGCTGGGACTGCGCATTGCCCACAAATGTCAGCGACTCGGAACTGCGAGAAGAAACAAAGACTCCACCAAAGGTTCAAGACCAAGCCACAGAGGCTATCTTTGCAATTGTGAGAGGCGAGATTGGCGAATTCTACCGACACAGCCCATTTTACCTAGCCTTTACAAATCCCGTTATGAAGCCCTTGGCCAAGAAGTTACCGCCCGGTGGCGATGTCACTCTGGAGAAGATGATTGAAGATAAATATCTTCGGTTCTGCGACCCGGATAATCGTGTTCATTACATGACCATGTGGACAGCGCGATCAAACATTATGAATTGCCGGCTGATGAACGACTACCTCACGTATCTCGACACCTCTACAGAGTACACATCGGATCGACAAGAAGCCGCTGTCTCGTGCGCACTTCGCTGGCTGGAATGCGATACGAAGATAGCAGGCGCGCCACTGACAAAGAATTTCCGATGGTTTCTCCAGCTTCACTTTCCGTTTCCGGCATATATCCGTGTTATCCAGCACTTGAAAGGACAGCCTTTTTGCGATCAGACAGAGCGAGCGTGGAAGGTGATGTATGACAATTACTCTGTCAGAGCAACGCCAGATACACATATACCCGCTCCTGCTTTCAGGCCTTTTACCAATATTGTTTTGTACGCCTGGGAGACTGTCAAGAAGGCCCATGAAGAGGCTGGAAAGCAAATAGCCACGCCTGACATTGTGGATTTTATTAATGAAAAGGTTTCGGATTTGTCTTTGGAGACCAGTGAGCAGAATAAGGAACAATGTCAGGGTGTGATGGATATGGACGATATGTCTATGCAGATGCCAATGGGATTTGGAGATCCTGGTGTGCTTTTTGATATGAATGAGCAGAGATTTGGAGATATGGCGGGGCCTACTATGGCAGACCCGTCGTCATTAACTATGGATATATCTCAGCTGAACTGGGGATCAATGAGCTGGGGACCAGGTGTGAATGGGAATTGGTAGAGAGAAGGATGGGTCACATGTGCCTTGGATAGTACAGTAGCCTGTATTCTATAGAAACTCACAACTCCGACTCGTAATTGAGATATCTAATCACTGACACTTATTCCTTCTGATGTACATTATTCCTCAAGATACAAACCCTCATCGGGCGGAGGTACCCCATACCAATCAAGTCCCAACTTATCCTCAGGATCCGGATCCTCCATCTGATAAAACCCATCATACCGCCACCACTTCCGATCCTTAAAAACATCCTCTACAGGAACAACACCCTCCTTCTTCATCTTATCCCTTACCTTCTCAACACCCTCCCAAACCCTAAGGATATTCTCCCCCACAACCTTGGCCAGTTGTTCCTCTGTAGCACCCCTATCAAGAATCGCCTTTAACAAATGCGGATAGCACTTAACGTCTTCAAGACCAGGTATAACACTAGCGATCCCGTCAAAGTCTGATCCAAGGCCAACGTAATCCCAACCTATACGGTCTGCAATGTAGAATAAGTGATCGATCACCATCTCCATCTTTGCATCCGAACGTCGTGCCGTGCAGTGCTCTGGAACGAAAGTTACCATGACGATACCGCCGTTGGAGGGGACTTTGTCAAGGATGTGGTCTGGCACGTTACGGGGACAGTCGAAAACGCCTTTTGCATTGGAGTGGGAGAACATTATCGGGGCGCGAGATAGAGCGAGGACTTGCTCGGCGCAGTCTTCTGATACATGGGAGATGTCGACGATCATGCCTGCACGGTTAGCTTGGCTTTGAAAGCAGGAAGAGCGTTGACGTACCGAGTCTATTCATCTCTACTACTGCTGCTCTTCCAAGATCAGATAACCCTCCGTGGACAGGACCGACTTTGGACGTTGAGCTATCTGCAAAAGCATTATTGCAGACATGAGTTAGAGTACACTGTAAACATTAGCCACACCCTTTGACAGGAATAGCACTGGTTTTACTTACATATCTGACACCCAATCTGTAAAATGCTCTGATGATACCAATGCTGTTCCCAGCCATATGAAGTCCCTCGATCCCAATGGAACATGCAATACGGCCACTTGCATATACATCTTTGACCTCACCAGGACCATTGACTAACTGAAACGTCTCAGGGTACGACTCTACCAGCCGTAAAGTCAAGTCAATCTGTTCAATGGCATCACGGGCCATGTCGGAGTATTCAGGTGTTGTAAAGTCTTCGGCGGAGCGGAGACATGGTACACATACGGACCAAAACTGGCCTCCGACGGCGCCTGGTAGAGTTAGTGAGAGTCAATGGGATTGAGTTATGATAAGTACCTTGTTTGAGACGAGGGATATCTGTCATTCCTCGCTCGAAACCCTTTTCTAGATCGAATTTCTCATTATTATGGATTTTGCCATGGAAGCAAGCTCTTGGTTGTTGAGGTAGGTCATTGTGGCCATCTATGAGAGGTGTTTTTGCTAGCACTCTTTTGACTCGCTCGTCAATGGGCAGGGACTGATATGGGTGAAGAGAAGTCATGACAAATATGGCAGAGTTGTATCTTCACCTAACATACATACTTCGCAACGTGTCTTATCATTGTGTTTTATGGACTCACAATCTCACTACTTCGGATCATCTTCTGTATACCGTCAACAGAGTTCCCCGCGGCCAACTGTGTCGACCGCCGGATAAGAATGAATGATAGCGAAGATAGATGTGGATACAAATCATTCTTACCCCGCGTTTATCATGGATCCGGCACCTAAAGACCCTACAGGTTGCAAGGATAACAAATGTTAACGCCGATACAAGCCCCAGTGTATTTCTATCTACCATAACTTACCTATTTTATATAGAAAGATAATAAGACTATACTATTATAGAATAATGCATTTAGAGATCTCTATAGTAATGCTAATTTTACCTATATAGGTATCTTTATTACCTGTTTTATAGAGCTTTAAAATGTAGAGTGGCAAAAGCTGGTATGTTAGGGACCACTTTCTAACATTTGTTATCCTTGCAACCTGTAGTTTAATGACGATGGACATGTTATCAAGTGGAGATATTGAGAAATATACCGGGACTACAAAAGTTCCCGAGACTGATTCAAGATGTACAGTCCGGAAAACAATTCCTTAGGATAAAGGCAGTTAAAAGGTAGTGATTTGGAACCAACAGCTAAAGAATGGATCATGCTATCTAACACGTTACATCAAGACCCTCTATTGATACCAACAACCCAGGATGCAGATAACCGTCGAACCATGATAAGAACGGACCAACTTTGCCGCGGGTGAAACAATGCAACATCAAGTGATCTACACTCGGATCTACTAAAGATAAACATATGTATAAAGCACATAGCAATAACCCAATACCTTCCCCTCTGTTCAACCAGTGGCCAAGATGTCGACCGAAAAATACCCCGAGGATCTCAAACATACGTCGTCTATCCAAGACGGCACAATAAACGATGTTTCAACAGCTGAAGCATTGACGCTTTGTCACAATGCAGAAGATATTGAGACGAGTCCTGAACTAGACCGTGCTCTACGATGGAAATTGGATCTTCGACTTATGCCGCTTCTTTGCTTTACGTATGCTTTGCAGTCTATTGATAAGAATACGATTAGCTATGCAGCTGTGTTTGGACTCAGAGAGGATATTGGTCTCAAAGGGAATGAGTTTTCTTGGACTGGAGCGATTTTCTATCTAGGATATCTTGTGTGGGAGTTTCCTACGAGTATGTTCTTGCAAAGATTTCCGATTAACTATTTCATGTCTGGAACGGCAAGTTGAAACACTGTTGAGATATGTCTACGTACTGAACAGTTACAGGTGATTGCCTGGGGTGCGGTACTCATGGCTCACGGAGCTGTCCACTCTTTCCCAGCCCTAGCAGCTGTCCGAACACTCCTAGGCGCGTTAGAATCCGCTATCAACCCTGGTACCATGCTTCTCTTCAGCATGTACTACAAGCGAACCGAGCAGCCTCTACGAATGGGTATATGGATTGGATCAGCAGGCGTCGGTTATATCATCGCCGGAATCGCCAGTTTCGGTATTGGACATATCAACTCTTCGCTAACATCATGGCGCGTTCTCTTTATCATCTGGGGTTCTATCACTACAGCTTGGGGTGTCATGCTCTTTTTTTGCCTACCCGGTGCCCCGATGCGAGCAAAGTTTCTCACACCAGATGAGAGAGCTCGTGTTGTTGCGAGAGTGAAGGATAATGGAACGGGTATTGAGAATAAGCATTTTAAGATGCCGCAGTTTTGGGAGGCTATGTTTGATCTCAAGACTTGGTTGTTGTTTCTTTTTGCTCTTACAAGTAACTCACCGAACGGTGGTCTATCAGCGGTAAGTCTCGCAAATATGAGTTTTAGCTGCGACTAATCATTGTTATAGTTTCAAGGCCTTATTATAAAAGGCGCTGGATTTAGCACACTTACCACCACTCTTTACCAAATGCCCTCTGGTGCGGTCCAGATGGTCGCTTGTGTTCTAGCCTGGTATGTTAATTTTAACACATTTCACAAACTATTACTAACAGTCACAGTTGGGGAGCATCAACTATCAAAAACTCTCGAATTCCTATCATGATCCTCGCATTGGTCCCCTTCCTAGCTGGTGTCTTGGGCCTTCACTTCCTCCCCCACAGTGATGCCTACGCCCGTCTAGCATGTCTCTGGATGTCCTTCTCCTACACAGCAACATGGACTCTAAGTATGGCCGTCTCAATGGCCAACACCGCCGGGCACACCAAGAAGATCACGACCAATGCAATCCTACTAATTGGTTACTGCCTTGGTAATTTCGTCGGTCCATTCTTCTTCAAAACCAACCAGGCGCCGACGTATGCGCTGGGCGTGGGAATGATGTTTGCTTGCATTGCTATCCAGGTGGTAAGTCTTGTTGGTCTGTGGGTGTTGCTTTGGACGAGAAATAGATCTAGACGAGAGTATCATACAGAGGGCGATGAGAACCAGAGGAGGGGATGGGAGATGGGATTGTTGGATAAGACGGATCTTGAGAACAAGCATTTCGAGTACGTATACTAGATGCGAGTATAGGGATATTATTAGGTAAGAGACCCGTTGATAAACGTCCCTGCTTGGACAACCCCAGATATTCCCTGTATATCAGAATGTGGAGGTGGACCACGTAACGTGGAGATAATTCAGAACATGTGGATTTATTCTTGTCTTTTTCACATGAAAGACAAACATTATGAATTTGCAATATGTAGTGCGTGTTTGTTACGTAAAACAATGTGACAGAATCTCAATCAGCAGGGGAACATTCGATACTCAAGGATCACAGACAATGCCAAGATACAGATGGTTACATACGGCTATCGCTGGGTGGAACCAGTTCAGTTCATCCCTCAATCCACTAAAACCTTAATAACTACGACGAGGCTCATCTCCAGCCTTGGCTTTTAGTTTGTATCACCATGTGGCAATACTCAATCGGCGCGGCAGTGGCTGCTACGCGCGACATGTAGACAGATATGGAATCTCTGTCAGTTCTCTCTAAGCTTCATGCCTGCTAGTCTCTCCGCAGTCCTGGTTAGAGTTATCAAAGCCAAGAAAAAGCCAAGTCCTTGGCTCTCATCTCCAAAGCTGAACTAACAAAAAGCTGATACCAACCAGCATCGGATACCCACGGCCTCGGAAGACCAAGGCTCTTGTTTCTTTCTTGACGCCTGCTAGAAAGGGGAGGTCCTAGATAAGCGCTACCCCAGATAATAGCATTGGCGCTTGCTTGGCGACTCTGATATCAAATGGTCCCTTTGCCTGACTCAGCCACTTGTGCAATCAATTGGAATGAACATGTTCACCTTCCTTTCCTGTCGCTTGGCGGAGAAATCACAAGACGAGAGATTGTGCTGTGAGATTTACTTGGCGTCAGTATTAAGTGGTTCTGAACCGCCAAGAGGAGGAGTTATTGGTGTGCTGTGCCATCTTGGCTCTTGTCTTGGCTTTGGGGATGTTCCTTGGTTTTTCGCCCCCCTACACTGTTGGTTGTCAGACCTTTTGTTATCGGTCGTACTTTGGTTTATGCTTAATTGTGTGTTTCTGTTTGGTATATATCAAGGCGATCTGCTCCACCGTTTTTGTTACTCCTGTGGAGGAGAGATCTCACTGGCACTTCATTTCCCCAAGTCGAGATACCATCATTCCTTGACTCTTACCTTCCTTTTATTATTCACCAAACAAATCCAGTATGGCTGTAGCCGCTGAAGGCAAGAAGCCTGGCATGGCCAAACGCATCTACTTGATGCTGGCGCCAGACTCAGCAAAGGACGAAGACGGTCGTGATAACTTCAACTCCCGATCTCAATTCGTGCTCTGCGCTATGGGCGGTGCCGTCGGTCTGGGTAACCTTCTTCGTTTCCCCTCCGTCGTCTTCAACAATTATGGTCTCCAATTCTTTATCCCCTACGTCTTTGCTCTGTTCCTCGTCGGTATTCCCATTCTTATCCTCGAAATCACCCTTGGTCAAGCTTATCGTGGTGGCTGTGTCATTGCGTGGAACAATGTCAACCACCGAGCAAAGGGTATTGGTTTCTCCATGGTTTTCAACGGCTTCAGTGTCGTCGGTTACTATGTACCCATTTTGGCTTTCGCCATGGCTTATTTCCGCATGTCGTTCCAGAGCCCGCTGCCTTGGGCCGCCGGTGAGGCAACGGATACCGTCAAGTTCTTTTATGAACAAGTCGTCCGCAACGTCGATGCTGAGGGAGGAGAAGACGGTTCAATGAAGTCCTACCCCGGTCGTGGCATTGTCGGAGAGACATTCGGTTGGTGCATGATGATTTGGTTCATTGTGTGGATGTGCACCTTCAAGGGAGTCGGCCTCACAGGTCGAGTCATCTATGTCACTATGGCCCTACCTCTCGTCCTTATTGGCATTTTGGCTATCCGATCTCTTTCTCTTCCCAACGCATCCGACGGTTTCAGACTTTACGTTGGCGAGTGGCGAAGCGAGTCTCTTCAGGGTCCCGGCGTCTGGCAAGACGCCTTTGGTCAGATGTTCTTTTCTATCGGTGTTGGTTTCGGATACTTTACATCGTATGCCTCCTACAACAACAAGTACGCCAACGCCGTTCAAGATGCTTTCATCATCGCACTGAGTAACTCTGCCATCGAAATCATTTCTGCATTGGCCGTTATGGGCGTTGTCGGCTTCTTGGCCATCAACCCTGGCGAGGTCGATCCCCTGTCAACATTCAGCTCTGGCTTCTTCTACTATCCCCAGGCTCTTGCCGAGATGCCAGGTTCCAACTTTTTCTCTGCCCTTTTCTTCCTCACTTTGGTCCTTCTTGGACTCACCTGTGTGTTTGCCCTGGCCGAGGTTCTCGTCACTCTTCTTTGCGACACAGACATGGGTCAGCGACTTCCTCGCTGGGTCATCTCTACCTCAGTCGTCATCCTGGGTGCCCTTACTGCCCTCATCTACAGCAGTGAATTTGGTTTTGCTACTCTTGACGCTGTCGATATGTGGGTCAACGACATTGCACTCTTTGTCACTGTCTGGTCAGAGACCTACATGGCCTGTACCCTGTACCGCTGGAGAGATCCCGTTGACCAAATTGGTCTCGTTAGTTACTTGGTCTACAACGCTGGCTACGTTTTCTCTCTTTTCATCGGTATTCTTCTCGGCCACCTTGTCACTCCCGCCGCTGGTGCAGGTGCTGGATTTGGCATCTTCATCGCCTGCTCTCTTATCTCTGCCTTTGTCGGAAAGGCTCCTACTATTCCTGCTCCTCGATTCTGGGGTAAGAACGCTATTCTCAGCCGCTTCTGGTACGCGGCATTTTACTCGGTATGTACACCCCTCTCCTCTAGACAGCCATCACTAATTATAAACAGGGCCAACAACTTCGTCATGACCTAAACAATGTCATCTCCAATGGTGGCAAGAACTGGAAAATCCATTGGGTCTGGCCTATCTGCCTCAAATACGTCACTGGTCCTGCCGTCGCTCTGGTCTTTTCCTTTGCGTACCCCAAGTTCCTCAACAAGTACCGCAACGACCCTCCCTACATCTACAGCTTTGTTCTCATGCACATGGTTGTCCTCTTCATCGTTGGTGCTTTTGTTGTACCGCGCTTCTTCAACATCCTCATTCCCGCGCACCGTCTTGAACGTGGTGATGGGAAGTACGATGTGGCACCTCAGATGACTATCGACAACGCCCCTATTGTGAACAATGGCGGCATTGAGGGTGGCCATACTGATATGGTCCAGCGCAGCAATGGTGAGAGTAGCCTTGATGGTGACAAGACTACCTTCAGGAATGATACGACCAGGGCTAGCCCAGATGTTGCTCACCCTACACAGTGATGTATGAATCGGTAGTTTGCATTTTATACAAGGCCAAACCCCTACTGTATGTATCTTTAAATACTTATTTCCATAGTTGTGAATACTGTATTGGATTTATGTTGCCACACGTACTACGCCGAGCAATTGAGCGAAGCCCATTGAGATGGAACTGTGATATCAGAATGAATGCATAGGCGCTTTGTGGCGATCAATTCTTAAGACACAGGGTAATGCAGTTATCAAAGAAAGCTTTCTTTGTGATATGCAATACCTCTAGCACACCAACTAATGAAAGATTACAAGCAAGTCTGTCCGTGATGGCCACGTTCTGGTTCAGGTAAGTTGTCATACGTGCATATGCTTGGAGCGTAGCTGTTGGATCCTTTTTCGTCAAATCATATGCCGTGGCATGCGTTCTTGCGTAGTGCTGTAGGTCAATGTCCGAGCTCAATTGGAATTCATGCAGTCATTTCCTGAAAGGCATAAGTTCATGGTTTTCAGCTGGCGTCTTGACTTGAATGTCACAGAGCCACATACTCAACAAGAAGCGATCTACCTCGTCCCTCTGCTGAAATACCAACATTCGAATCAATTATCAATTTTCATTCTGTCACCGCTATTTGTGTTTTATTAAAAAACAGAAAATCTGCTAATTTACTTCACAATCAATGTCATTGTCAAGCTGAACGTGAGCCAATGATTTATTCTGGTGATTCGCTATACAACAGGCTTCTGTTACCGTATGAGCATCGCAAATGCCAGTACTATCATTCTCTATCCATTTTCTCTCAGTATCTTTCACTCAAAAAACATGTCCGATCTCTCTGCTTCCAATATGGACACTTCCAACACAGGCTCAGATAGTCTAGAGACCAGGTCTCTATATCAAGGCCCTTCTTTCCCAGTTGATTTCATCATGAATGTCGAGCTCCAAACTGGAAATGGCACAGATATACCTCTGTACAATAAGACCTTGGAGATTGATGATCCATATCCAGGTATACCTGATTTCATGAAACCAGATTATCCAATCATCAAGCGTCACGAAGGTGACAGAGAAGACGTGTTTGACTCTGAGAAAGAGAACTACTGGCTCTTTTACGTTCATCTCAATAATTCAGAGCTTGAGATCGCCATCGGAAGGGAGGAGCCAGTCTATGTTACCTCAAGGCCGAACTGGAACAGGCTGACAGAAAACGACGAGCCCTCGCACCAAGTGCTAAACAGTCGCGGCGTGCCTTATGAATTAACTTGGACATACGGCAAAACATTCGATCGTTTTGTGGATGTTCGTACACCCAAGATGGACAACCCAGCCATCTCCCTACGCTGCCATGGTCAGTACGGAGCGGTTCACTGGGTTGGACTCTTTGCCAAATCAGGTGTCAACAACACCAACAACTTCATCGCAATACGAACCCACAATCGCATACTCCCAGACTATGCCGAGCGTACCAAGAAGTACCCAGGCTACAGAAATTGGTACACCGAAGATGGCCCAGCCAACATCCTAGATTGTACCCTGACGTTGTTCCCCAAGCAGCTTTACGGGACAACATCAAACTCTCCTAAGCTCTACTGTCAATTTGTCACCCAGGATCCAATGAACAAGGTTGGAACCAAGCATTTTGAACATGTCCTTGCCAAAACAAAAGGACAACCGCCATGGCCTAAGCGTTACACCTGGGCTGCTGAGGGGACGACCTGGATTCGGACCAGCCATTTCTTGTTCCCCACTGATGAGGGCAAATGGTTCGACTATGTGTCTGGAGTCATGCTTAAAGATGAAGCCACTGATAAAGGGTGGGCAGTACTCTTGGAGGTGTTTGGCAGTACTGTACAGATCCTAAAGGGTGTTCTAAGCGTTAATGTCGCTGATGTTGTTGGAGGTGTACTCAGTTTGGGCGACGCCTTTGATGAGAAGAAAATGCATGAAGAGGCCAATGTTCGAGGATTTCTTACTTCCATTGCTCAGGCGGTAGACGTCGGGAACAAGGCGCGAAAGGATGGTAAGAAGCCGGCAGAGAAACCTAATGTGACCAACATTTTGGTTTTGATAGCGAATGTCGAGTCTGGCAAGTATTCGCCTCGCGATCTCGGAAGTAGGCCTGCGATTGAGTAGCTTAGTGAACAATACAACCAGACCTCAACATAGCTTGCTTTGAGTATGACTTGGTTTTGAATGACCGATATTCATATGTGTATGCCATAGCTAAAGCTAGTTATTCTAGAGAATGTATCCAATGCACAGAGATGCTGTCCATATGAAAATGGGGTCATCCATTGTGTCTAGCATTAGAGCTCCATTGCACACCTAGGTAAACCATGCTTATGTCTTCGCGGGAATTCTTTCAGGAGGTGGAATTATCATCAACGAGAATGCGAAGATGCTGGTATTAATAAGATTGTATAAGAAGGGTTAAATGATGCTACAGAGAATTGGCCCCCTCGTTACTATCTTGACACTCCTGTTCTCCATCATCACGGATGGGATTGAGGTTAATATCTTCGCTTTCAGCTTGAGAAGCCCACTCGTAATGTGTCTGGAGCGGTGTTTCGATCATATCACCAATTAAGTGATAACGGAACCACTCCTCGTTCAAATCTTGGATATATGCCTCGTAAGCTTCAAGTCGTGAGCGAACTTCAGGCAATCCCGGTTCAAGCCTGTCACACCTCCGAAATGCCCTTGTGCCGTTATGATATTGGTTCCCGAAGCTATCATACTGCAGTTGACAGTTACCAAAGGCTTCCTATTATGGGCCAAACAGCGAGCGTGTGACTTACCACGATACCAAGGTTATACCAAGCCTCGTATATGTACGGATTCAGCATTATAGCGCAAATAAATGCGTCCATAGAATCCTTATACTGCCGAACATGGAAGTATAAAATGCCGACTGATATCCAGACAGAAGGACACCTATATTGGACATAGGTTGCTTTTTTGTAGCAATCGTAAGCTAACTTGTAGTTTCGTAGCACCATATGTGCCCTTGCTGACAGGTACCAATACTCAGCATTGTTGTTATCTGGAAGAGAGTTCAGTAATAACTTCGGTATACTGTTCATCCACCTACCTAATGCAATTGCAATCTTCAGACTGTTTATCGAATCTCGAGCATGTTGTCTCATTGATGTTTGCTCTGCGGCTCGGAGCCATGAGACGCCTGCAAAGGCTTGTGCTTCAGGCTGATTAGGGTTCTCATCCCACAGTTTGAGGACATCCTTGATGTTTCGGACGGGCTCCGTGAGGTAAACTACCTTTACCCTGCGAAACCTCTCTGGCTCATTTTTGATATCCATGAAAGGAAGCCTAGGGCCGACCTTTGCTTTAGCGATGTGGGAGCCCACTGAACTCTTGCCGGTAGTAGGTCGTTGAATCTGATCTTGATATAAAACTACAGTTGAATATGGGGCTCGACTTGTCGTCACCCATCTTCCACAGGTTGTGCTGTTGAATACACTGATCAGTTGTGTGCTTCTTACGACTCCTCTCAAGACTCACCACGTTTTACGGCGGCCACATTCTAATACTTCTTCGGCGAGTTTGCCAATGCATTTTGGATCTGGACAAGTCTCGAGAGACCTAACTCCTTCAACCACTATGGCCTGCTCAATGTGAAACCCTGGTTTTACGAAGCTAGACCAGGTTTCACCTTGGACGTTTTTACCAGTCTTTGCATGGGTAACGGCAAATAGACCCTTCAGTACGTGGTTCGCACCAGGCCTCCCGGTTGGATACACAACAGATTGTAGCAAATCGCGAAAGGACTGTTAATATTAGCTTCAATCATCGTCTGATACGCGTTGTGTGTACTTTACTTGCATACCAGGTCAGACAGGCCTGTAATGGAAGGGCCCAGCTTTCACCATGGGCATCATCAAGCCGCACGATGTCAAGAGTCAGATGAAGCGGTATCGCCTCAATAGCCTTTATGATGTGTTTAAGCTGGCCACTTATGTCAAGCAAATAGCGTCTGGCACTTTGTCAATCGTTTGAGATTCCGTTCTGCTTGTGATACTCACGTGTTTCTGCCAATCGCTTCAAGCATTTCCTTTGAACACTTCGTCAATCTGAGTAACAATTAGCCAGCTTGAGCTGAGACTTATCGGGGTTGTTCATACAGGGTGAAAAGCGCCTTCAAATCTTGCATATGAGAGTACAATATCTTCGCATGTCGAGTCACAAATCTAGCATGGCGACGAATGATTGCTGAAGCTTTATCGGTCTTTTGCGTCAAGTGAAGCACGTTTTTGTTTATACCAGTTAGGCTTTTGTTAATGGAGCTGGCTTGTTTTGATTGAATGTCTGCCTGAATAGCTGATTTGACTCTCAGGGTATTGACTGCCACTTGCGTTTTCGACACTATGCTCAGAATATTTGATGTATGTCCAGCTATGGCGTCGGCATGTTTCTCGATAATCGACGATTGATCATCTCCAATATGTTTTGATTGCAACGACAGATGTTTGACACGAGTTCTATCATTGCATTAGTGATCTGGAGTTCGAATTTTGGAAGCTTGCGAACAGTTGCTGGACACTCATGAGGATATTGACGGCGGCCATTTGAGACATGATCGTTTTTCGCACTGAGTCTATATCACCTTGGGCAATCATAGACCAGTGGAGCCTTTCGCCGATGCCACCAAGGCTTCTCGTTGATCTGAAGTGGCCTAAACTGCTGTCCTTGGACCGCATCTTGTTCACCATGGCCTGCAAGGGCTGCGAGCAGTGTATGACGATAGCTCTGATCTGCTCCAGGGTCTGTAGCTCCTCTTTGCAGTCGGGTTCTAGGCTTAAGACGTGTTTGAGTGTGTTGTGAACAAGGTCCAGTTCGGCACGAAGCTGTTGGAAATGTACGGGGGCATCTTTGTAATTCCGCAGCTCTATAGCGATACGCTCAAAAAGACCGAGCACAGCGATAACATCGCCGACCCCATATCCAAACGACATGGTCACAAGCGGTGAGATGATGATGAGTGTTCTGGAGGCCTTCTCGGGAATCTAGGCATCTTCCAGCTACAGCTCAGCCTCGTTTCAAGCTGCGCCTTCTGCTGACCGATTTTGCCTCGCTACTTACATATTGCATACAATGATTTTGATAATATGACATAGTATTCAAGAACACAGTTATTCTTATGTAATAAGATAATATGAAGAGGCGGAAAGATTGTAAGATAGAGCTGGTGGTAAAAAGTAGCGTTCCAGTTCTGTTACTGAATATGGAGTCTTGAAATATTCTTGCCTCGTACTCTCAGCAGATGATGTAGACAAATCAAGTAGGTGGAGATATCAATTATAGTAAATTCCCTGCAGCAGGTAGAGTTGCATCTTCAGAGGGTTTTCATAGCCCACTCCATCGTCCTCTTGATCACTTCATCCTGATCTGCAACAGGCTCATATCCCAATACCTTTCTCGCTTTATCCAACGACCAGCAACAACCTAAATCAAGATGATCCATACTAATTCTTCGCAAGCTAGGCTGTACCTTGCCCAATGTGAAAACCCAATACGCCCACTCCAGAGTAGATGCCATCGCCTGCATAACAGACAAAGGGATACTCGTCACCTCTTCCGGTCTCACAGGGCTACCGGCAGCAGCATAAAACCTTCTACAAAAGTCAAACAACTTTTGTGGTTTTCCGTCAGAGATGAAGAAGTCTTCACCACCAACTTGATCGCGAGTCGTAATGTCGAGAAGAGCTTTCATAGCCAAGATATGCGCCTCTGCTGCCTTCTTCACATATAGGAATTCGAACAGCTTTGTGTTGTTTCCAACTTGCATTTTGTGTTCGTTCTTTCGCATGCTCGATACAAGCTGAGGAATGAAGTTGTCGTCGTATTCGCCGTAGATACCAGGGATTCTTATCACAGAGGTATACAGCTCATCCGAGTTTGCAGCAATGACGAGTCTTTCGGCTAGAGCTTTTGAGAGAGCATAGGCGTTGGGTGCGTTGTTCTCATCGTACCGGTGGGCATTCTCCTCGGATGTTGGTTCTTGTGTCGGCATGACAGCCTCATCGGAAGAAGTAAAAACAAAGGCTTTCGCGTGACTACAGGCCTTTGCAGCTTCTAGCAATGCCTTTGTCCCATGGACGTTGGTCTTCATCAATGCTTTCTTGGTATCCATGTAGGATGGGGACGCAGTGTGGATGACTGCATGAGGCTCGAACTTCTGAAAGACTTCTTCAATCTTATCATGCGATCCCAGATCAGTCGAGAAAAGAGAGATGCGTTCTTCGTCCGCAACATCGACTGGGATCTTTGGGTTGCGGCTCACGATAGCAACTGCAGTATTGGCATCGTGGAGTAGTTGCCGAACAACATGGCCACCCAAGAAACCGCTTCCGCCCGTCACGAGAACACGTGTTGCAGGTTCCATCTCTCTAGTTGTCACTAATGTCTATTACCGTTCAAGAAAGAAGGTCAGCGGGCGCAGTGAGATTACTGCAGGAAAAGAAGAGATTGAAGTAAGCTGTCAGCATTAAGTCGATGTGATATCTCACGCCGTCAGCACAGTCTAGACGGCCTGTAAGCTTACACAACTAATCCTTGCTAGGATTCAAATCCCTCATTGGCAAGCTGAACAGTAAACAAACGGCAAAGAGAACCAGGTAGTTGAACAACATCAAATTGACTACATACAGACTTGTACTGCCATTATTACCCGTCCAAACTCCTGGAGTATCCAATTGCAAATTTCAAGCGCGACCGTTAGCGTGCGTCTTAGTCTTCTGATCAGCGGGATCAAGTTGCCAAAGCCGGTGTCGTGCAGCCCAAGTCCTCTCCTCATCAGTTTCATAATCCTCCAGAGCCTTCTGGTTCTGGAGTTCGGCCTCCTTCATTGGGGCTGCTCCCTTGTCACCCGGACCCAACAAGCAAGGCTTACCATCACCATGGTTGTTCTTAGGATAGTACTGAGCGTCTTCAACCCTCAGACGTTCGATGAGAGAATTGTGAAGAACGGCTCTGCGCGGCATGTCACGGAAACTGCCCCTGTTGGGAGTCCAACGCCATGATTCCCAGCCGTTCTTGGCCTCATGGTCCTCGCTGTCAGAACTGTTTATATACTTGCCGTTGAGCTCCCATCGTGGGATTCCAGGAAGCAATTCTAGAATATAGTTAGTCATAGCGATTAATGATAGACTCGGTGATGCTTACCCATGAGGTTCCACAAAAGAACCTTGAAAAATGACGATCCATATCCAAAACTGAGAGTGTCGTGTTTGAAGCCCTCAATGACATATCTCTGCAACTTGGTCTTCGTCTGTCCCTCGGGGATGTCCGTGTTATTCATGTTGTTTTTGAACCTCTTGAGGGTATGACACCAGTGGACAGCACTCTTCTCGTCTTTCTTGCCAACAAGAGTGACTTCTCGGATCATCCAGTCGAGAGCCATATCACTCATCTGAAGGTCATCACTCTTGAGATCACCCGTGACATCGTTAGGCTTCATGCTCTTGAAAATGCACGCAACCTTTTGATACCATGGCATCTTTTCAGGCTCCACGAGCTCAGGCATAGCGGGCCATCCTCCGCCGATGTCGCCGTGGTTACCAGGGAACCAGACTTCTCTGATATCCTCGGCCTTCTCGGCCTCTTCTTGGTCCTGCTTCAGTTCATCTTCTTTCTTCTGTGCCGGGGTTCTCTTATCCTTCCTTGGCTTGTGGCACTTGCAGCATTTTCCATTTTGCTTTAACCATGTCTTCAGTGCCGCTTCTTCTTTTGCCTCTTTGACGACAGTTCGGATGTCCTGTGCCAGCAGAGCAGGCTTGAACTTGACACGTCTCTCATCGACGGCGACGGCGTGTCGAACATGCTTTGCAGTGCCAGTGATCTCAACAGGAGCTGGCGCACTGTTCTCAACGACCGCAACAGAGTTGACACAGTCCCACATGCCGAGGAAGTAGACCTTGATGTTCTCATGGGTTTTAGGGTCTGTTCCCTCGTTACGGCAGAAGGTCCGGCTGAATGCCTTGACTTCCCTTCTGGCGATCTTGGTTCTGAGTCGTCTTTTGATGTTGATGTTACCAGCCATGAAGGTACTCTTGTCTTCCTCATCGTCAGTGTCGCTGTCCTCCTCCTCATCCTCCTCATCATGGGCATGGTTGTCTTCGTCATCGCATGTGCACTCGGCGTAACCTTTCATACCGTTGGTCACGCCATTGGTATGACCATTGGTACCGCCATTCGTATAACCATTGGAAGCGCCGTTGGTATAGGCCTCGGGTGCACCATTGGCTTGATTGTTAGCACCGAGCAATGGGGTAGCTTCATTGGTGGCTGGCAACTGTTCAGGAGCATCCACAGGGAACCAGGATGACATGGCCTTTTTCGCAGCAATACGATCGTCGCTCTCACATTGCAGAGAGCGGGCATAAAGACGATAGGCAAATGGCACCATCTCCTCATTGCCCTTGCAAAGAAGACCGACTTTGTTGACCATTCTTGAAAGGTACTTGGCAGTGTAAGCACCACGACTGAAGCCAAAGATGTAGATCTTGGCCTTGGGCTCATAGTATCTCATGAGGAAACGGTAGCCCGCCATGATGTGAGCGTCAAAGGTTGTGCCGAAACCTTGATCAATTGTCTTAGAAATCTTGCTCTTGATCTCGCCGAGAGTAGACTTGTGGACGGACTTCTCGTTCACATCGTAGGTACCAATTCCAGCTACGCTGGTGTTAGATTAAAGGTAAAAGAGGATCAAACAAAAGGATCACGTACTCTGGTAGTAATGAAACTGGTTTTTATTGTTGCGATCAAGCTTGCGAAGAATCTTGACCACGTTGGTGTCGGCATTGGTACCACTAAAGGTGTTGCCAGTACCATCGAAACAAAGAATGAGTTTGACGTATTGGTCAGGAGCAATCGCCTCCTCGGCATGAGAGCTGTTAGCTGACGGCATTTTGGCAGAGACACAATGTCAGTGATGATAAAGATACAGATGAGAAGACAAGTCAGCATCGTAAGCCTGGGGAATCACACTCTTTTATCATCATGTATTTTATCATTTGTCAAACCCCCTCAGCTGGATTACAGGCCAAAGTCAATGTTGCAACATCAGAAACTCAGCGTAAAGGCGTCCAATAGCTCCCCCAACTCCGAACCCTATGTCTCAGCTCCGCGCCGCCACAAATAAGATAGCTTCACCCGTTTAGTTCGTGCCGTGCCGCATAAAGTCTTCCCCGATCAAATAGTCTGACGAGCTAGTAAGGACTAGGGAATTTCAGGAAGCCACTTTGGTGAGATTACCATGCAGCTGAAATACCGGTCTTCTCCATACCCCGGTCCATCGGCGGGGTCTGGACTTTTGACACGCCGTCGGTGAATATGCAGGGGAGCTGAAGCAGAGTCACATTCCTCATAAAAAGTCTCTGTCATCTTTTAGTGCTGAGACATCGCTTTCAGCTCTGCCAAAATGTTTGCGGTTGACTGAAAACTGGGGGTTGAGAATGTATGGCTATCTCCAAGGGGACATGGCTTGGTTATTCCCAGACATGCATTCCCATGATACCCTTGCTACTGTCTTGTTCTGAAAAACTGAGGGAACAGAGATCGCAGTTCCTCAAGGCTACGAACTTGATGCTGCGATGCTGGTGTATCGGGTAAAGGAAATCCTTCTTCGACATAATGAACAGCCGTCCAACCAGCCTTTTGTGCTCCAACACAATTCTTGTGAGAATCATCTACCAGAGTCAGCAATCCAAACAAATCAACCAGAGGTTTCAGCTTACCAATAAAATAACATTTCGAAGTCTCAGAAACTCCTGCTTCCTTCATAGCTTTCATAAACATGTCTTTCTGCGGTTTACACACAAGTGGAATCTGTGTATAATCGCAATACGTCAAACCCTCGAACAAATCATCAACGCCCAACAACCTAATAACTCTTTTTCCATGATTGACATACGCGTTGGTCAAAAGCCAGAGTCTAACTTTTGAAGTATCAATGTCTTGGAGGAATTGTCGTAGTTGAGGGTTTGGTTTGATGATATCGTCGAGAGGAAGCGCGTCATCGACTTTGGCGTTGTATTCCAGGGCGTCAATTTGATAATCCCGCACGAGACCTTCAATCGCTTGACCGTATTGCTGGTAGTAGTCTTTGTGGAGACGTTCGGCTTCTTCCGGTGATAGACCAAGATGGTTCTTAAAGTAGGAGTCGATAAGACCTGACATGAGCTCAAGGACTTTGTAATCTAGTGATGGTGAGTGAGTGGATGGGTCATGATGTGAGCGGAGAGTTGACTTACTACGTGAATACAAGCAATTGTCAATGTCACTAGACAAAATTGTTAGTAGGATAATATGAGTAGTTTTATGTCCTTACAAGAATAGGACCGGTTTCTCTGAGTTGTCGTCCATTTTCGTGACTTTCTTTTCAACAAACGACAGTGACAGGTGAGGAAATACTAATCAATCATTCTGACTGGCCAATTGATCATAGTGGCAAAGTAATCCACCTATAGAGCCTCAGTCTTGGCAACATGACTCTTACTTCAAACATGGCATATCGTTTCAAGATACGATATCCCAAATTTTGGAATCATTTGGCACTTCTAATTCGTTCATAGTAACTGCGATAGTGATCACAATCTCTGACTCTTCCGTTGTACCCTGCTCGGATAATCAAGGCGTCACATCACATCCTCTCCAAGTCACCTCGGCATCTTCAAACAACAAACTATTCCCCACTAGGTCTTATCGCCGTCATGACAAATCCTCTTTTTATGCCGTGGAGCCGATAATCTATTTTCTTGCTAGTCCCCTTTTTGCCGAGATAAATATCTACGTCAGTCCTGTCATGTTTTTCAAGCTTCATCTCAGCATCATTATTAGCAGTCATGGTAGAGACTGAGACGCGTCGGTCCTCTCAGGATCTGAGTGACCAGCCTACTGAGATTGTTAATCAGAATGTTTCCTCTAAAGTAATTGAGGTTGGTTGGGATGGCGACAAGGATCCCTTGTGTCCGAGAAGCATGTCGATAATGCGAAAATGGGTAATTGTTTCTATCGCCTGCGTCGGTGGTCTTTGTGTGTAAGTCAATCCTGAACTTGTATTTACCAATCATTACTAACAGTCATTGCAGAACATGCGCCAGTTCGATATACACCTCTACATATGAGCAAATGAACAAAGAGTTCAACTGCTCGCAAATCGTCGCCACCCTCGGTCTTTCAGCCTTCGTCCTAGGAATCGCCCTTGGTCCCGTTGTAACCAGTCCTCTAAGCGAAAACTACGGCCGACGACCCATCTACCTCGTATCATGGACCATGTTCATCATCTGGACCATCCCTTCAGCTGTCGCGCCCAACATCCAGACCATGATCATATCACGCTTCTTTGCCGGTTTTGCAGGGAGTGCCTTTCTCAGTGTCGCTGGCGGCACAGCAGGAGATCTCTTCGTGAGGGAAGAGATTCAAAAGCCTATGGCTCTGGTATCCCTCATGCCTTTTATTGGACCATCTCTTGGACCATTGCTTGGTGGCTTCATCAACTACAATGTCTCCTGGCGCTGGACGTATTACGTTATGCTTATCTGGGCGGCTGTTCTCATGGTTGCCATTGTTTTCTTTGCGCCTGAGACGTACCATCCTATCTTGTTACGCGAGAAAGCGAGAAAGCTTCGCAGAGAAACTGGCAACGACGCGTATCGCGCTCCAATGGAAGATACCATCAAGCCCTTCCTCGAAACCCTCAAGATCGCCGTCCTACGACCGTTCCAAATAATATTCCTTGAGCCCATGTGTCTCTGTCTCGATTTGTACTCAGCCCTTGTCCTCGGTATTCTGTACCTCTTCTTCGGCGCCATCCCTCTTGTCTTTCGCACAAACCATGGCATGAACCTCTGGCAGGTCGGCCTTACTTTCTTGGGTCTTCTTTGCGGACTCCTCGTTGGGTCGGCTACGACACCTATCTGGTCTAAACTTCGAACGCGATTGTTGGAGAAGCGGGAGAAGGAGACAGGTATTGCTATGAGCGAGCCAGAGGATTTGCTGCCTCCGACTATCCTTGGCGCCGTGCTTATTCCCATCGGTTTGTTTTGGTTTGGTTGGACAACGTATGCCAGCGTGCATTGGATTGTACCCATTATTGGATCTGGCGTGTTTGGATGCGGGTATGTTGACCTTGTCCTCTCTTGTTTAACAGTTTACTAACATTCTATCAGCCTACTCCTCGCTTACACTGGTATCTTTACCTTCTTGGTGGACGCCTATCCTAAATACGCCGCGTCCGCGATGGCAGGCAACAGTTTTGTCCGTTGCACATTCGCTGGTAAGCCTTCTCTCATACGTGTCCATCTCGATAAATCCTAACATCTTCTCCAGCGGCGTTTCCTCTTTTTGGCATCCAGATGTATGAGAAGCTTGGTTTCCAGTGGGCATCTAGTCTACTTGCGTTTTTGATGGTCGCAATGGCTCCGTTCCCTTGGCTTTTCTTCAAATACGGAAAAAGGCTGAGAGCCAAGAGCAGATTTGCCATGTATGCATAGGCGTAATGCATTGGTGGACATAATGGTGAAACGAACTGATGGATACAAAAAGCATTTTTCAATTGAAGGCCAGCATTATTTTGTTATGAGGTGGCGAGTCGTCCAAGAGATGGATGCCTCATAGATCTAGGGTTGAATGCTCGAACAAAATTCAGAACTCAGTGTCAAAGGCCAAATGTCCCAGGGGGCATGAGACCAAAATCGGGCGGGAGCAATGGACACAATCCATTCTGAAGCAGTAAATCGACATCAATGGTATCCTCGGACCAAAAGGAGCCAAATCCAAACTCATCAGCAGACTGTTGCAACATATTAGTTGTCTGCTGCTCTCCCATCACTGTACCGTTAGCATTGTCAAAGAAGCCAGTCGCCGTATCATTCTGTTGACTGAACCCATCGATCCTTTCATCCGCGTTTTGTGATACGCTGGCTCGTGACGGTTCTAGAGCGGGGCCATCATTACCACGGGTCGTATTTGCGATGCGAGAGGTTACATCAACTATTGATCCCGCGGACAAGGCTGACCCCTGACCTGTGAGTCGCCTCAATAGGTTCACAAACAGCTTTGTTATCCATAGACCAATGGGCCAAGACTTGGCCAGTTCACTAAGCGCAAGGATACATTGTCGTGATTTGTTACCAGCTAGTTGTCGACGAATGGGGTCCTTTCGACAGATAACGAGTGTGTGGATTGAGAGGGCTCCAAACACGGCTGGGATACTAGACGATGTCAGATATTGGTGCCATGAGACAGACTATGTACGTACATGTGCATTTGGGTGTATCGTAATGTTCCGACAGCGATCAGATCTTCAGTCATGCGAGTGATATAATCAGCAGCAGCTCGCGCAGTCTTGTCCCTTTCAGCTTCCGCTGGTGACATATCATCAATTACTTTGGGTCGGAACAAAAGAATAAAATAGTTCCTGCCTGACATCAGTAAATGCCCTCAAATCACTTGCATCGTCTTACTGGTAAGCCATTTGCAATTGAGTAGCCCAGAACGCCGCCCCCAACGTCTCATCAAGTGGTTGCTTTTGCATGCACTTTGGTAACTGCGACGCCCATTTCTCGAGCCTTGCTTTCAGGTTGGGCACTTCATACTGTTCCAATGCAAGACGACGAGGACTAAATTCTCCAATGACAATGTCTCCAACTAGTGATAGCTCGTTAGACGATGTAACAAATTTCATGAAGAATTGACCCACGGATTTCAGCAGCCTTGCGCATTTCGATGAAGAAGGCTGTGTGATATTCTTTCTGAGACGGTATAAGAGGGTCGTCGACGACATCGTCAAAGTAGAGGTCAGCTTCGGTCACAGGTTCGACGTCGCAGTCATCATCTCGAATTCTGCATGGTTTGACTAGACATGCAGCTGTATGTCGATCTCGAGTCTGCTAATATTAGATCCATGAACAAGAATGTTTGACTGAACTCACATATATAGACCACCATATACGTTTTCGCAGTGCCCTTTTATCAGGGCTGAACCTAGAATTGATCGTCCTACCAAACTGTCAGCTATAGTCAGATAGGAAAGCGGGTAACAAACGAGCGATGTAAGCCTAGTGACTGGGCATATGATGTTGCACAACCTGACCAATACCATGCATCTTTCTGGTCATCTGGTCCGTTCCACCAGAATCCTAGAAGATGAAGCGAAGCCACGAGCACGTCCCGATCAGTTTCATGATCGACATCGTACAGAGTTTTAGCGCGAAGGTAGTGGTATTTGCGTGCCGCAGCACGATCGCTGAATCCCGCATCTTGAATAAGACTGTCCTCGCAAAAGATATACGTCACGAGAAACATCGCATGGAGTAGTAATGGAGATGCGTTCCCTGCTCGGTAGAGTTGCAAGAACGATTTCCTGTCGACGATAGGCCAAGGAGGGTGAACTATATCAAAGAACACATACACGAGTCGGTCGGATATCTCTCTTGGCGGAAGTGTCAGTGCGTCTTGTAGACGCATCGGTTCGATTTGAAGACGACTTGGAGTCACTGCCCTTTCCGCCATTGATGCTGGAATCGGATAATGTACCTTGACTGGCTCACTGATACCACTCCTTGGGGCACATATCAGTTCGATGATGTAGGATAGACTACTTGAGTCGCCGAGGAAGAAAGATCGATCTTTGGCTTGGGTCAGATTTGGCTGGGGTTGTTGCTGAATATTCTGTGCAGCATTTGAATCTCCCACTTGGCGCTGCTCATTTTCGTTATGCTGAGGAGTTGCGACAGCAATAGTCTCAACGCTCGTAGTTCCATCTACATCAGGAGCTGGACTTTCCGTTTGTTGCAAGCGTCTAGATGAGCGTCTCTGTCGAGATTGAGCATTACTCCGTCTTACATATCTGCAGTACTGTAAGTATTTCATTTCTATCACTCATGGTAAATTTGCTACATACTTCCCACGCTTCGACTCTATCAATTCACATTCTGAGCCACGCGTACGACAATGCCAGCAGGGTTGGCTATCCGCAGCATCGCATTTCACTCGACGAGCATGGCATGCTTTACATGCGACTCGCGCTACGCGCGTACGACCTGGCGTTACACTTGAGGTTCTCGAGTCAGTCACGTTCGTTGGTTCGGTCATTGGCGTTGTTAAGGGTTGCTGTGTATTTCTCAGCAACTGTTGGTGACAGGTTGAGTCGGCGACTTCGGTCTCTTGACTGTGGGGCAGTCGCCGCTTAATGAGTAAGCGAAATGATAATACTGATCTGGTCTAGTGTCAGTGTGGACGTTGTCTTATCTTATCTCCACTCATCTTATCCTTACCTGGTCATCAAAGACAGTCTGGGGTAAGTGAAGCAACAATCTCAACTATTTAGACCTTGAAGCAATCAAAAAGCAATACATAATACTCTGATGTATCAAATCACTTCTTGGTTTGGTCAGATCGCTTAGGTACAGTGGCGTTTATACTAAGTCCATGTGCAGAGATCACTACATATTACCGTCTTTCTCAATCAATATCCTTTCAAAAAAGTCATTCAAGACGACCCTGCAAGAAGTGAAATAACTGCGTTGTGTATGAAGAGAAAGTGATCTATTTTATGTACATGATGACTCTTGTAAAGCCATGCTTCAATAATAATGCGTAGTGAGAAGCCTCCACTGTGCTAAATAAGAAAGAAAATGCTACATCAAAAACACCACCATACCACTTGGCCATATCCTCTTCACATTGGTAAATCCCCAGCACTCGTGGTGACTTCGTGTGTAGTGCTTGTGACGATTTCCACAAAGAACCTATCAGGAATGGAACCTTCGGTGTTGTATGAGTACTGCGATTTGTACATGCCATTCTGAACACCAATAGTAGCGCTACCTCCATGCATAGACGTCTTGTAGTACTCGTATCTCACCGCTCCAGGCCAATCCTCATACATACTGACCGAGAAGTGCTCGCCGACCGGGTTGGCGTTACTTCCAATGTAGTATTCGACAGTGAACGTGCGACCACGGGCAGAATAATGGATTTCATAGCTAATACCAATTCTGCAGAGGTTCTGGGGAATGTACAAGTCGTCCCAGTAGGGCATCATGGAAATCTCTGGAAGATTCTGGGCGGGTAGTGCTGCGTTGACGGAAGCAGTATTGGGCGCTCGTCCTAGTGTCAATAATCCATTCAAACTGACATAGACGGTGGATGAATAGGAACCAAAGACTCCGACGTCAAAAGGTATGACAATGGTTCTCTGTTGGTCATCAAAGTCCCTGCCTTCGGAGGAGGAAAAGATGGAAGTGGGATTGGCGAGAATGGTGACTTGGGGACAGTCAGTCGCTGCGGTGGTTGTGGTTTCCGCTGCCGTTGTCGTAATTTCACCAGCTGTAGTTGTAGTAGCTTCAGTGGTAATCGCGATGTCGAGTAGCGTAGTTGATGTTTCACTATCAGCAGTGGTACTGTCGACGGACGTAGCGCTGTTCGTAACTGTAGTGACAGTCTCAGTCTCAGTCTCGCTGGTTTCCGTCGACTGACTGGTCAACGTATTATCCACGATGGAGGTTTCGGTGAAGGAAGATACAGGAAGAATCGTAGTCGTTGACTCGGAAAGTGTAGTTACAGCGATAGAACCTAAACATATCAGTTAACATCGAAATATGTTGCTTGTGATTATGGATGACTTATTGGCAGCAGAAGAAGAAGGCTTGCATGGACTCGCGACCACTGAGTCTACTAGAAAGGCACTCAAGGCCAGAGGAAACAATGTCTTGAAAAACATGGTTTGCAAATAAGTGAAAGGGTTTGTAACGAGAGACAATGATCAAATGAGTGGCATTCCCAAACCAGAGACAAGAGGAATAGGGGCAGTTGTAGCAGAGCCTAGCGACAAAGAATTATGAAGCATGGCAGAAGCTATATACCTACGTAACAAAATCTTTTCAGCTCATACCTTTCTTTTTTAAACAAATTTATAAATGTCAATAGTGTTGAAAATCATCAATAGGTTTATTGCTACTGCAGCTGTCATCCTGGTCTAGACCCTTTAGCTTGGATAGATATGGATCTCTTCACGGATAGCACTGACATAGCCACCAAATTACTGAAAACCAGCAGCAGCCCCTTTTCCAATTTCTATTCAACCAAGATGTCCACCAAGCTGAAAGTCTCTTCTCCCCGCGAGACATACACCAACAAACAACAGAGGCAATCGGCGAGGGAAGTAAGTCACAAGAGATGCCGTTGCAACATTAGCATGTAAGTGCACCTCGTTTCAAACCCAAAAAACCACCCTGGCATTGAATCTACCGAATTCCCTCTTCTCTGGCAACCTGATCATCCGAATAGCTATCCCTGACTTTCTCAAGATACTTATCAAACTTCCTCGAAATCTTGATAACATGCTCCAAATGTCTATAAGTCATACTCTCATTCTTAAACTTCGCCAACTGTCTCGCCGTAGTGATGGCATTGCGAATCTGTCTCCCATTCATTTCCTCCTCAGCCAAGTCCCCTAAATGCCGTTGGATGTCGTCAAAGTTGATGTCTTGTTCGATCTCATACTTCCGCTTCCTATCTGTGATTGGCTGGACTACTGCAGTTTTCTCCAGTGTCTGCAATCGTTGGAGAAAGTTTGTCCAGATGGTGCGACGCTGAGATTTGCTCAAGCTCTCGTAGTGAAGAGAAAGCTGGATGCGTGACTTGAAAGCTTCATCAAAAGTGCCGACACGATTAGATGTAAGAATCAGGATTCCTTCGTAGTACTCGAGAACTCGAAGGAACACAGACACAAGGGCGTTACGCTCCAGGTCTGTAAGAGTACGTTGCTCAAGAAACACATCGGCTTCGTCAAGTAAGACCACACAGCCCCAGATCTTACCCAGGTGCAGAACTGATTCAAGATATTTCTCAACCTCCTCCGGCTTTGTTCCGATATCACCACATGTTACTCGGAAGAGAGGCTTCTCGGCCAATTCGGCGACACTCTCGGCTGTAAAGGTCTTGCCTGTGCCTGGTCCTCCATGTAGCAAGATAATGAGTCCGTTGCCTTTACCTTGGATCAGATCTGTGGTCTGATCCGTTTCCAACTTGCTTGTAACAAGGGCCTGGATGATGTCCTTGGTTTCTTCGTCAATGACTAGGTGTCTGAAGGCTTGTTTATTCCAATGCAATTCCTGAATCCAATCAATCTGAAGGTCCTCTGGATACCAGTTAGTACATCTCTATCCAATCGAACTAATGGTTACACTTACGCCACTTCTTCTGCCGAAGGTTATATCCAACGACAGTGCTGGGAAAGACAAATAACTCAGCGCCCTCGGGCGGCTCATCGCACTCCATCAGAGATGGCTCCATCTCTTTGCGGTAGGGGTTTGTCAACGATGGATAAGCCATCTTGAACTTGTGCGAATCCGAATGAAGTTGCTTGTATGTATTGAAATCGACCATGTATCGTTCTCCTTCCTGGTAATTGTTAGAAGAGACCACAGTAAAGTATCGAGTTCGGAATCTTACATTAGACAAGTTGTTCTCGCTGATATCGTTGTAAGCGATCAAGTTTCTTCCTTTGCAAGCCCACATAGTTCGGCCTCGACGTTCGAGCTTCGTGCGAAAGTCCTGATTTCCGAACCTGATGGGTAAGATATTCACCTTCGCTATTTTGACGTCCGGACTATCCTCGTCAAATTCAAGGTTGATTGTGAGGACCGTGGAATTCTTGTAGAACTTTCCATCGTATCCATAAGACCAAGCACCTACTGACCAGCGCTGCGTAACCTTCCGAGGCCCATTCGGATGAGAGGGCGCTGCATAATTGGTCAACCCTTGAGTAGGCCATGATTCGGCGATATGACCACTGATGCCTCTTTCATTCATTGATACCAACACCTCGCCAGGCCGTATAAAAAACGGCATTGTTGCCTCGGACACATATCCTTGGGAGAATTTATTTTCAACAGTAGCGTGAACTTCGCTATAGTTCTTATCAATCCATTCCGTAAGCAAAGTCATTTGTTTCCTGTGCGGTTCGTCGATGGCTTGGAGATCGGTTGTAGCACGATAGCAGTACCAAAACAGAAAAGGCGAATTAATAGGATCGCTCGACCGCCAACCAGGAAACTTGTCTCGAAAGGTCGGATGCGAGTCGACAAATGCATCCAGCGCAGCAATCATTTGCTCGGATAGTGGCTGAACAACCTCCCAGGCAGGCTTAGGATACGGCAGTGGAAGACCTTCTTCCCTTGCCTTGCGGACATCCTTGGCTTGAAACGTGGGATCGTAGTGTCGGTAAACCACAAAGGCAGCATCTGATCTATGCTTGAGATATTCATTTTCGTTGGCTAGCGGTGAATTTCCTCTAAAGTACGGGGCTTGCCCCTGCTTTGGCGCCCAGGAGGGATCTGCTATGTATGTGGTTTCGTCGCCCTGTATCTTGTGAAGTACAAGCCAGGTTGTAGATTTCAAGGTGTTTTGGATCCTACGAAGCCTCTCAATCTCCTGTTGAATCTGAGCTATTTGAACGTGATTTGCGGGGACGGAGTCTTTGCCGTTATCGTCTGTGTCTTCAATGTAGTTGGTAGGCAACAATGGTATTGTGCTGTCTTTGGAAGAGCTTCCGCCACCCGCAATCGCGTCCTGCTCCTGTCTGGCCATCATGAGTCGTTTCTTGTTTTGCTGTTCAAGCAGCATAAGCTGCATCTGATAATCCTGAAGAGCGTGATTTGATCCGGAGCTGCGGGTGTATTCAATTGATGGTACTAGCGGTGTTTGCTGCTTAAATTGGTCGTAATTATGAGTGTACTGATCTATGTCTCTCCAGTCTTGTTCAAGAAGTGCAGCAAGTCGTTCTTTATCGAAACCACTCGCATGTGTCTGGTCTCGTGAGATGGTTATATGACGAACAAATCTCCAGGTGTTGTCGGTATCAAGGTCGTCATCAAGGTCGTCTTCTTCTTCAGCACGATTAAAACCCTCTTGAACGTATTCGATTGCTGTTTCCAAGTTTAGAGTGTCGGTTCTAGATTGATCTTCACTCTCGTTGTCGATGTCTATGTCGTTGCTCTCGTTATCCGAATCGTCGTCGGCGTCGTCGGCGTCGATGTCATTTATATCGTCATCACCTATGTTACTAACAGTCGAACTAGTCTTGTCGCTCTCTTGTGTGTCTAAGTCTGGTTCCAAATCTGACTCTTGCTCTGTATTGTCTTCGTCTCTTAGGACTCTCGTCCAGGCACGGGCTGCACGAGTTTGGAATTCGTCGTTGGGTAGGATATGGGATATAAGCCGATTGAGCTGAACCGATTCTTCGAAGTCGTTTGTCTCTTGAGTAGATATGCTTGGGGTCCATGAACCCAGCTCGATTAGCCGCTGGGGGGACTTGTCTTTGGCTTGCTGAGGAATCTTGACAGAAGGTGATGCTTCCGCCGAAGCTACTCGGCGGTAAGCGAAGGTTTAGAGGGTCAATTATAGAGAAGATGACCGGAACAGAGTTATCTTTCACATTCGATAAATGTTGGAAGGGTTTAGATCAAGATTGAACGGCAGAAGCGAGGAGGGAACCGATAGGAAAGCGTGAAATTAACCCTTGTTAGGAAGGAGGGGCTTCAGGCGTGAATCCTTGTCACGCTCGCAAATGCACCAATACATTTAGATGGATAACATGATCCTGGCATATAATAACTCAGCTGCACTCCTCCCGATTGGGCGAACTACAGGTCCTGCCGCCGGCCTGTCGAGGCTGTGCTGACCAGGAGCATTAATCTCAATCTGAGCATCCTTCTAGTTATGGAACTCATCCAACTACTCAATCGATGGATCATCCTATGTCAGACTATCTGAGTACTTGGTATTCTGCCAATGCGAAACAGATTACATACTCGTAAGGCAGCCCGATAATAACCCTCCCATCACTTGGCTTACTGTTCACAGCAACTTTGCATTCCCAGCTGCTCAGCAGGCATTTCAGGAAGGACTAAACCGATTCGCGTCAGATCTTACTAAGGACTCTGAGAAAGTCGCCTTCTCGCAAGGCTTTCCTAGTATACAGGATATACAAGTCCTAGCACAGGACTCATTTGCAAAATACTCAGATGAAAAGCGTTATCCGAAAGCTAAGAAATGGCTTCAAAGAGTGACTTCCAAGATTCATCATTATGGGAATATTATGGACGTCTTGGTCCAGCACCACCCTGAGTATGTGTCCCTTGCCTGGGGAGCGATGAAGATAGTGCTGGTGGTAAGTCCCAAGTATCGTCAACCCGTTCTTCCATAAGTCGCTGACGACTCAAAGTCTGCTCAGAATCATGAGGCGACAATATCTTTAATCTCAAAAGCTATGTCACAAATCGCAGATTCCTTACCTCGCATTGAGCTTGCTACGGTTCTGTATCCGACAGACCGCATGCGACAAGCCGTCAGCAATCTCTATGCCAATCTTGTGAGATTCTTCATCCGCGCTCACGAATGGTGTCAAGAAGGCACACTGCGCCATCTTCTACATAGTATCACTCGTCCTCCCGAACTCAGATATCAGGACCTGCTTGAAGACATCACGGCCAACTCGCGGGAAATTGACCAACTAGCGGCTGCAAGCGCCCGTGTGGAGATACGGGACATTAGCCTCAAACTAAACTCCATTGCCTCGAAACTGGATCATTTCCAATCCTCATCGTCAAGTTCCGTCATGCAGACAAACCAAAATATCATCGCCAAACTTGACTCCTTCCACGCTTTACACTCAAGTGCGCTGTTAGACACAAATCAGCGGCTGTCAGACCTTCAGTTCTCACAGATCATGTCACATATACAAGATGGGAAGCTTGGTGACCCCTTGGAATCTTTCCGATATAACGTGTCGGTGCAAATACGGCATGACCGTGTGAGGGTATATGAGACAACGAATGAGTTCTGGCAGTCACCTAAGCTACATGCGTGGTCTACAGCACCCGAGTCAAGAGTGGCGATTGTGAAAGGTGGTCTTCGTGCACGCCATGCTTCAAGGAAGTTTTGTGTCAATATCATCCAACAACTACAGTCCAAGAACATACCTGTGGTATGGGCTTTGCGGGGACCACAAAATGAGTCTGGAGATGGACGCGCTTCAAGCACAGACCTGTTTAAGCATCTCATCCTCCAAGCATTCAAGTTATCTCAAGACTGCACAACCGAGAGCGCAATGTCCCTTCAGTGTGCGCAATTTCACAGAGCCAACGTGGAACAAGACTGGCTTCAACTCCTCGGCTCTGCACTCCTTCGGGCACGGACTCAAATCTACGTTGTCATTGATTTAGCAGTTATAGACCACAATCTTCTACCAGCAGAAGGTTTCTCATGGTTCACTGCATTTCAGAGTCTATTCGCAGAGATGGTCAAACGATCACCCCGATTACAGGTAAAAGTGCTGCTCCTCGGCAACAGCGTGAGTTTCGGAGCAGCCGAAGATGGCGTTGTGCCATCTGATGTTGTGATACCGGTCAAGGTAACACAGACACCCGTTCGTCGACGGAGAAAGATGGAGCCGCGCGTCGAAGCTTATCAGCGGAAAGGATATCCTCGGTTTTAGATACACGTGAAGGAGTCTGCTAGTGGAAGGCAGTGGGTATGTCCGAGTCTCATACACAGTCATTCTCGCGGCTCGGCTCTCCACATTCCGCCCCTCCACGCTGTCATCAAATGATGCGCTCTTTGTTGAAAGGGAATACGTCACCAGTCACAGTCATAGGGATATCGTCAACATGATAACTAGCAAGATATATAGATTGCAATAAAGATGATATCAATGTATACTGTTGAGAGGAGCGGAACAAATGATGAGAGAAAGTTATGAATAATCGTACGGTTGCATGTGGTAAAATGAAAGATGAACTATGTAGGCGAATGAAATAGAAGTATAAGCATAACAAAGCTTCAGTTGAATGACCGTTTCTTAGCCGTCTTTCCCCCAAGCGTCCTTTTCTTAAGGAGTGTGGTGTAACTATAGCCGATTCCCGTATAGCTAGCAACAGTTCATTTCCCCCACCAATCTACCACTCCTCCTTACACTTGCACTTCCAGCTCTTGTACTGTGGCTTCTTTCCCCCCTTGGACAGGAAAGATCGCTGCTGACCTCCAAGAGTGACATAGCTACCTCCACAGTTGGATCCAGTGTAGACTCTACAGTCAAAACAACTGATGACTGATTTGGTGTAGTCAGAGTAGACATCGAAGGACTTGATGTTCCAGGGGAGATTGTAGCATTTCCCAGGGCTTCCAACGCCAGTGTAGGACTTGCCCTTGCCGAGGTCGAGCACAATCAACCCGATGCCACCTTCGTTGCGGGTCTCGAGGACAGGCTCATCTGGGGTGGGGTTTGCGCTGGTGAGACCGGCGATGACTGCGAAGATGGGGAGGATAGAGGAGAAGTGCATTTTGAAGACGATTTGAATAGATGATGTGATGTGTCTTTCAGGTATTGGGATTGATCTGCCCGAGTGATGTTTGTGATGAGGACTCTCGTTCCATTCTTTGGATGCTCCTCTCATATTTATACCCATTTTCTCCCCATCATCTCAAGATGGAGGCATTCTTCACAATTCGTATAGCCGGAGCTAAGATTCAGCTCACTGGGCTAAGTATTCACAACAAGCCATCGGAGTCATCATGCTCCGTCCTAGATCGCCCTTCCTATTGAATAAGGAGCGTGTAAATATCCTTACAATAACGGAAACCTTTCATTCATGTTTCTAATATTGGAAGCATCCGGAGGCTTTTCCAACAGACAAACTTGGACTCATGAAACAAGAAGTCGTCAATGCTTCCCACAGTCCGTATGAAGACGCGAGGGACAGTCAGCCTGGGCTGAATGTTGTTGACAGACATGGTCGAAATCGTCGCTGCTAGCACTTTGCCCCTCAATATCTATGATGTCCTGATAAAGAGGAGCCCCTTTGTTGTCAATCTCACTCAGCCTAGTCGTCTCACTCACTGTGTGAGTTTGTGACCCATAAGATAACAGCAGCGACAATCCCCCCGCTAGAAGACGTGGGGCTCGTATCTGGCTTTGGCTGGTCTTGAGAGTTTTGCTAACGCAGAATGGTTCTAAATATCGACACATTCGATGCAGTATGCGTTGTTTACTACGTAGTAGCCTGCATGGCACTGCTGATGAGTATTGGCCGGTGTCAGATGTCGTGAAACGTTTTTAGTGTATGAGTGTGCATGCAGCAAGTCTGGAAGTGCATAATTTTAGCATCACTTATTCAGGTTACTCTGTACCCTATTATTGTTAAGCTCATATTTCTTTTCAGATCGAATGAGTCTTGTTCATTCATTCTCTACTCCATGTTGTACTATATTTATACCTGCCTGGTTCAAGATCTACCATTGGCTCTCGCATTTGTGGAGGCTGTGAGGTACACAAGCTTAGCAGGTTGAGACAGACAGCAACTTTCAGCTTATCCTGCCAATTCTTGATAGAAGATGATTAGTTAGCTGAGAGAGTAGCTCTCCGGCGATACCGGTGAAATAACAATGCTACAGTCACCCGCTGTACTAATTACTTTGACGCGTGGTGGTTTGGTCTGATGAACAGACTTGGTGATTCTATTCAGCGCCATGTATTTGTCTTCATTCACTTGTCCCTATGCACTGTGATAAAGTTCTTTTGTGAGCGCTTGCTCAGATACAGATATTGACTGACAACCAAGTGTACTGACATTATGTTTGGACGTGATTAATGATGGATCTGAGATATCTGTGACAAGCTGTGATGGGGAAAGAGATATGATTAATACGGGAGCATTAACCTAGTGATATATGCAACACACAATCGCCCTAGAATCTGATACTAGGTACTTCTAACACAGAACAAAACATCAACAGTGCAAGCAAGAAGGAACTCACACTAACAGACAGGTCCAATCATTCACGTCCATACTAAAAATGCTAAGCATTGGCGACCTTATGAACCCCATCGGGGATCCGGAGCAGCCAGAGTAACCAGACCAGCCAGGACCGTCAAACCAGGAAGAGAAACCTGTTAAACGTGCAAAATGCAACCGTAACGCCACCAAAGGAGAAACCGAATGCCGAGAGTGCTACGGCAAGCATAAGGAAGCCAGAGACTCAAGGGGGGAAAAAAGAAAAGCAGAAGGGAAGTGCAGTGCCTGTAGAAAAGCTCTAGTCAGAGTGGGGTTAAATTGCACAGGATGTACTAATAAACGGAACGCGATTCAAAGGGCAAAGAAAGAGGAAAAAGGAAAAGAGAAGAAGTAGAGTTGGCGTGTTGATAGAGACGTGCTATGATTACATTTCGTAATGGAATACATACATGGCTGATTTATTCTATATGTCTAATCAGGCCCACAAGATGACATTCATTCCCATTAAGCTGAATTTCCTACTCATAGTAGATTATCGGTGTGAATAGTGGCAGAATAATTTCTACTATATAAGGAATGGCCGAGCCGCCTACAACCAAATGTATTATCGAGCAAACGAACACAAAAATATCAAGACTCAACATCAACTAACATTCCGACCTACCAAGCTCGTCGAGACACCTAAAACGAAATCCAGTTCCGAGCAAACGAACACAAAAACATCGAGGATTAACCCAAACTGGGATTTCAACCCAACTGAATATCCAGAATGCTGAGAATCAAAGACCTGTTGAACCCTTTCACAAAAGTGAGGATTAAAGACCTCCTGAACCCCACCGAGGAGCCAGAAAGGCCTGGGCCTTCCAATCAGGAAGATCGGCCTAGGAAATGCACCAACTGCTTGCGTCCAGCTACCAAAGACAAAACGAGATGTCAAACCTGCATCGATAATACCGACCGTAGTACCCGTAAGCGTAGAGAGCTTCGCAAGCAGGAAGGGATATGTAGAGCTTGTCCAAGGAAGATGGACAGGGTTGGAAGCTTATGCAGAACATGCAATGACTACTGCAACGAACGTCTACGGGAATCGAAGCGCAAGAAGAAGAGTCAGAAAAGTGGAAGGGGCTAGCTGTTTTCTCTGCAGCTGTGTGCTATAGCCGTCTTTAGAGTTGATGCTTGCATGAACTATTTTTACTCTCCTGCTGCTCAAGGGAGACAATCAATAGTACCAACCTTTCCATATTTACTGAATTGCGCCATGAAACTTAAATACACCTCCTACAAGATATAGCACATCGAGATATCTGATAGTAAAAGACAGGCCTAGACTCGGTACAGAAACCTGATACGTGTTCAGCTGACCTTTCAGGCTGACTCCAAGCTATTAATTGACCACTAATGTAATGTTCGGTTTTAGGGACAATATTACAAGTTTCCTCCAAGTTCCGGGTCAGTCCTCATGCGCGGATGAGCTATCTTTTAGACAAACGTACAATAGATTGTAATAAGAAAGGTTGATCTCGTTTAGAAACACAGATCCCCCCACAGCCTGTGAGATTTACTTGTATAAAATACTGTCTACATTACTACGTATTCGGAAAAGCCTCAGCTTCTTTGTAGATATGCATAATAGCACTTACAACACCCTAGTAACGACTAAACCCCAATGGATGAGCCCGTGTGTTTGCAGCGATGGTTATCGATCCAGG
Source organism: Fusarium praegraminearum (assembly GCA_002093855.1). Taxonomy (NCBI): domain Eukaryota; kingdom Fungi; phylum Ascomycota; class Sordariomycetes; order Hypocreales; family Nectriaceae; genus Fusarium; species Fusarium praegraminearum. The sequence continues at coordinate 226,363 of LXHY01000028.1, read as the reverse complement.
CTTTGGCAGCGAAGGAGAATCTCAAGCCATGAGTTGAGGAACATCAAATGAGAGAGGCCAATGAGGCGTTGGAGGGTCTTCAGACAGGAAAGCCAAGATTTCGATATGTTCTTGTCAACAAGGACTAAGACTACTATTCTTATAAGTTTTAAATTAAGAAGTTTGTACATATGCCAAGATGTAATAAATCACCAAATTCAATACATGCATCCGCCTGGATTATTAATACCCAGAAAAATATCTGCTGCTAATATCACCGGTGCGCCTGTAGTTGTCGTATTCGTCGTCGGAATCAGTGTCGTCGTTCACGGGCCTCCCTTGTTGGTGGTTTTCCACATGCCTTTTCATATCGCCAATAAAGTGGCCTTTCATCACACCACAACTCTCTTTAATGATTGTCGTGGTTCTGATAGACTCCCGCAGAAGCGCATTGCGCACCTCAGCAAGAGGACCGGTGCGAACCTTTAAGCGACAAGTGCCACTCTCAGCGTGTGCAAAAAGACCGCTAAGCTGTTCGAATCGGCATTTACGTCTTCCCTTACACTCGGAGCACCTGTAGAGACAACCGTCATCGTAGTCCAAAAGACGGCGACCCTTTTCCTCCATTTTCTTGTTGAATATGGTGTCGAAGGTAAAGTAAAGTCCATTTCTTTTTCGCACATGCCGGACTCAAGGTGACGCAGCATTTCAGAGGCACTGTTGAACGCTCTCTGGCAGCCGAGATCTGCGGCCAGACATTTGGTCCTCAAGTTGACTGTTTCGCCATGCTCCGGCCAGTGAAGGCCGTCATGGTAATCGTAATCAGGCCCCGGGTATTCCTCCGCGTCATCGATCCTGTCGAATCTGGTTTTCATGTCAAGTGGACACTTCAGAAGGGCATCGTACACGTCAGCGAGAGGACCGGTGCGGACCTTCAAATCGCATACGCCACTCTCGGCGTGTGCGAAGATAGAGGCAATTTCCATAACTCTGTCTCTATCTTCTTTGTTCCTGCATTTGTCGCACCTGAACCTAGGAAACCTAGAAGAGACGAGGAGACGGCGACCCTCTTCTCCCATCTCCTCCATTACTTGGGGAGAGCCGCTGACACTCCACATCACTTTACATTGGCTGTGCTCGGTATGATATATCATCTCGGAACCTCGGTTGAACCTTTCGCGACACCCGAAAACCCTAGCTATACATCTGACAAGTCCCGTAATTGGTTCGCCGTGTTCCGGCAAGCGCATGGCCTCACCATCATCAGATAGCGGCTCTGATTCGTATCCAGAGGAATCGTCGGAATCATAGGAATCGTCGGCTGGACCACTCTGATCATGCTGGCTTGCTTCCGGGAGGGTTATCTCGGTAGGATGCTTTTCTTTTTGATGTTGCTCCGAAGCCGACTGCAAGGTCTTGTTGCTAATGGTGCACTCGTTGGTCGCGGGGCCATGCTTATCGCTAGTATGACGGTCGAGTCCATGCTGGCTCCGGAAGGCTTTTTCACAGGGAGTACAATGGAAACCAGCGACAGGAACTTGTTTAGCCTTATCTGCCTGTTGAGGTTGGGCAGCCGCGGTTGTGTTTTTAGCTGGGCGACGGTGCTTGATCCGAACATGGTTCTTCAGTTGCTTCTTGTTAACACAGACCTTGCTGCATGTGTAGCAAGTAATCGTTTCTGGCCGGGTTTGGGGGTTGCATCGGCCATTTTTGAGGATTCTTTTGTTTTTTAATGTTTGGAAGAAGTTGAAGAGTTGGAGATTTGAAATAGCGGGTCTAGATTGGGTTTTTATTAGGGGTCAACAACTCAAACAATTTAAACTGAGTTTTCAGCCGTGGCGGTGGAGATCAAAGACATGAACACATCATCATGGCAATTGAACGAATCAATGAACTCTGTGCTCACAAGCTACAGCTCCTGTCACAACTGCACTGGGAATACGAAGAGGTTCGAGGGTACAGAGTACTGAGACAGTGCAGTGTTCCCCCTGCCACGTCGCGTCTCATCATGAACTGACGAATCTAGAAGGCGGTGAGTAACAGCAGAGCAGATGCCAATGGTACCTACCCTGCTGCCGATGGAGCAGCTTTACTCTTGCAACGTTGAGCTGCACCATTCGTGAACGGTTTGGAATCTAACAAAATGTCAAGCCAGAATAGCAACCAAGTACCACCTGATGTATCAAAAAGTCGCGTTGATAAGACGAACCCGAAATCGTCCGCAGCACTGTGGAACATGGCCCAGTACCGCATGCTCGGCCTCGCATCGAAGAAAGATCCCGAAGCCAACATGATAGATACACTTTCAGCAACATAACTCAAACGGCTGGAATCATTCAAGTCTTCGAGTGCTCCTCTCAGAAGAGATGATTCGGCTCTTCCAGGTCCCATTATGCAAAGCACCCATTCACTTCATATCAGCGATCCGCGTTTGAGGCTCGTAGCCACCAAAATTTGTACTATTGTTCATGAACTATCCGCTGAAGTCAAAGGACTTCTCAAACCAGGAAATTTCACCAAAGTAGTCATTAAGTTACTGTATCAAGGGGATATTCTTTTCCAAGAACCCTATATCACGGTTTTAAAGATCAATAGAACCATTACTGTTAAGATAAACTATTCAGATGTCACCACAGAAAACCATTCACTCTGCTATCTTGAACAGCATCTACCCACTTTCCCAGCTCCCAGGGCACATAGCTTGCTCCAAATTAATTCTTATAGTCTTCTCTTTACTTCATTTGTGCCAAGTGTCGAGTTAGAAAAGGCATAGCCCCAGATAGAACTTCGAACCCTTCGAGCGTAGAAACCGCCCCGCCGCCGAAGTACCTTTCTTTGAGATTCCCATCGACAGCCGAATCAACCTGGATAAGAAACCTACACCCCTTAAAAGTATCCAGAAGCGAGAGGAAAAGCCACCTCATCCTAACGACAGGGCGCGAGTGGTGCTCAACGAGCTGAACGACTCGGGCCCCCTTCGGGGTGTTGTTGCAGTGGAGAAACAAACTGCTCGCAACTACGGGGTTGCGGGAGTTATCTATCATCCCGAGGGTAACACTCACGACCTTGAGCGCGCGCGTATGGAGCCTTTGAACCGCGAAGGTCGTCAATTTTTGAAACGATTTGCGGATGACGACGGCGATCACCGTGTGACTACGTGGCCCCCTCGAGATGAGGATGGAGACGATCTCGCATTGTATGAGGCACGGCATGAGAAGGTCCGGGCCTCGAAGCCAAAACAGATGCCCAAGTCTCCTAACAACAAGTTCTATAAGAAATAGCCGCCTTATGTTGCTTAGACTAAGCTTCTTAGACTACTTATTTTTGTACTCTAAGACTTAGGAGGCCAACGCTTCTGCGACGTACTAACGGAAGGGGGGACATCATGATGGATGGGTAATATGTTTTGTGTTATTGTTACTGTCTTTGTTTGTGTTTGTGTTTTATTGGTATAGTGCAACGAATTTTGGGTCTCATAGGTAGTTCGATACATCTTGATGATGTTATTTAAAAAGAGTTTAGCATTATGCCTTCAGTCCCAACTCCTTTTCATCGTGTGACCTAGTGGGAACAAGTAAGGGTTAATTGAATTAGCTAATGGTCTAATTACCTCAATCTTGACTCCAGCATTACCGTGCCAGCATGCAAAATAATAAGTAAATACATTCCACGAAACACTTGCTTATCCAAGCAGAGACGCATTGCGGGTACCTGAGATACCCCATGTGGTTCCAACCATTTAAACTCAGCCAATGCCGTTAGAAAATCTGACCCATAACGTTATTCTCTCAAAGGTATATATTTATTAATTTTTGTCCTTCCTTTAAGTTGACGTACCTTTCCCAATTCCATTCTCAGAAATCATCAGTGGATCTCGACATTATGACATATACTTCAATCACCATTGTTGTCTGCCCGTACCATGTCGGCGCTTATGACCACCGTGTCGGAGGCGGTCCTCTTCGCATCCTCTCGCACGGCATCGAACGGGATTTAAGCAAACTTGCCCCCGTCTCATTCATCAATATCGGCCCTGTTGATGAGTTCGAAGGTGAAATCGGCAAGAGCTTTGAGATTATTCGCCGTATCTCTAATGCCGTCGCTACAGCCGCCAAGAACAACTCATTCCCTCTTGTTCTATCCGGGAACTGTTATGGAAGCACTGGAACCTTAGCTGGACTCAACCAACATAGCTCTGGGGTTTCTCGGCCTGGAGCCCTGTGGCTAGATGCTCACGACGATCTCGACAACCCCTCCATCCACGAAAATGGTTATTTGGATGCCATGTCTGCCTCGATGATGACTGGTTCGAGTTGGCAGACGTTGATGAAGAGTGTTCCTGGCCACGAGCCCCTGGATGTTAAAAAAGTCATATGGTGCGGACTACGAGATTGTTCTGAGCTACAAAACAAGGGGATCAAGGAGGCAGGAGTGGATGTGGTTTGGGGCAAGGCTGATGAAAAGGTTGACTTTACAGCTGGTCTTGCTGCTGTTCTTGATCGACGGGATGATATCAAGGATGCCCATATTCATCTCGATTTGGATGTCCTCGATCAGTCTCTGGGCCGTGTCAACGATTTCCCTTCCGCTGGTGGCTTCTTTCCCGAGGACTTGACAGGCTTGATGCAGATGATCCCTCAAAAGGTTAACCCAACCTCGCTTGTTATCTGTTCATTTGATCCCCGCCTAGAAGGTGGTGATACAGTTGCCAGACTGGCCTGTCAAGCAGCTCTCCAATTGATCGGCGCATTAAAGGAGAACGGTACACTTGTTTCAAAGAATGGATGAATCTCTTCTTAGAGTAATAAAATCTATAGTAACAGTTCTCTTAGAATCAAACATCTTGAGAGATGCGCAATATATACATGTACTACCACGCTTTGCCGTATTGGTTTTAGATTTCCCCACTTACTGTGGGGGACGCTTAGCTAATAATCCGATTGGCTTTATCTTATCAACAAAATTGAACGTTTCCCCTGAGATATTGTAAATGTAGATTTAGTACTGCAAGTGTCCGCCTAACCACCCTCAGTCTCTATTTCACACGACTTTCAGATATATTTACCAAGTAAAACAGACAGCCATTCGAAGATATTATCGATGGTTTACTGTGGAAGGCCAAGCCGGGGATGTGGAAATTGCAGGCAAGTTGCTTTACGCTAAAGACCTAAATATCCACAATCTTCTGACAGAAGACATCTAGAAAGTTGCATACAAAGGTACGATGAATGCTAGGAGCTCTGAGCCATACCAATGACACTAAAAGGTCCCAGTGCGATGAAGGGCAACCGGCATGTTCACGTTGTGTCAAGACAGGCAAGACCTGTGATGGTTATCGGAATCAATCGCAGTTAATATTCCAAGACGAAACAACTAAAACGAGAGCAAAACACCTTCAGAAAAAGGTTGAAAGTCATTCTCAGCCAGGTCAGATCGTTTCAACTTTCACTCCACTTGGACGATTGCGCACCTCCAAAGAGGACATTGCGATAAACAATTTCTACAATATCACAGTCGATAATATACCAAACGAAGATCCTACGCGCCATCTTCATCAGCAACTCCCCTCTCTTTACTTCCAAAGCCAACAAGGTTCTGTCTTGCGTTTGGCAGTAGAGGCAATATCGTATGCGACTGCCGTAAACGTCATACCACAAGCGGTCCAGCTGTCTGGCAAATCTTATACCAAGGCCCTAAGTGCGCTCCGAACGGCTCTCCAGGACCCTGACCTACTTTTCTCTGACGAAACGCTATACGCTGTACTACTTTTATGTGGTTACGAGGTTAGTATACTGACATATTGAGGAAGGAATGCTGACGGATATCAAGACCAAGAAGGGACAACCAAGTCTAAGATCAGCCTGGGGGTCTCATGTAGACGGAGCTGCCGCTCTTATAAAAGCTCGTGGCACTACCAGTCTACAATCTCAGCTTTTCTATGAAATGTTTTTCTTTGTTCGCAAAAGCGTGGTATGAATCCTCAACATTGTTTATTGAATGAACTCTGATAAGATTCGCAGGTCTTGGGTCAAATGCAGACTTCAAAGCCCGTTGATGAGGCTTTCTTCAAACACACCTTGTCCTCTTATGAAGATCCGGAAGATCGCTTGGTTTCACTAGCAGCTAGAGTGACACAGCTGCAATACTCATTTTACCAGCTGAACACATCGAACGATGTTGGTACGGCTGTGACCGAGCGTTTAATATCCGATGCCACTGAATTGGATTCAGAGCTATCTATCTGGGCAAGCAGCGTACCACCCCAATGGTCTTATGCCACTGCCGTAAACATAAACAATCCTGGCAAGACAGATTATACTCCACACGTCATTCACAGATATACAGATCGCTATATCGCTCGCGTCTGGAACCTCTACCGAGTATCGAGGCTGATTATTCAATCCATTCTACTCCATACCACCTCTTGTCTGTCAGCTTCAACGGAAGGGCCATCGAACGTGAATCAAAGAAATCGAATCGAAGGAGTCATTATGGAGCTGGTTGATGAAATATGCGCTAGCGTGCCGTATCTTCTAGGGCATGACTTGACAAATATGAGCCTTGCTTTCCTTACTAGTGACGGAAGACAAGCTCACGATCGGAACGCTTCAAACTTGAACGAAAGGAGTAACATGGCTACAAGTGTTGGAGGATTTTCACTTATATGGCCCTTGAGCGTCGCCTGTAGCGCCTTGCCTGTTCCTGCAGCACAGAGAGACTGGATGCAAAGGCAGCTGCAATTACTTACAGATCATAGTCAGCCTCTTACTAGCAAGATCCTGTCAGGTATGCCTAACGAGTTCCGCTTCGACTGTAACTAAAGCTTTTGAACTTGCATGAAGGAGGTACTATTTGGCGAAAGGCTTTTCTGGATTGTCAATACAACCGAATAAAAGAAGGGCGATTGCTCAATTATCAACCCATACGGGTATATCAGTATCTAAGGTAGCAAATCTAGACGAAACAAAAAGATCGCTCTAGAGGCCGACAGCCTGAAGGAAGCTCTCCTCCTCGATCAACTTCTCCATGGCTTCCGTCTTCAATGCAATAACAAGTTCCAAGCTCCCATCCTTCAGCCTGGGCAGTATTGTGATCAGTCCATCTGCACCTTCACCTGGAATCCTAAACGCATCTAACATCCCCATCGCGCCCCAGACATTTCCATAGACTCCAAGGTCACTCCAAGACGACTCAACAACATCAGGGCCAAGGAAGCCATTGAAAGCGAGTTTGTAATCCGTAGGGTTGGTCCGAGAGTCCAAAAGTCCAATAGTCGCAGACACCCGACCTGGATTGGTGAACGCCGCCAACGACCTTCGAATGGTTCCCGCAACTCGCGGGAGATTAGTACCCGATATTATAGCTGACACCGGAATCTTCTCAGTCACGCAGGGCATTGATGCATTTCCGAGATAGGATAGTGGTAGTGGAGGGCTTATGCGGTTGCGAACATTAACGGCGATGCATAGTGCCGACACGTCCGCGTCACCAGGAGGGTTCGTGAAAACGCCAGACTTTACTCGAGCCAAAGTCATATGATGCCAGATAAATGCAAGCAAGGCGTCGTGGGTAGAGAATGCTCCTGCAGCTTCCTTGAGATTCTTGAGTGATTCCGTTGAGAAATGGAAAAGACGAGCAGAAAGGGGGGGCATCTCAAAAGCAGGCATCGACTGGTTGCTCTGCGGAGGAGTAGGCATGAGCACGTAACCACAAGAGTCGCCGGACTCGGTGTCAAGATGGCCTTTCATAAGAGAAGAACGATCGTTGGACTGATCATCGAATGGTACAAAGGACTTAGTGCCATCGCTGACAGCAGCAGTGTTATGAGCCCAAGTGCTCACGATGGCATCCAAAGCAGAGGCGTCACAAGCCGAATGGTGAACGGCCACTGTTAGTAGGAGCCCACCTTCCACAAAGTTCGCCTGGGTCACGAATACAGGTTGCTGGGGGCCTTGTGGCATAGGTTCTATAGGGCCAATCTGTGCCGTGGAAAGAGCAGAGAGCGGGAAGTTTTGTTCTTTCAGCTCTGTATACGAGGGCATGATTCCAGTGAGATCTTTATAGCTAAAGATTGCATCAGTAAATGGGACTCGTAGACACAATGGAGGACATACGGAAACGGTATAGGGCCCGGTGGTTCGAGAATCTGGATCCTTCCATCCTCAGGGTCGCGTCCTTCCTCTGGACCCTGTATGGTACAGGCGACACAGTCAGTAACTACAAATATAACTACTCTCAGTATGGGGACTTACGATGGTACCAGAAATCCATGGAATAGATACAGCGGTGTGCGCTAGTCCTTGTTTAAGCTTGTCGTACCTGGGAATATGTTAACCTTTGACCTTTCCATTCATTCACGAGCTATCGTGAGAGGGTGAACTAACACTTGCAACTTATCGGACCCTCGTAGCAACGGGAAGCAAAGGACCCAGCGTGCTCCATATAACCTGGGTAGGTTCATATCCAAAGGTGTGAGCTTCTGTTGAGCGGAGGGTTGATGCAAGCCATAGTCTTCTAGTCTGACGAAATTGTCCTCAAGCCGGGAGGCCCGAGGTTGTTTGGTATTGCCGGATCGGTTCATAGTTGGTAAAGAGTATCAGCAAAGAATACATCAACGGCAGTAAACACAGGCGCGAGCGTGGTTTAAATAGGACGATTTTTACCATTTCACCGTATTCGGGGTCTTGAGTCTAAGTTATCCCTGTAATGATTATCTGTGATGGTGACATGTCATTGGCTATCTCAATGCATACCATATTAGGTTAGTGTAAAATGCATGTATCTTGATCTTTTCGGGGCAATCAGGATTGGTTGACTAGGATAAATAGTTATGGATCTAATCTAAAGACACTAGATAAACAACAGGGATGCCCAAGATGATGGGCCTCCCCCAACTCAACGATCTACTCAATGCTAATAGCAACCTTGCCAAAATGCTTCTGATCCGCCATATACTGATAGGCCCTGGAGTGTATTGGTTAGTCAATAGAATCTTGTTTTGCAGCAGGGAATTAACATACTCTTTCAGATCTTCGAGCTTGAAGACATGCTGGTCGAGGACGGGCTTTATGTTGGAAGCCTCGATGACCCGGATCTATATATGTTAGTAATAGTAGATATAGCAGAAGCCACCCAAGGAAGTCAACCCGGTTCGATAGTACGTACCATTGCTTCAAATTGATCTCGACTCCCGACAACAATTCCCCTGACAATTGCCATACCAGCTAAGATCTGGGGAAAGCTCGGTCCAGTCTCTCCCTCTCCACCGATCCAGCCAACGATGGTGATAATGCCACCAATGGCTATGGCTTTCAGACTCTCTGTGACTGTCGTCGCACCTCCAACTTCGATAACATGGTCGACACCAGCGCCTCCCGTGAGTCTCTTGGCTTCCTCGCCCCAGTTCTTAGTCTCTTTGTAATTGATGACATGATCTGCTCCAAGTTTCTTCAACATCTCAGCCTTGGCCGCAGATGAAGTCGTAGCAATTACTCGAGCTCCTGCCGCCTTTGCAAATTGTAGACCAGAGATGCTCACACCTCCGGTACCCTGTGTCAGGACCCAGTCGCCAGGAATGACGGACTTGAGTCCGTAGAGGGCATTCCAAGCCGTCAGGGCACTGCAAGACAGTGTTCCAGCCTCAAGATAGCTGAGGTTTTTCGGCATATCGACCAGTCCATTCTCGTTGAAAATGCCGTGCTGTCGCAGAGTGCCATCAATGCTACCACCTAGCCCACTGCCCAAGACCCTCGGGGTCAATGGTCCACCGTAGTGTGCTTGGTTGAACAATGTCACCACTTTGGAGCCTTTCTCAAAGCGAGTGACCTTGGAGCCTACCGCCACGACTTCTCCAGCTCCGTCGGAGCCTGGAATGAGATCTGGCTTCACGGGGAAAGGATAAGTTCCCTGAGATGGTTAGTGGATGACAGCTGAGATGTGTAGGAGGATGTAGTTACCAGAGCAATCATGATGTCGCGGAAGTTGAGGGATGCGGCATGGAACTTGACTAAAACCTCATAATCGGAGATCTCAGGGAGAGCGCGCTCCTTGTCGAACTTGAGGTTGTCAATGCTGCCCTTGCCCTCAACCGTCCAGGATTTGGTGGTTCTTGGTGTAGACATGATGGTGATGTTGAGTTGGAGTTGGATTGGTGTTGAATTGGCTTTGGATTTGCAAACTGGATGGAAGAATAGTGAAGAGACTACACTGACTTGATGGTTGGAAGAAGAGTCAATACTTGGATGGATGATTTGGACTCTTATATACGATACGGTTACGTGTAAAGCAACTCGACGTTCCTTACTCTTTCCTTACGGTTAGTGTAAGTGAGCTATGGAGGACATGGGTGTCACGCACAGATTGTGGGTCTCTGGCCGTATCAATACGGACTTCAAGCTAGGCCGCATCCTTGACTCGAGCTGCTACCAATGAGTCAGTGGGAGCGGCACTTGCATTTACGGCAATGGTAATCTCAATCGGGAGACTGGTTTAGTAATTGGAATACTGAGTTACTGCAGTATTTGAGAACCGAGCCCAAACGAGGTGGATGAGATATTTGCTCTCACTTGTACATCGTATACCCTGTACCGTCAGTCGTTATTGTGTTGATAGCCAAGCAGCTGCTCCATGACATGTCGGTTCTTATCAAGGAAGTTAGTTCTTAAGATAACCCAGCGTTTCAATATATTAAGCTATTGTTCATATAGATACTCAAGTAAAAATGTTTGAGAAACAAGAAGAGTTACGCTTCAGTCTAAAAATAGATAAAATACCTTATGCCGTTGCGAGTAGCTGCGGCAAGCCCCACGGTAGTAAAGCTTCTGACCCAAATATTACATTAGCTGGCCATTCCATAGCCTCTTCCCATTCTTCTCCAAGACCCTGCTTGATATATCTCAATAAACTGCTTGGCCAGTCTCTCAGGCACCAGTGCTCCTTATAGAAGCTCATTAGAACAGTAAAGTGAGCCAGAATGACGAGCGCCACGGGATGTCGCACAGAACATAAATCTAAAAAGGCCTGATATACCTCGAGTCCCCAACCCCAAATGACCTTGCCCGGTTCAGGATCTCCAACGTTGTCCGAGAGCATCGCAATGCGGCGAAACAATACTTTGACGGCATGAAGGCATGCTGTCTTCTGCTCCCCCATACACGAACGATCTATCTGTTCCCGGAGAGATGCAAGCTGTGGATATCTTACTTCAAGGTCCTGTTGAGTATTGTGATGATTGGCCACGAATTTTGTGAAAAGCCACGATTCTGAGACGACTATCGGGGCAAAGTTCTGCTGTACAAACATCAAGGTACACCGACTAAATTGGAGTGCCTTTAATAGCTCCTCAACAGGGTCGAAGTTTGCCAGAGAGCGGACTTTAGGGGGGCGAAAGACAGGTTCCGCTACCGCATACATTGAAGTGAAAGCGGTAAATCCTAGCAGTGCTTGTTGATGCGTCTGATCCTGGGACTCAAAATGAGGCCTGGCTCGAGTAATTGCGGCCTGCTGGTGTGCAACAGCGCGAGCGTACCACTTGGACTGGGACTGATCTTGACTGTAGAGCTCAAGAGCGGTAAGACCCAGGATACTGTTTAGCAAATAATGGTGAGAGAAGCCCAGACGGACAAGGTCGTATTGAATCTGCTTCGTCGTCTCCGATAAGTCCCCAGTGATTGGATGCCGGTGCCAGTGCTCCAGCAGCTCCAGGTCAGCTAGACTATCCTCGTTGAGGGGCGTCTTGGTCAGGGTAGGGGACGAGAAGCTACACAAGATGTTGGCTCGCTCGCACTGGAGGCATTGAGGGTGGACCTCGTTACACTACAAAGTTCAGCTCCAAGATTTCCCTCAACTTGACGAGTAGCAGGAACAGCACAATGAGGGCGGTCACCGTACCTTGGCGTGTTTCTCCTTACATTGAATACAGCCTTCCCGAGACTTCCTGTGTACTTTGCGCTTTCTGATCATATTTGTCATGGGCCGGCCTGATGAAATAAGCGGAGTATCGCGCGGTGTACCGTATAGATACGGCGACGCGTTTAATATATGATTAGTCTAAAACTAGCGGCTGGATTGCTTACTGAGCACGGGAGGACGTGTCTAGATTACCAATCAAATGGTTAGACGCAGATCCGACTGTGATGTCTCCAGTAAATTGAGTTGCTACCCCTGCTGCAGTATCAATGTTGTAGCCAGAGTCATGATTAATAACATAACCGATCTGAAAGGGAGCCTCATAAATCAAGTTTATAGTGATTTGCAAATCGTCAGAGTATAAATAATCGGCAATGAAGTACTTATATCTCTTTAACTTTGCACTATTCTTCTGTGTCTATTCAATACTGCGCTCAATTTCAGACCCAACAACAATCATGTCTCAAAAAGCTCTCTTGCTACATGAGGTAGGGAAGCCGTTGATCGCTGGGACACGTCCTATCCCCCAGCCTGGCAAAAATCAGCTACTGGTCAAGGTCCTTGTCGCTGGCTGTAAGTTCTGCAAACATTTCTGATGCAGTGAATGAGAGAACCGTAACTAATTCATATGTAGTAAATCCTCATGACCAGAGATCTCGCGATGCTGGCCTCTTTGTCACGAGCATGCCATATGTCATTGCTAGTGACTTGGTCGGAGAGGTCGTAACTGTCGGATCCGGAGAGTATTCTGCCAGTTTCACCCCTGGAGAACATGTTTTTGGCCACAGCTTTGCCGAGGGCGGATCCAACAATGACTTCAATGGAGCGCAAAAATACGCTCTTGTCGATGCGAGGTATGTAGGCAAGGTGGCCGGCAGCGGGCTGAGCGACGATGAGGCATCTACAATCCCTGTCATAGCGTTGGCTGGATTTATTGCACTTTTCTCAAGCTCTGGTCTTGGCTTACCCGCACCTTTCTCAACTGAAGCAAAGTCTTTCGACTTTGCCAGCACGACCCTTCTTGTCATTGGAGGCGGCTCCAACACCGGCCGAGCCGCAGTTGAGCTCGCCAAGTTGGCTGGCATAGGTCGGATTATCGCAGTCGCTGGTCATCGCAACAAAGAAACCCTTGAATCTCTTGGGGCAACCAACGTTATTGACCGACGAGCCCCCGATGTCGTAGACCAGATCCGTGCTATCACGGGGGATGAGTTGGTATATGCGATTGACACAGTCAATCCAGGCGTGGAACAAGATCTTGGAATCGCGGCCTTGTCAAACGAAAAGAAGGGCACCTTGATCACTCTTCGTCGGCCCGAAGGAGAATTCGACGCTGCTCGGATAGGTTCCAAGTCTGCGGGTTATGAACGCCGCCTTGTACTTGGTGTATCTCCTTTCCACCCGGAAGTGACGATCGGATTCTGGAAAGAAGTCCCTCGATGGCTGAAGGAAAAGAAACTTCATCCTAGTAGCTTTGAGGTTATTGAGGGCTTAGATGCGGATGCTGTAAATAAGGCGTTGGACCAGTATCGAGATGGAAGGGGGGTAAAGATTAATATCCACCCTTAGAAATCAGCAGCAGAAATATTATAGCTCTAGATATTGAAGGCATATTATGCTCAAATTCGTGCCAACCACCAAATAACATTAGATATTCAAGCCTAAAGAAGAATGTTATCGACACCAGCCAGGCTGTGACTTGCCCTTAGTGACAGGTGCCCTGTAGCTATGTTCCTCGGGTCACTACTTCCTTCCGTTCCACTTTCCTCATGCACAGTTACACATAAATCACACCATCCTTCAACTACATGTTCAGCTCAGCCACTACCAGTAGAAAACCTGCATCAGCAATACATGGATTGCTGCCTAAGCGGCCTCGGTCATCTCACTGGTATGGATGAATGTGCCTTATGGCCGGGCGACAGCCTAATCAGGTTGTGCACTTTCCTTCTACGTCAATAAAATAATGGCCTGTCCCAGCCCAAGCCTGCCTGACTTTTTGTCTCACATCTTGTCCAACTCCAATATGAGCTTTGGTTACTCTATTGGCGATGTGCTGACCGTCATCACACAAGCTAACAAAATTCGGAGGGACTTTGTTGGGGCACCGGAACAATTCAAGAGCATCAGTCAAGACGTTCGGTCGCTCTCCATCATTATACAAGATGCTTATGCCAACTTGAACCAAATGTCAGAAGGACATGCCGCCCGCTTCGACGAGATCCTCGCTACGTGTCAGACTTTACTCCACAGGCTGGAGAGCATGATAAGCAAGTGGAGCGTCGTATCAGATACAAGCAAAAGAAAGACAGTACAGAAAATGTGGAAAAGGCTGAGGTGGGAGCCCGACGAGATCAGTGACCTACGAATGCAAATCACGTCCAAAATCACACTTTTAAATGCTTTTAACGATCAAGCGACAAGCCAAAACGTTGCAAAGCTCGTCCGTCGAAACGACAACGATGAAGAGCAAGCTATCTTGGATTGGGTAAGCTCAATCGATTACACCCTCCAGCAACATCATCTGGTCAGCAGATTCCAGGTCAACTCAAGGCGGTGGCTCTTCGACTCAGAAGACTACCATAACTGGAATAACCAGAGAGGTCGGGTCCTATTTTGCCCTGGCGACCCCGGAACTGGTAAAACCTTTACCACAGCCATTGTACTTGAAACGTTGCAGGTACTGTCAAAGGATGACCCCGATGTCCTGAACGCGTTCGTTTACTGCACGTATCAGGCAGTAGATCAGGATGCACATGGCCTAATATCCAGCTTATTCCGCAATTCTCTTCAGCAGTCTGACAACATTCCCGATGCCATCTTCGCCCAATGTCGTCGAAAGCGAAGCGCCAAGCAAACCCTGCTGAGAGACGAGGTAATCAAGCTTCTAGAACAACTGTACAGTTCCTTTTAAAAGGTCAACTTACTAGTGGACGCTTTGGATGAAGTCCCGACAGATGTGAGTCGGCCTTTCATTGTAGAGATCCTCAAGCTACAAAGAACATGTCAACTCAACTTGTTTGTGACGTCTCGTCACATTCCAGAGATACAGAACCAGTTTGCGGACCATGGTGCAGCTATCCTAGAGATCCGAGGAAGCGACAAAGACATTCGTCAATTTTTGAACGATTCAATTTTACAATTGCCTAGATTCGTTGCCAGAGATCCATCATTCCAGATTGAGATTATCGAGATGATAACTACAGCTAGTTCCGGAATGTGAGTACATTATTCCCCCCTGTAGTTTTGATCTGCCACAACCCTTCAACCAATATTTCCTCGAAGGTAGACCAAGCCGGCCGATGTTCCAACTAACTTTGAACCAGGTTCCTTCTCGCAGAACTCCATTTGCGATCTTTAAAGAATAAAAAGTCTCCCAAGGCCCTAAGAACCTCGCTCGCCAAGTTGTCGGTCGGATCTGATGCCTACGACAGTGCGTACCAGGACGCCATGACAAGAGTTGCTGGGTTGGGTCCAGAATCAGAAGCACTCGCCAAACAAGCTTTGCTAACACTAATATTCGCCCTGGAGCCCTTACGCACAGAAGACCTAGCATATGCATTGTCCGTCGAACCAGACAGTCAAGTTATCGATATCGAGAACGTACCAGACATTGAGGACGTGGCAGGTGTGTGCGCCGGTCTGATAGTTGTTGATAAACAGAGCAACATTGTCAGGCTTGTGCACAAATCAGCGCAGGAGTACTTTGAGCGCCACCAGGCCCAACTGTTCCCCCGGGCTAACGACACAATGGCACGTCTTTGCATCAAATATCTCAGTCTGACCACTTTGGCGTCAGGCTCCAACAAGAATGCTGTAGCGTTGTGGCCACCCTTTCGAAGGTACTCTGATATGAATTGGGCCTACCAATCTCACCGCGCTGAATATGATCATGAGGTCGCCAAAGGTCAACAAGATGACGCTGATAGGATTGCCATGGCCTCAAACATGCATTCTGTGTCCACGTTGGCCATTGATATGCTTGTAAGAGATATGAATGGTGGTTTACCCTCAGCACTTGACAAAGCGTGTCGAGAAGGACATCACGGGCTGGTAGAGCTTCTTCTGATCGTCAATGACTATGACCTCAATCGCCAGCCATGTATCAATTCAAGAGAGAGCACAAATGGAGAAGATGATACATGGACAGAAAGGGGAAGAACAGGTCAGGCGGAGCAAGACAGCGATAGCGAATATAGCTTGATTATGGAGGAATGTGTTTCATTTGGCTCATCGACCTTGCTCGCACGAGACTACGAACTCCAAAAGGGGACTTCTCTGCTGATAATGGCCGCTGAGAAGGGCGACGATTCGATGGTTAGAGTTCTCCTAGATCATGGGGCAGACCCAAACCTAGTCAGCACCTCTGGGTTTACAGCTCTTTATATCTCGGCAGAGAAAGGACATGAGAGAACGGTGTCTCTTCTTCTGGAACAGCGGAATATCAATCTGGATTGCGAATATCGGGAATCGAAGTCAACATACGGCTGGTATGAATCGTTGTGCTGGACTCCGCTCCTAGCTGCAGCCTATTATGGTCACCTAAAGTGTTTGAAGTTGCTGCTTGATCATTCACAACGAAACTACAGGGATTCGCGTGGTATGAACGCTGCTTGCCTTGCTGCTGAGAATGGTAACATCGAAGTGCCCAAAGAGCTGATGAAATGGTCGGATGTCGAGCTCGATCCTTTGCCGGGAACTAGGGGCTCTTCGGCCTTGGATGTGGCACTGAAATACAATAATGAGGAGACTGCTTTGGCGCTAATACCCTACTTAAACGTCAACTATTCCAATGGAGATGGAGATAGTCCATTGCACCTCGCTGTCACCGCGAAATCTGGCGATTCCATTCGACTACTTTTCAGTAGAGGCGCCCAAGTCAATGCAAAGGCCTTGGATGGTCGGACTGCTCTACACAACGCTTCTATGACTGGGGATGAGCAGACGATTAAGCTCATTCTGAGCCATCCAGACATTGACGTAAACCTCTGTGACGACGATGGAAACACAGCTCTGTTCCTGGCGGCCAGATGGGTAGACAGCAAAGGTTCACCGGGGTATGACCACGCATTCAACACTTTGCTACATCATCCAGGTGTACTGAAGGAGCACAGGAATAACTTCGGTCAAACGATACTGATTCAAGCTGTTTTAGCAGGCTCACACAGAGTTCAAACCATTGCGAAAGAAACACAGCTGTCGTATCAGTTTAGCGAGGTGAACAGTGACGGAGAGACGATACTTTCGCTTGCTGCCAAGAGCCAGTGGATGTCGCAACTTACATGGGAGTTCATAGTAAACATGTCTCCTTCAGAATTCCTGTGTCGGAAGAATAGTCAGGGAATGGTCCCAGAAGAGGTTCGGAGTGATAATTTGAAGAAGCGTCGTCACTTGGAACATATCTGGGGCCACCAGGCTTATCAGATTGGGTGACTCAAAGCGCTGGCTAGACTTGACTTCCATGTAGTACCCCAGGTGATTTTCTGCCTTTTGCGGCATAGATCATTTTTTTAATGAGCCATTTATCCAAAGACTTTGATTCCAGGAGCACGTTTCTCTGTCGATATGTAAGTGTAATAAGCCAAGATGCATTCGGTTCCAAGGGTCCAACCTCTGAGTTGTCTCGACCAGTCACGTCTCCACGTGCTCCAATTAAAGCGCGTAATTTCCAACTCGACCTTCCAACTTGAGTTCTCAATCCTAGTCATTCACTATCTCTCCTTCCCATCCGCCCTCATATAAAATGTCGCTCGCCTGGTTCCGCTGTAGAGCGAGGCTGCTCGCCTTGGTCGCAGTCTTTCTTTTCGGGACATTCTTCTGCCTCACACAATACGCAGACATGGGCTCGTTACGTCAGGGTTATCTTTTGGCCCTTCTCTCATCAACACCAACTCTCATCGGCTCTGACCCGAAATTAAAATGGTACCCTCCTAGTGAGAATAAAGTCAATTCTCTGAGTGGTGCGATTGATGGGGAGGGTACTTATGGGTTTATCTTTGACTCGTCGGTTACACCTGATGAAAAGTATGGCACGTATAATTGGTGTAACATGCCGCATGCGAGGAAGAGAGAGTATAAGAAGCCTGGGAAGGAATATGAGCTACAATATGTTGAAGTGGTAAGTTACTTATCTTCAATCTTCATTTAGCTATCAATGAGCTTATTCAAGGTCAGATCCAAAGACATCACAAGCGCACTCCCTACGCAGCCAACGCGTTTCCAGTAGAATCATACCAATGGAATTGCGATAACCAGGGTCTGTACTACTTTGGCAGACAATTCACCGATGAACCTAAACACAACGCCCAAGGTTACTGGAAAGGCTTCACATCCGACATCAACCCCTTCATCCCTTCCGGATGGATCGGATCATGTCAATTTCCCCAGATCACAGCTGAAGGCCTCGACGACTCATGGGTGCATGGCAAAGATCTTTACGAAGTATACCACGATCTTCTAAAGTTTATTCCCGGCCGTGGAGAAGATTGGCGAAGCAAGGTCAAGTTCAGAGTCACTAACAATCAGATCACGAGCCAGGTCGCGGGCATGTTCATCAACGGCATGTACAAGACCACGGATTCAGTCCCGTTGCATATCCAACAAGCGGGCGTGGACAGTCTTGAACCACAGTACAAGTGCAACGTTGGGAGCAAGCTTAGCAGTGCTATCAAGTCTTCGTCTAACGCGGAATGGAAGAAGCATCTTGATAAGACAAAGAGTCTGTACAAGGTTCTTGATGATATTTCGGGTGTGCCAGCTGATGATGAGGGTTTTCATGAGAGCTTTGATCATTACTATGACAATTTGTCTGCTCGACAATGTCACGCCAAGCCATTTCCTTGCAAGCTTGTTGATGGGAAGAATTCGACTACGTGCGTTGATCAAAAGCTTGCCAACACGGTGTACAGACTGGGTCAATGGGAATATTCCCAGATTTATCGTGATGCACCCGCTTCGTTGGCTGCGTCGGCCACATCATGGGGAGTTTGGATCGCCGAGCTAGCCAGCCATTTCAGACAAGTCATGGCTGGCAAGCAAGATGTCCTGTACCTTCACAACTTCGCCCACGATGGTTCTGTCAGTCGTCTTTTGAGTATTCTTCAGATTGACGTCATGGTCTGGCCTGGCATGGGAAGTGAGGTTGTGTTTGAGCTTTACAAGAAGGGCGGCAAATATTTTGTGAGGGTTTTGTTTAGTGGAAAGACATTGAAGTCGTCGCATCCGGATTTGGGGGTCATGGAAATGGTGCCTGTGGAGAGACTGTTGGGTTATTTTGATGGATTGGCTGGTAAGGATGCTAGTCTGGTTAAGGGTAGATGCTCTGGAGAGATTCCACTGTAAAGAATACTACCCTATATTTGTCGTGGTTTGTTGTGGTACGAAGCTTACGTGTCGGTCATTGGTTGTGAATTAAGTTTAGTTTAATTGGTTGCATGACGGCCCATTAAAGCTGCATGAAACACGTTGTTTGTGTTTACTTGTGAGGTGTGTTTGTCTTGTTGGTGATGAGTTTGTGAAGACTGGCTAAACGATGTAACTTTAGCGAACAAAGAAAACAGGAACAGACTTTGGTTGCTCTCTGACATTAATTTGGGCGTGACCCCTAAAGTGGGCTACAGGTGACCAATCACGAGGGACTCGTCTTGTTCTCCCCTAACAACCGTGATAAATTAAGAATCTACCGTATCGACAAGTTTTTGCCTGGATTCAATCTTGATGATCTGTTGTCACCGACTCATCAATTGAACCGACTGCACTGGAAAGTACAGAGCATCGCATTTTATCCTATTCGCCCTTCTGAAGGGGGGCCCAATCAAGGCATCAGGCCGCACCACCCACCAGCCTCCAACGGGCGCCCACATACGCACTGCAACCACCCAAAACAAAAATGCGTCATCATTCCAGAGGCTACTATTCCACCTCTTCCACCGCCAGCTCAGGCCCAAGATCCAGTTACAGCGCCAGCCCGGGCGATACAGCCTCAAGCTACAGTTCAAACTCCAGCTATTGCCCGCCATGCAAGCGGTATTTCCGCTGTGAGACATCTCTCGACCAGCACATCCTCGCTAAGCATCACGACACGTTTTGCTGGCGATGCGATAGGCATTTTAATCATGTCTCTGCTCTTCAGCAGCATGTCGCCAACTCGTACAAGCATCATGTTTGTACGCACTGCGACCACGAGCCAGACTATGAGACTGCAGATGACCTGAATCACCACCTTGAGGAAGATCACAATGCTTGTCTGGAGTGCAACGAAATGTTTTACGACGAAGAGGATTTGATTCAGCATGATGTAGACGTCCACAACCGATGTCCCACATGTCAGCGATTCTTTGATTCCCCATCCAATCTCATGAATGTAAGTCCTTTCCATCCCTTACATCCTGTCTCACAATGTCTGACTTTAGCCTCTCACCAGCACGAAAAAGTCCACATGGAGAAAAACATGAAATGCCTCGCATGTCCACGAATGTTCATCACTAATTCAGCCATGATGCTTCATCTCGAGCACGGCACTTGCGAATCAGGCGCCAACCTCCGCGTTATCCAGAACGTGGTGGCAGATTGGTATGAAGAGTACGGACCAGCCGGACATGACCACGAAGACGATTTCCGATGCGAAAACTGCGGTTCGTATTTTAATCGACTAAGCGCCTTGCTTCAGCATGCTGAGAGTGAGACCTGTGATGCTGCTGTGTGGGATTTCTATCGGATTTTCGTTCATATTGAGTATAACCAGGACGCGTTTCAGCTCTTTGATTATTGAAGGGGGTTTTATTGGACTTTTTAGTACATTCTGAGTGTTTGTTTCTTTCACTTTTTAGCAAGGCGTACTTTAGGAATATAGTATAGGTGTTTATAGATTTAATTCATGGTAGGATATGCCGTCAGGTTTGTATCAACTGTCAGAACTTCACGGAAAGTTATAACCTTGGTTTGCCAGGATACGCGGCACGCGGCAGATGAATCGAATCATACGTTGTTCAGCCATGCTTCGTCATTTTGTATCAATGATATCTCTAACGTTTTCTCAGCCATCGTTTAGTTTCCCCAGCCATCAGTTTTTCTTTATCAACCCCTGCAGAGATAAGAAACCTGCCATTGCTTCAGTTCTAGACGACACCCCTCATGTCATGTCACGTCGCGAACCGCGCCACGCTTGATATCCCAGTAACAACAAAACTTACTTTTTCTAACCGTACACTATTTAAACCGCCAACGTCCTGAATCTAATTTCCCCTTTTTCATCGTCTTTCACATACACAAACATACATACCTAACAACATCTGACACAATGTCAGGCACTAACAACCCGCAATCACTTGACCTGGATACGCACTTCTCTTGTCCTGTCTGTAAATAGAACTTTACCTGCAAGAAGGAATTCCAACGGCACAAAACGCTCATGATACATCATTCTTGCGCCGAGTGTGACGCAAAATTCGGATCCTACTACGCACTCAGGGAGCACAGAATTCTTATGAACCATCATTTGTGTCATAAATGTGACGCGAAATTCACATCTCACATCGAATTTATATACCACTGTGCGGTTACTCACTGCAATGTTCAATTCAAAAACGAACCCAAAACATCGCGCTTTCCTTGCGCCTTTTGTAAGAAGACTTTCAAGACCGAGCAGGGAGCCGCACATCACACAAAGGACATGCACCCAGAACCATCAATTCATAAAGAGACCACATGGAAGTGTGCCATGTGTGACTTGATCTTCCGATCCCGAGATAAACTCCTACGACACTACAGAGCCACTCATGTGTTTCCTTGTACGATTTGCGAGAAGTCGTTCAAGACCGAACAGGGAGTCGCAGATCACAGAAAGACTACGCACCCAGAACCATCATCACCCACTTGGTATTGTAGCGTCTGCGAGAGGACCTTTGAGTCTCTGGAAGAGATGGAAGACCACAACTGGGATTTGCACAATGGATGTGTGCGTTACCATCTACGTCGCGCCAAGGCTACCTTTACTTGCATTACCTGCAACAGAACCTTCAACTCTCAGAACGAACTCAACAGTCACGTCAAGGAAGCACATACGAATCCGCCAGTCGCGTGCGCTATCCCTCCCGGGGGTGCCTGGTATTATAGCGCCTGCGACAGGATGTTCACGACCCAAGTTGACGTCGAAAATCACAACACTTCCGCGCACGAGGGATATAGGATCTTCTGTATAAATCGCGCCTGGCAAGCCTCGGCCTGTGTCGTCTGCAACAGAAGATTCAACCACGACCAACTCTGCACCCATGTTGCCCAAAGCTCTCACAGTCTCCCACCACTATCCAAGGTGGAAGCAGCTCGCTGGCCGCGCAACGCTGAGCGGCAATGCTGCGGCAAGACTTTCAGTTCTAGGGAGAAAGTCAGAAAGCATACCTTGGATGTGCATGTCCGATCATGGGCAGAAAAGTTCAGAGTTCCTGCCGAAGCCGTTTTTGCATGCGCCCGCTGCAGCATCACCTTTGAGCATGAGAGCCAACTCGACACTCATAATCTGAATGTGCATCTTCGAGAAGCAGACGTTCGTGGACCTGATTGTCTCTGTTGTCATAAGACCTTCGACATGGATGAGATCGACGCTCATTACAAGGCTGAACATTACCCGATGTGCTACGTCTGCAACATCGTATTCCCTTTCGAACACGAAAGTGACAGGCATGACAGGGATGTACATGGAATTGAGAACGATACTGCCATTGAGATCGAGCAAGAACCGGATGGGCCTCAAAGCATTATGCGTTGGATTCAGACAATTCCTACCAACCGGGTCCCGCAAAAACCTGAACAGCCAAAAACGTCCATCACCCATGTTTCGTTAGGTGACGATGAATCCGATGATGCCTCTAGTGACGACGAGTCCGTTACTTCCTCTGGTTACGAAGGATCCGATGATCCTCACGACGACGATCAATCCGAAGATTCTTGCGATTCCTCGGATATGGAGACGGATGATGACTCTGAGGACTGCGAAGAGTTCGACTGTAAACCAACAGGAAAGCGGGGAGATCCAACCCCAAGCGTTCGCTGTAGTGCCTGTGACAAGACCTACTGGGACAAGTATGGACTGAAGAAGCATAAACAGGCTATCCACGGCCCCCTCAGGCCCCCTTCTCAGATCCCCCCATTCTCCTGCATCGCGTGCCGCAGAGCCTATGCAGACGAGGCCAGGCTCGCTGATCACAACAGGAGGATTCATAACCCTTCTCGACGCCACGACGTCTTCTTCGAGGAACCCGAATTTCGTGATCCATACAATGATTCAGAGCCGGAGGAAACTTCAAGTGACGAGGATTCCTTCGATGAATTCTATCTCACGGACGATTGGAACTCGGAGGAAACGCCATGGCCACGTCGCGGGGAGATTGGATACCTTCGCTGCCCCGGCAGAGATCTAGCCTGCCGCGAAAAGTTCCGCTGGGCCTCTGATTTGCTAGAGCATATCGAATCCGAGGAGTGTGTCGTCCTCCAACGCAGTCTCAGACTGTCAGAGTTGTTCGGTCCTAAAATGGGAATGGCGAGTTTTCGACTTTACACCTCCACGGGTGTATTTCAGGGTTTCTATACATGTCCGGCATGTCCGAAAGGTAAAAGGAACAAGTTTGAAGAACTGAGTGGGCTGGTCAGGCATGCTGAGAGTGAGTCTTGTGGGTTGAGGATTGGTGATAAATATCTTCTGCCTGTGGAAGAAAGGCTCAACGACTATGCTGAGAAGAATTGCGAGAGGGTTGGTAGGTCTAGTTGGTAGGATTTTCACTGGGTAAGCTATTGTGCGAGTTAATGTGCTATTGAGGAATATGTAGTGTTCAAGGGATTAATAATACTTGGCTGGTTTTCTACTGCTACTTGGTTTGATACCTCCCGTATGATTTTGGGAAATTGGTCAAGGGGAGTAAGTCGCCATAGCGGGAGATGAGTAAGGTAACTTGGCTATCTGATGTTTTACTAAAGGGTTGGGCAAATCAAGAATGGCTTTCGTGTTCTTTATCATCCGGGATAGATGGTATCGAGAAGTCATAGACACAGCAAGGCCTGACAATGTGCCTCAGGTGGCATACTCCCATTGACCAATCTCCCAAAATCATACGGTAGTCAGTAGTGCCTATAAGGTTAAGCTACGAAATTGCCGTGAAGATACTAGCATTCTATCTGCTTAGTAGAATATCACTTAATTGAGAATATTTCAGCACTGTACACACCCAGAAAGGTCATCTGCTCTTTGTAGAAAAGCTTATATACAATTACATTAGTGCAAATTAGTAAAATATAAGCACTACTGAAGTTTATATCAATATTGTATAGTCATTATCATATCATAAACACGTCATGGATTGCATTAGTTGAAACTTACAACCCCTCATCACATATTCCGTTCATGTTTTGGTGAGCCGGCTTGAGGATTGCTCAGCTACTCACCACCGGGTTGACGCGTCTACATGTGATCTACCAATGATCCAAGTACTGGAACGCTTATTGCACAGCGGATACGGAGTATCTTATGCATTGGTAGTTGTGGGAAGTGATTTACATATACATTCTTCATATGTACCCCAGACTCAATGTTCTCATCCTTGAATGATTAGTTTGAACTCTATTTCCGCCGTCTATAAGTAGGGGAGACCTCCTCCTTCACTCGCCACCCCCTGGCAGATCTCTACCCAGTCATGCTTCAGCTGAAACCACAGCATTGAACGGCAAACGTTGCTTTTGACAGGACTTAATTAAATACCCCTATCATCTACCGTCGTTCCCAACCCTCATTTCTAACTTCTAACTTCTTTCAAAGTCAATCAGAATACATTCATACATTCAAAATAATGATCTTCCACGAACCAACCCAACCCCGCCTGGTACAATGTGTATCTTGTAAGAATTCCTGTAATGATCACAAATATCAGAGATACCAGCGACTCCTGCCTATCGATCATGACCCAGTTGCTCTAGCTGTTCAGACCAAGCGAGGGTTAGAATATGACATACTGTACAAAGTCAATCAACAACTCAACCAACAAAATGATGCATCGACCGCACTCGACGGTTCTTTCGAGGACCTCCGCTATTGTTTCGACTGCCGTGCGACCTTGGAAAACTTCTTTGACTTTATGATGCAATGGCATCAAAAGTGTGTCACAAGCGCTAAGCACGAAGAATTGGTGCCCGATCCCGAGGCCTCCAGCGATGACCTCCGGTAACAGGATGGAGCATTAGCCCACCTCAATCACAATGCTCATTGGAAAGAGTGTTTCGATAACATTGACAACTTTTTGGGTACAGATGTATGCGGATCCATGCGATCGCAGGAATATGATCCCCGAATCATGTTTGAATCTCTGGCCAAACAGAAAAACGACTTGCCTGCCAGACTAAGAGCTCTTGGAGACCACATTTTCTTTTGCACCGCCTGTAACAAGAGTCTTAAAAACCAAGAGACAGCCTACTGCCACAAGATGGATTCTCATCCTGATACCGTCATCAAGGCAGAAAATGACACAAATTCTCTGCTTGAAAAGACCCCCCAGGCTCTCTGGCATTGTAGTTTGTGTCATGTCCTCTACAAGACCCAAGAGGGAATCGATCGCCACAACCGGGCTGAGCATCGAGGATATATGGGCTACTCTTCACCAGATGCCACAAAGTCCAATACCTGTATCACCTGTAACAGGAGATTCAACACCATACTTAAGCTAAACAACCATGTGGATAGTAGCCATCCAATACCAGAACTCACGCCGCTCTGGTATTGCACTGAGTGCAAGATCATGTGCAAAACCCAAGCAGAAATCAACTACCACAACCTGGTCCAACATTCTGGATGTGTACGATACTCTTCGTGGACGGCCAAAGAGACCAATACTTGTATCACCTGCAACAGGAGATTCAGCACTAAAAAGGAGCTGGACCACCATTTGGACAACCACCAAGATTCAAAACCAATACCTCTCTGGCATTGTACTGTCTGCAAAATCATACGCTTGACCAAAAAGGAAATCGACGACCACAACCGGTTTGAACATGGAGGGCGTGTGATCGCCAGTGCAGATGTCGCCAATCACACCTTTACTTGCATGAGGTGCAACAAAACTTTTCGCAACCAAGAAGAACTCAACATCCATCATGATGAAAATAAGTCTTGGCCAATCGCCCCCGAGGGCGACTGGTACTGCAGCACTTGTGACAGCCGATTCCTATCCCAGAAGGAAGTTGACGCCCATAACGCGGCTAAGCACTGGTTTAACAAGGGCTACGTTGCAGCTCGTGCCAGGCGCAAACTCAACTGTGTTACCTGCAACAGGATATTCAAGACCCAGCAAGACCTCGACGATCATACCAGCGATGGGCTGCATAAACAAGCACCGCCGCCCTCTCAACCGTGCAGGTGTCACTCCTGCATACTGTCCTGGCCCGAAAATGCACTCGACGATCAAAAGAGGGATGTGGGAGCCCCTGTCATGCCTGGTTTTTCAATCAAGGAAGAAAACGAAGAAACCTCTGTTCTTGAAGCTATTCCCCAGGCCGCCTATTATTGCTTTGTCTGCAAAAAGACCTTCGAATCCCAACAGGCGTTGAACGACCACAGCGATGATCTGCTTAAGAACGGACCAATCGTGCTCCAAACTCCTGACAAACAGGCTATATCTAAAGAACTAATCAAGGATGAGCATGAGGAGGATTATGAAACAGCCATCATGGTCAAACACGCCCTTGCGACCCCCTTTCGTTGTGCAGCCTGCAACAAGACCTTCAAATATCAAAATGGACTGAATAACCATAACACGGAGAAGCATGAAATATCAACGGCAAAGGCTGAGCCTTCTGTCAAGCAAGAAGAGCAGTCAAATGGTATGCCTGAACTGGACGACACCCCTGAGTGTGGCTATCTCTGTGCCGCCTGTCCTAGGATGTTCAAGAATCGAAATGCAATCAATAACCATAACACAGGCAAGCATCACGTACGAATGGCTGAGATTGGAACTCCTGCCGCGGTTCCAGCTTCAGCTGTAACTGCCTTTTCTTGTACTGCCTGCAACAACGTCTTCAAGACCAAAAAGGCAGCCCTACATCACCACGTGGATTCACACGAGCGATCACCAAAGATAGCTACCGTGACATCCTTTTCTTGTACCCTCTGTGGCAAGTTCTGCAGGATGAAGGCGGACTTCCTCAGCCACCTTATGAACGCTCATGTACCGCCAGCTGAGCGTAAAGCCCCTACCACTGACAAACTGGTTTATTACACTCAGGAGGGTGTGCGTGTACCACCAGCAGCGCATGTGGCTCCTGCCAGTGACAACATTGCGAATCTCGTTGAGGCTGTGCATACACCAGCCGCTCGTGAAGCTCCCGCAGTTGACAATCTTGCTGATCACACCGAGGGTGTGCAGATACCACCAGTCAAGCATGAAGCTTCTACCATTTACAACCTTTCTTGTCCTCACTGCGACAGAAAGTTCAAGAATATTAGAGGGGTCATGGCTCATGAAAACGACCAGCATAACCCTCAGGTTTGCTATACATGCAATAAGAGGTTCCGTGGCGGAATATATTTAAGACGACATCAAAAGTCCTGCCCCGGACTATCCGCCCCTTTGGCAGTCCCCAAGAAAGCCGTCCCTGAGACAGTCGCTCCCAAAATCACTTACCAAGGGCCAATTTATATCCCATATGATGCTTCACTTGATGGCTCGGAATATGACTCGATAGTGGAATCAGAATATGACTTTGAGGATGACTCAGAGCGTAACTGTGAGTGTGGTTCCGAGGATGACTGCGAGTGCTACTCCGAGGGTGACTCCGAGTGCGACTCAGAAGTCAACACCGAGGCCAAAGTGGATCAAAACGTGGAGGAAGACGATTCAGAGTCCGACGAAGAGGATGAAGATTCAAAATGGCCTGAACACGGCGAGAAAGGTAGAGTCCCGTGTCTTTTCAGAGGCAAGGGCTGCAACCAAGTCTTCTCCACAGCGTCGATGATGATACAGCATCACGAGCTTCACTACTGCCCTTTTGATGTGCAATGGCTTGAGTCTGACATCTTCGATGATGAGATGCAAGAAAGGGGTCGGAAACTTTATGATAATATCCGCAACATCTACAAGTGCCCAAACTGCAAGAATACAAGCGGAGGCAGGTTCAGATGGCTAAGCGGCCTGGTTATGCACGCTGAGAGCGACGATTGCGGTTTGAGGGTTCGCACCGGACCTATTAGGGAAATTCGTTACAAGCTTTTCGACTTTGCAGACGACTGGTAGTCTTATTGCTAAGGTCTGTGGCGAGAACAGGGAATCTTTGGGAAGCACGGATATATCGATATCGATGATGGGTTATGGAACTATTGGTACATCAAGGTTTGTGTATGCTATTTATTGTATGGGATATGGGGGTAGTGCCGAAGAGATCGATGTCTGTCGCTCCTTAAGTTTGATATTTACGGACGGAGATACGTTATTTTTGTTCTTGAGTCTTTGAATCTTAGCCCAGCCTTCTCAATTCACTCATTACTAACAATTCGTAGATCCACATGTTATGTACCGTTTCATGATGTTTTGAGTACTTAGGCAAAACCTAGTGCTGCGGTTGTATGGTTAGCATCGAACAATCCTATATTTTATCTAGGTGATATCTGATCATTTCAAAAGACACCATTAACAAGATAAGTTTGTAGCAAGAACATGCAGAAGTTAAAGCTGACTTCACTCTAGTAGAGATGCAGTATAAGAAGCACTGTCTTTATATACATATAACCTAAATTCTCATCCTATTTCAGCGTATATCCCTGTCTTCTTCGAAGTCGTCGGATATTTCGGTCAAACCCATGCCATTAGCTAGCGCCCCTCAGCTCACGCGTCATGGCATGTCTGAAACCTCAGCAACGCGAATTTACTTTTTGTAGGAAGTAATTTAATCCCCTGACCTTCTCAGACTAATTTCGACATTTTCCAACGACTTCCCAGACACAACCAAGATACGCTCACTTGTTTCAAAGATGGCAGACATTGAGCCCCAACCTTCTGGTCCTATAGTGACTCTGAGATGTTCCACTTGCGGCAGGGTGTGCCCTAGTAAAAGAGCTCTTGTTCGACATCGCCGAGCGAGGCACCCGACTCGACGATCAACTGCTGACACGTGTGCATGCTCACGCCGTCGCGTCTCAACTAGGCCCTCTCAGCGATATTCAACAATCCATTCACGATGGCATCTTTTACTTCCAGGCTAAGCTGAACCTGGGACCATATGTCACGGATGCCATCAGCCAGACAAACCTAAATGTACCAAACCATATCCAACAAATCACCCAGAGCAGCCAGATCAACGACTTGCAACATGTCAAGCAGGAAATCAAATTAGAAGCTCCTGCTCAGCAGATGAGTGGATTATCAGCCATGCATAGAGCTCTAGTCCGAGCCTGTTTTCCTTGTGACCTCTGTGACGAGACCTTCAACTCTTCACGTGGACTCGGCAATCACAACAAATCTAAGCACAAGACGGTCAATTGCACCCATTGCAACAAGTCTTTCCGCTTCGAAAGTTCTCTTGAGCAGCATCAAAGAATGAAGCACGGGCTGCTTCGAATTGCTCCAACTGCGGAGATCAAGCAAGAACATGAACAGCCATTTGAACCCATCGTTCAAACCCAGGCCCCTATGTTCCAGTACCCAGCCGGTTATATTAAACCTGAATCCCTAAGCGAACCCATCGTCATGTCTATCGAGTACCAGCACCCCGTTGATTTCAACGATCAACCCATGACCCAGTCGTGGGCTCACAGTGATGATCATTATAACGATCAAGACGACGATTCTCATCATTCTTCAGACTCGGAATCAGACCAGAATTCGGACTCAGAGGAGAGTGATGAAGAGGAGGACGACTTCCCAATCGATGATGAACCTGACTCTGGGGACCCCAACGTGTGGCCTGACCCTGACGAGAAGAGACAAATGAGATGCCCTGTCTTCGCTCTCAACTGCCGGCGAATCTTCTTCCGGGCCTCGGACATGCTCCACCATCTCGAAGTCCGCCACCAGCACAACTTCTTATGGAAGTCCAACGACGAGCTTTTCAACAGCGTCGGCTGCGAACAGGGCCGCAAACTCTATAACCAGAGGACTAACCGCTATTACTGCCCAAATTGCTGGACAGACGAAGGCACGTTCGAGTCATTGAGTCATCTGGTCCGGCACGCTGAGGGTAAAGATTGTGATCTCAAGATCGATGGCGGTCATATCGCCGAAATACACGACGCGTTTGAGGTGTATGCTAGCAAAAAGCAACAGGAGTGGGAAGACATGGCTCACCCTGGTATTTCGATCCAGTGAGTTACATTTGGCAAGCACAGGTATGCTGAATCCGGTGATGAGTCGGACAGCTGGAGCTGCAGCGAGGTAAGTTTGAGCTATCGTCAGGGATAAGTGCTATTTTGCATTATGGGCAGTTTGAAGGGATCAACCCTCTGCTGATTTTATGTATATTGTCAGATACAAATAGATAATCCGGAGGAAATCTCCTGTTCCCAGTTCTGACGTCTATACCATAAAGCCTAGTTCTAGTTTCATGCATCGTAGGTCTATTCCGTTATTGATAAGTAATGATAATCTCCTCTCGAAGTAGCAGTCTTACCAGGGAGTTCGGCAGAACTTGGTGCACACTGGTCGCCTTCGTATGTTTACGAAACGATTCAGTTACGAATTTAAGCCTTCCCAGTTTACTGTCATGATGGGGATTCACGCACTATTGCGTTTTCGCCAACATATTTGACAATTTGTAATTCGCAAGTGCGGAAATGCCATGGTGTATCTTCTGGTTATACATCGGTGCAAGATTCTGTGATTAGCCCACTGATTTAGTATAAATACATAAAGTTGCCCCATGCCATGCTCATTAGAAGTCTGATTCATGGTTGGTGGTAAGCATGTGGGATAGACTCCAACGTGTGGTGCATGATTGCCATGCTAGCCACCTTGGTAGCAGAAACTCAGTCACCGCGAGTGGCACTGCTGAGCACGGAACAATCGAACACAACTTGCGAACTAGATTAAAACACTTCCTTTCCACCCGTTTCGCAGATAAAGAATGAGCAATATGAGTCGGAATGTTCTGAGGCGAAAGACAGAACAGACTCGCGATTGCCGGTTTGCAGCGAAGATTTAATGCCACTCGCATGCTTACAGCCCTAAATAGACTCTGTCTTACCAAAGTAGGCACTGCAGATGGTCAATGAGGAACCAAAATCATGAGACTCTGCTACCATCGCTGTCATCTATTACTAGGACCAAATGCAAAATACTGACCACCTATCTTAAGTAAACACCGCCATCTCTCTGAAAGTAACATCTGCCGACGACTTCATAGACATTACATATCACCTATAGTTGCAATAGGTAGTCAAAGTATTACCCCTGAACATCGTCCATCCAACGCACGGCGTAGAACCCCAAGCTGCCTCATTCGATGGTGCAACTTGAAGCTATCACTACGACTGGCAGGATGATCGCAATACGTGTCATGCATCTGTTCTGCCATCCAGGGCCCAGCTACAGATGGCATAAAAACACTTAGAACAGATGTACGCAATACGGCAGCCGCGTAATTGGCAACGCAGCAAAGAACGGAACTCTATTATACGTTAATGTTCTTAACCTTCTCAGTATACCTTGGATTTCCAGCTATAGGATATATCTAATTGGGTGGTTATTACAGCTTTAAACAAAATATACCTTCGGCTGTCCTGCAAAGTAGAGCACAAACGCAACCTTAATCTCGCACAATACAAAATCACTTCAAGACCTGCTCAGCAACCCACGCCCTGTTCTTCTAACACAACTAGAGTGAAAACCGCTATATGATACATCCATTACAGCTGAGACGCAGGATAGGCAGAAGCATGAGCAAGAATTCAGAGAGCAATATCTCGAACAGAAAGCCCGCGAAGAGCGGCAGGCTAAGATGGAGAAGGAGATGCGAATGCAGTACCTATCGAGACTCAGATCAGCCTACGACAGGTCTGGACAGACGACCCTGGACCAAAGAGCAAGACGTATAGACATCGAAACTCGTCGTAATGAGAAAACAAGGCGGAGCCTGAGGTTTCTAAGAGAATGCTACAGGATAGACAGGGCTGCAAATGATGCCTGAGAAGAATTCGAAGCCAGAAAGGCTGAGACGACTCACTCTACAGCTGAGGGATGGTGGAAGAGGAGCAAACACCCGGGCGCGAGACTGGTGCCAGGATAAAACAAGAGAAGCGAAGATGAGTTGAAAACACACATCCCCATTCTCAAGGTCCATGTTCATTCAATCTGACAAGATGGTTTCTTCTCCACGGATGGATTGTCTGGGGCATTAGTTACCAAACACTTCCGACCAATGAAACGACAGTTCATCTAACACTATCACTTGCAGCATGTCATGTCTGAGTACTATACTTGCAAGTCGTGAAGCTGACAAGTATACCATGCGGGAACCCCAGCCAATAGGCGAGACGGGGACAGGGACGGGGACGGACGGGGCAGTCTGGGGAAGTTCAAGATTAGAGGCCTTTAGCCGACGACCCAAAAAGAGAGTTGGGTGCCTGAGTCGGGAGCTGAGATCCATGCTTCGCCCGTGTGTGGCTCAATAGAATGATCATCAGGTTCAATATGGAGCGCATGAACCAAATTGGAAATGCGGTTGTCGTAGTTGTTGTACCTATGTTGCAATCACATCGCTCTCAACTCATAGCCATGTGTTTCGTCAACACAACACGTTCGGTGTACACCCGGACCTTGGAAGCAAGGCTCTCAGAATGCGGGGTCTGAATAAGACGCTTGGCTCTGCATCACAAAAGGCTTGTCAAGCAGTACACTAGTTAACGTGAACATACTGTGACCACACAGCCCAGCGGCAGACAATGACAATGACAGGTGGACTTCCATCGACGGTGGACCTTTTGGACAGCTCCGCCCATCCATTCGGGGCCATCCATTAAGATCCCTGCTGTTCAGACTACTGACTTAAATGTCGTCAGCAGCTGAATAGCGAACGGACATTTTGTGAAGCCGTGTTCATGATTGAGTGACATTCGGGCCATCTTGACCCAAGACGGCCGGCGTCAGGAGACGTCACATACCAGGCGGCAACAAGAAACCACATCTAAAACAATGTCTCATCTCAAGTCCAAGATAGCGCGAGCCTAAGAATCTTCGTTGTAATCTTGGAGACCATCGCAATAACCGGAAGTAATTCCGTGGACACAAGTGCCGTTGGGTTGCCGGACCGAGAACTGATGCCGATTCTGTAAAAACAGCACGAACGAGCCCGAAGAGAAGACGCAAAACAGAGGTACAATGTGATGAAACAAAGTGGAATGAGGACGTCAGATGTGTCCAGTAACGCCAATGACCAGCAGGGTATCATCAGAATCGAACCATGTTGGCATGCGCCGTGACTGGGTCGTCAAAGTGGTGGAGGGTAATTTGAGTGGTCCGTCTTGGGCTGACAAGTATCATTCAACTGCGAGGGAATCGAATAACGGCCCGAACGCCGCAAATAATTCGTGAGCAAGCGTCCATTTCAGCTTGCGATACAGTATGTAGGCGTTGTCGGCATGATTGTTTTGCTCCGGTTTGGTGAGCTTGATAGACAACAACTTGTTGGCTGTTGACTGCTTCGGGTGATGATACCAAAGGGATGCGGTCCGCCAGAGTGCACCCAGCATGACATCCTCTTGTAAAAGTTACTGACTGGTCACAACATTATGCAAGCTATTTAACGCTCAGCCGTCATCGAGATGATGGATATGGCAGTCGGGTAAACTTGCAGATGTCAACTGCAAACTACGACCGGCACCTGAAGCCAGTCTCCGAAACATGCTTGCTTTTTACGTTGCAGATGCCAATGTCGGAGGTGTGTTGCAGGTGAACATGGTCGACGCGGAACATCGTAGAACAAGATAGCGGCGTATGAAGATGTCCCCGCTAAAAGTGCCCCAGCCAAGCCAGGTCAATATCCTGAAAAAGGGGGCAAGCCTCTAATCGAGGTAATTTGCGTATCCACCATTTCAAGATGATGGGCTCGTTTAGACATGTAAAAGACAATAACTCCGATAAGGCGTGAATTGAATCAAGGAAATGAGAGAGGGAAACAACTGCCAAGAGGTGGAAACGCTAGCTTTGATTGCAGGCGGTGCCACTGACTTGTCCCAGTGCAACTTTCGTTAATGATATTGCGATATGTGGGTTTGTTATTGTATTTGTGTTTTTGTTGTATGGTCGTATATTCCTTGCACCTCGGGCACCAGATTTGCAAGATGAGGTGCAGCCGTAACCGATACTTTTAGCTTCGTATAATCTGTGGCACCTGACCCGTGCTTGATGATAGGGGATTGCGTCCTTTAACAGAAGCATGGAGCAGGCCAAGACCCTGGAAATCCTGGAAGATCGCAAAGCTTGGGGGACTTGCAAGGCCGCAAATGGCGCGATGCTCTTCAGCCGAGAATTAGTGAGACGCTGGGATAAATATGCCCGGGGAAGGGCACTGGCGCAATGTTTAGGGGTCCATCGTGCGCTGTAGCTTGGGTCGGTTATAATGTTCGAAGGTGGTATCTATTTTCGATTAACTGCGGAGCGCGTAGGTAGTTGATGATACCCTCATGTTCGATCAGTGAGTTTTC
This sequence comes from Fusarium praegraminearum, assembly GCA_002093855.1. Lineage (NCBI taxonomy): Eukaryota > Fungi > Ascomycota > Sordariomycetes > Hypocreales > Nectriaceae > Fusarium > Fusarium praegraminearum. Next base: position 191,814 of record LXHY01000028.1, on the reverse strand, counting down.
ACAGTGTCTTTACTTGTGAACTGCACTGGCAACCCACAATGGTGAGACCATGTCTGGCTGGCAGCGTGAAAGGAGAGTGAGCGAGAGTTGCTTGCTGGCAGAAAGGCCAAGAAACGAAGAAACGGACACCCCCCACACGTCGTCATTTCGCACTCCGTTATTAGCCCCATTACCGAATCAAAAGAGGATTGAATGGGGCGTCTGGGCGTTCAACGGACAACGGGCCACAAGTTAGCACTTAACCAGGGCAAGGCCAGGGGTACTGACTGTTTTTGCCTTTTGTATTGTTGAGAAATGCACCAGATACCTAGTATTGCATTGCATTGCATTGCACTGAAGGCTTCCATCGGGGGAAGGAGGAGACCGAAAGAATGGAACAAAGAAAATCAAGTCCAGGTTTGCTTCTGATCAAAACAACCAACCCGATCACAGAACGCAGCATGTACGTGCATGTATGTCTCTGATTAACAACCCGAGATCGCAAAGAGAGTTCTAGGATCAATCAACCTTAGAGCCGGCAGGTAGATTGCCTCTTTTGTCAGATGGGGTACTTCGGAAACAAGTACTCGCCTTTTTAGCCTGACCAGGCTGTCACCTAAACTCTCCCTGTAATTGATTCTGATCCTATGCCGTAGGGAAAGCGGTACTTTTGGTCATGTACTCAGTTTTACCCGCAAGCCTCGATAGCGTCTGGCACCTGCCAACTGCCAACTAGATGCCCCAAAAGTTCACTCAAGTTAAAACTTAATGGCCTGTGCCCACTGTTCGTTCTTTCTGGTCCTCCCCACGGAACTACGTGACTTCCTCATTTGAGTTTGCTTTGGCTCCTTCTCCTTTCTCGCTCGCTCGCTCGGCCCTGGTTTTTCTCCCCCCATCTTGACGACCTAGCCCAACCTATCCCGTCACGCCCTGACCAAGTCGACGACTCGTTCATCATCTTAACCACCACCCTTTCTCTTTCCTTTCCACTTCTTACCTTTCTACGGTACCTCTTTTTATTTTTATCCCTCCTCTCGATAATTCCGTCTGCCCTTGCAGCGGCTTTGGTCTCGATAGCGTCTCTCCGGTCCGTCGTATCCTATCATCTAGTCTCGTCACCGACTTCTTGCGATTTTATTCCTCGCACTTTTTCCGTCCCTCCGAGACCCTCGCGTCGTTTATTCCCGACTACAAACGGCCCGCGGCGAGTAAACCTTGCGCTTTCCTCAACCAACGAAGCGACTCCCGTCATTTACGAAGCTTAACTCAATTTCTTGTCTTGTGTGAGTAGATCTGTTCGGCGACGCACAGCATCACGGGAGAAATGTCAACGTGTTGCGACGAGGGGCGTTTGCGAGATTTTGGTGGTGCTTTTTGATGGATCCCTGTCTTAGGTGGCCGATGCTGCGCATCTTGACGTCGGCCACGCACGGCGGCAAATTTCCTCTACCACCTCCTATTGTCGCCCTTGTTGGACATCGACGTTGCTTTGCGCTGCATTCTCCCGTCGCAAAGCGTCGTTTTCTGGTTTCACAATTACATCAGACTAACCACTTTTTTTCCTTCGATAGATCTTCTTAGTGCGAGATTTGAGATACCCCGAGCCGAATCGACCCCATCCCGGTTTTCTCCATTCGATCCCGAGCATCATACAATATGTCCTACTACGACAACCCTCAGTCTCAGTGGTCGTCTTCGACCCAGCAGCAGCAGCAGCCGCCGCAGCAGACCCAGACCCAGAACAACTGGGAGCATCAGGGCTCGACTACTCCTGTCCGCGCAGGTACGCCAGCACCCAGAAATCAGTCGATCCAGAATTGTTGTTAACTTATCTTGTTCAGGCGCCAGTGGTCCCCAACCCCAGGACGATTACGCCTTCTCTTATCAATTCGATGGTATGTGAAACCGTCTTGAACCGACTTTGCTATATTCAATCACTACTTCAATCCATTTGTTTGTAGTGGTTGAGTTGGCATCCTCAGCAGAAAAGACTTGACCCAACCCATGGTGTGAATGGAAGCTGATCAGCAATTACAGAGGTCGACCGGGCTTATGAGAACTTGCAGAAGTCTGGCAAGGGTTATGGAATGGGCGGCCGCCGTGAGTCTTTGATCCAGCGTTCTTTAAATGTCGCCCGAGGCCCCGACAATGTCGGACGTCCCGGTGCGGCAAGGCGTTGGAACCCAAAATACTAACGGTCAGCGACAGACTCCCGTGGTTCCCACCATACCCCCGGCTCTCGCCCTCACTCGGTTAACAACTTTGATGACGCCCGCGGCGGCTCCCAGGGGCCCAACCTTCAAAACTTCTACGCCAACCAGCGTCACCAACCCTCACGAGGCTCCAACGAGGCAGAGCAGGTCATGCAGGCTAAGAGACGGATGGCAGCTCAGCGGGAGCGTGAGCTTCGAAACCTGCACACAGAGCAGCAATATCAACGAAGTAGGCCTCCCTCTACTGTGTAGCGCATTCAACTATCCAAAAGAAACAAGATGGCATATAGAGAAAAATAATGTGGTTATGGCCGCTCGTGTTTCTTCCCTTTCGAGAATCTTTCGCAGCACTTATGTAATATTGTCGAGTTTGTTGAGCATGGGCTAACAGCTTTTCTACGTAGCCGTCCTTTCTGAGGCGCCTCTCCCGCCCAGCAAGCACATGTCCGAAGAGGAGACGCGAGAGTTGATTGCCCGCCAGCGAAGTGCCCTTTATGGTGAGGGCCCTTTTGCTGAGAAGGCAGGATACGTCGATGAAACTGGAAATGTCCGCGCTGGTGCTCCCATTCCCAGCGGACCCTCAAGCGTCCGTGGCCACTCTCCCCTTGCCTATGACAGTGCCGGCCGTGGTCCCCCTACTGGCGACGCCGGTACTCCTGTCTCTTCTGGTGACGCCCGTGGACCCCCCACCGAACCAAACTCGCGTCCCCACAGCACTGTCAGCCCCCAGACTGCCGGTCCTGCCAACAAAGTCTTCGATAATGCCCAGAGCCGCACCAGCACATCCAGCCCCACTGGTGGTTCTCCTTCTCGAGACATGACCCCTGGCTCCAAGTCTAACCAGGCTGGTGGCTCGGTCGCTCCCATTGGAACCCGCCCCTCTGGTACGCCCACAAACACGGCTTCATCCAAGCGATCGACTACTCCCCTCGCCTCCCCTGGTGGCTGGGGACGCGGAAACGGTGTTTGGGGTCAGTCGTCTGGTCTCGGTGCCCCTGCTAGCGTCTGGGGTTAAGAAACGTCTTGATGATGATGAGGAGCAACAACATGATTTGGGAATTAAACGTTGCATTGGGAAAGGCGCAGCGGTATACGTGCATTGCGGCAAGGAACTCGGCGGGGACTGGCCTTTGACAACTCATTTTCGTGAGTTTAAGACGGCGTGAACATTAAAGGATACTGGGGTCTGGACAGACTCGAGTGATGCAATCCAGGGCACAGGTGTTTGAAGGGATGGCATCAACTATGGAGTTGACATTATTTTTCTGTTTTTCCGGCTGGAGGATACGACCTGGTGATATGGGAGTTGCATTTCAACATCAAAGAGGCGTCCATTTTCGTCTCGTTTATGCTTTGAGGGCAGGAAAAGATTTGTCGGGATAAAATGATGGACAGGATGGAATTTGTCGCGGTCGCTGGGGCGGCAAGCTTCGGAGCTTGACGAATCTGGGAGCGGCAACTATATACCCAACAGGGCGGTTCTTAGGCGTTCACTCTGTTTACGACGACCGATCAGCCTGCGAAATCGACTACGGCATGTGTTAGCATCATCTGAGCGGCGCGTTCGGAGCATTAACGATGGAGGCATTCGATTTGTCGGCGTTCATTCCATGGCTATGGAAATGAAAGCAAGGGCACTTACGAGGGATCAGTTACAATCCACGGTTTGGCGATTGACGAGGAGTGTGTCTATATACGGTGAAAACTAACAAAAACGATATAAAAAAAGCACAAAAGGGGCATTTTGGGGTTTGGGACTGTTCAAGGTTAGGTCTTTCTTCTTTCACGTCTCTCATTTGTACCGGTTTTCGGGGACGGTTCGGTTCTGGTCTGTTTACGGGAAGGGTTACTTTCGAGGTTATTTTCGCAAGGGAATGGAGAAATTGTTTTCTGATTTTAATGCGAGGGTTCGGGAGGGGTGTAGGGACAGTAGTAATTGGCGAGTGGTGATACTGGTAATACAAGGTCATTACGGGTGAAAACTGGTGTATTGAAGTGAGACACTGTACACTTATGTTGGTCAAGACATTGAGCACAACTACCGTGAAGCCATCTATGCATCCGGCAAGGGGTTTAGTGACGAGATCAAGAATGTTCTCGAACTGATAGACCTCTTGACTAGTCAACCTTGTCTGCGGTTTATTTCGTCTTCGAGTATCTAGTCGGTGTTATACACGAATGGCAAAGGGAGGATACAATTGCATGTGCGCGTCATGGGAATCTCCCATCCCTCACCAAAACCCCCACCTCAAAGCCATCTCCCCATTTCGGGGTCCTGCGTGGGGCACTCAAGAGAGCTCAACCCAAGTCTCATATGCAGATTCATCTACTTGCAGCAATTGAGGGGGAATGAATGACGGGTACACTACGTGACGCGACTCCTTTTGTTTACCTTTGTTTTTCTCAGAGTACATATAGCTCAATGTTTACCCCTCTCTATTCTAGCTGGGACAACTATACCCACGCAGTTAATCAAGATGCCTTCCTTTGACGAGAACAAAGCTTATGTTGAGCAAGAAGAGACTTTCTTCGATGATGGAAGAGAAATTGAGCTTTTGCATTATATCTACGGTCGATCGGATATCGATGAGCTGCGTGATTCACCGGAGCGCGTGCTCCAGGCTATTGATGAGTTTGGCCGCACCAAGAAGTATCTCATGAACGTCGGCGAGGACAAAGGCAAGATTGTGACAGATCTTATCGCTGAAGTAAAGCCCAAAGTCATGGTACACTCAATTGCATGCCTCGATCAAGACAATTGCTAACTTGCGTAGGTCGAACTCGGCGGCTATGTAGGCTACTCAACCCTTCTCTTCGCCAACGCTGTTCGTAAAGCAGGCGGCACAAACTACTACTCCCTCGAGCGCAACCCCGAATTCGCAGCAGTGATAACATCCCTCCTCGATCTATCAGGTTTATCGTCCATGGCTCGCGTCATTGTCGGCCCCAGCGACGCCGGTCTAGCACGTCTACACAAGAACGGCACCGTCCAAAAGATCGACCTCATGTTCCTCGACCACTACAAGCCTGCCTACACAAGCGACCTCAAACTCTGCGAGCGCCTTGGTCTTGTCGGACCAGGTAGTGTGCTTGCAGCGGATAACGTCATCAAGCCTGGAAACCCACCGTATCTGGCATACGTGAGGAGCAGTGTTGCTGAGAAGAGAGCTGCGAGGGGACAAGGTGGCGATAAGGATGGGTTTGCGGATAGGACGGCGAAACAGTACCTCAAGAGGGAGGGAGAAGAGAAACTCAGTGAGGAAGAGGGTGATCCGAATCTGGTGTATGAGAGTAAATTGGTTCACAGCTTTGAGCCAACCGGTGTTCCTGTAAGTCTTCTCCTCTCCACTTCCCTAAATGACCTCTGCTAACAATTCCAGGATGCCGTCGAGATTACAAGATGTACAGGCCGCGAAGACTAACCTCATTTCCTCATACCTATTTACTTTAAATACAAACCCAGTCCAAACTTTGCCCCTCAACACCAAGAGACAATGTCACGACTGTCCCCTCACAAAGCGTCTGGGCTTCCCCGCCTTTCATCAAATCAAGAGCCACGCCCGGTTAGCTCAATCGGTAGAGCGTGAGACTCTTACGAGTACGCGATCTCAAGGTTGCGGGTTCGACCCCCGCATCGGGCTGTTCCTATAAAGATTCGATTGCAAACAAGCGAGGCTTTCTTTTTTGCGGGTTTTGATGTGATGTGCCGTGAGTGGTGTTGTAGTGCTTGAAGTCAGTCGGCTGTAGTGGGAACTGCCACGCCATTACTTCATGCAATCAATAGTGAATCTTTTGCTGGGGTTTTGGGTTAATTCTTTTTTACGAATTGACAAGGCGATGTGCTGTTTGTTTATAGCCTTGATGGTTAGGTACGTTGAGATTGGTGATGGTCTTTTTGGCTTACACTACTCCAGACTCATGCGAGGAACGACGACACGGTTCAACTTTTCTCGTTGGACGACCCAACGATTAAATGTTAGTGATTCATTGTTCAAAATGCGCTACAAACTTAGTGCCTAATCTAGCGACCGCTGTTGAATGGTTTGCACGCTTAAGATCAGCCGTGATTCGGATTCGAGCAGATTCCCGTGAACTCATCATGAACAGCATCGCCCAACCAAGATGAACTTCTCGATTGCACCAAGCTATAGGATCAGTCCATCCGATGCCAGAATCATCTCTACTACTTACTAGTATTATTTTGAACGTCAGGAGCGAGCAATATCGAGCTCCTGGCATGAGTTCCTGCCGTCTGTCAGAATTGCTTAGTGTATCACTTGGAGGAAGGCGGGCCTCGAAATCGGTCAAGCACTTCAGCTGCCACACAATCAATCAACGGAATTATGTCATATAGATAGGTACTCATCCGAAGGGTTTTCCTTCTTCCTATCCTCAAAACAGAGTTGGCTTTCCTTGTGTTCCCCGGATGCAAAATCCCGAGGACATATCAGACAGCCAAACAAACAGGCAGAATGGCACAAATTCATTACACGTTTGACGGTCGCGTTGCCTTTATCTCTTATTACTATGGTATATTGTGCTGCGAGGAATCTGTTGTCGCTCTCATTACTACCCCGGCAGTTTGACAGCCGGGCAGTAACAGACAGCGTGCAGCGGCTGCCAACAATTGAGATCTTGGAACGCAGGTACGATTTACGGACACCTGCCCACCCGGGCAGACAGGATATATAAAAACCAGTACAGATCCAGTGACTGACAGTCCTACAAGCTCATAAATATATTCGTTCGATATCATTCCAATCCCTGTTTTTACCCAACCCATCTGCCACCAGAATCCGTCAACACCAAAGATGGCCTTTCCTGCCGACGTGCTCCTCATGGAGGTCTCTGGGGAAACCGCCTCTGCAGATACGAATGGCGACAATCTTCCCGATTCAGACTTTTATGATAGAGTGACTTTAAACTCTGTTTCTGGCGATGCCTTGCCCAGTGAGGGCATTGAAGGGGAGGAAGGTGATCATGATGAGGCCGAAGAGGACAACGGCGACGACGATGATGGCGACGACGGCGATGATGGCGACGACGGCGATGATGGTGACGACGGCGATGATGGCGACGACGGCGATGATGGCGACGACGGCGATGATGGCGACGGCGAGATTCACATGATTCATCCTGCCTGTGGGCTTTGCAGATTCTACTTTGAGCCTGATGACAACGTATTTTATTGTGAGGCATTCAGTCAACCTAAACGAGAAGCATAGCTGACTTATTTCCAGATCACGATGGCTCGTACACAAAACCCTCAACCGACACTTTTGATACATGGTATCCCAGACATAATAGCAGGCATGGAAGCCTGTCGTTCCATCAGGAGTGCGTCAATGTTTTCAGTGATGGTGACACTGACGACGTCTTCTTCTACGACATGCTTCGTCTGACATCCCAGACCACCGGCTGTATCTCCAAGTCTCTTATGCCTCCACAGTCTTCTATCGCCCGCCGCCATCGCTGGCTCCAGAGTTCAATTTTCGAGGACCTTCAGCGTGCATTGAACGAGCGCCTTCCGCCAGAGATCTACTACACCATCGCCAGCTATTGCACACGAGAGCGCGCGGCTCGAATTATCCGAGACATACCGAAGAGTTTTAGCACAGATTGTACACTTCCAAGGGAATTGCTTCATGACAATCATCAAGCTTTTTTTGTGCACTATATCAAAATTGAAGGTGTGCGATATGTTCAATCGATATCCCGTTTTCGTTTATCCGATTATGACGACCTACTCTTGCCTACCAATAGAGATATGAAAGCCTCCTACAACATCTACTTTTCTGAAGATTATCGAGGAATTCGTCAGATTATCGCCACACATTCCGATAAACCCCCCTCGATTCATAGCGACATGGGGCTTCACTGGGTCGTCTGCTGCCGTCACCAGAAATTGCCTTTCTACCTTAAGCAGAAAAGTGATGTAAGTCAACTCCTACCTAACCCTTCCTTCCACCATTAACGTTGCTAGGGCATCAAACTACGCGGATTTGATGTAAGCAGCACCGCACCTATCTGGAACCGTAGACGCTGGGCTACATTTCCTAGATGTCTAGATACGTTTCCGCGGCCCCCCACCGTTTACGATGACTATGATCAAGCTCTGAGTTACTACGACGCAATCCATGCAGTAGATTAGAACTCTCTGGACGTCTGTGGCTATTATTTCTATATCCCCAACGGAAATCTGCGCGGCATAGTCACCGTCAAACTGCAGGATTCACCCGCCGCTCACGTTGACGAGTATGATCAGCATGGCCAGGCTGGTATTTATGTTCCTATTGATGCAGACGAAAAGGTTTTGGAACTTTGGGTTCGCACGGGAGACTACTTCTTCGACTCGAGTGAAAGCGTGAAGGCAGAAACGCTCATTGTTAGTCTCAAGACCTACGTCGAGGACGTTTAGCTAACCACATTCCAGCTCCGCACCAGCAAGCGTCGTAGTCACGTTCTTGGTCACAGCCTGAGTACCTCTTGGCCTGAGAATGACAGGACTGGATTGAAGACATTTACCTACGAACTCATTGCGACCTTCTCCGAAAAGGGTCAGACACGAATGTTCTACTCCCGGGCTGGACACGCAAACACATGGCTGGCTTTCCAAGAACCCACTCGACTCGACGCGTCGCTCGGCCTTGAACGATTTATACGTACTTGGACAGGCAATATCACAATCTCACTCCCTGCCCCAAACTCACCTTTCAGGTTTGGCAGCATGTCGACATCGGCTCCCCTTGATGGCATCGAGAGCTTCAGGGCGTGCCGGGACTGGGTACCTATTTGGGATGATTACCTCGTGCCTTTTCAACGTATTATTGGCCTCCTACTAACATATACCGACGGCAGTCAATGGTGCGTTGGGCAGGTCCGACCCGATAGTCTGGCTGCTCCGGTTAAGGTTCGCTCAGGCAAGATTTGGCTCGGTTACTGTCAAGGTTCAGTCTCAGAGTTACCAGACCATACGTTACTTGAGAGTACGACGATCGAACATGTTTGTGCGGAGCAGCCGATCGAGGGCGATGGCTATCAGTATCTCGAGGTGCCGCTGAAAGGGCGTCTTGATTGGCACTTTACACGCATGTGGGTTGCTGTGTCCCATTTCGACCGTAGCGAGGTTCATGATGAGATTGGTGAAGCTATTGAGCTTGGAACAGGTAATACTCTGAGTGAATCAGAGGTCAAGACTTTCGGCGTTCAAATCAGTACCAGGCGTTGAAGGCATGCTATAGCGACCGATGCAGTTTATCTAGTAGTGGGTAGGGAAGGCACGTTGAGTTTGGTAAGCAATGTTGTCTAAACAAACAACCATTATTGGACACCGCTGCTACTAATAAGTATCATTTAGTCTAGAGTGTTTCCATAGAAGATCAGCCAAATGCATAATTCCCAGCGCGGCTCAAGTTATTCCCGTCGTCCACATTCCCATCTGATCGAATCTTTGCCATTCGCGTTACCCTGCACTATTCGCCCCCATTCCAGACCCCTACTAGCGTCACTGGAACCTCACCCCTGGAGTTTCAACTCAACACCACGTCTCATCTTTTTTAACGACTACAACAGCTAAAGAAAACAACTTATCCAGTGCATTTAAGCTCTATCGATCTGTAACTTGTGTTTCTTTTATCTGTCTTCGATAACTGGCCTGTTTTCCCGGCTCGCCCCTGATGCTCTCATCATTCACCACAAAACTCGCCCTCAAAAAGGCTGGTATACCAAGCGATATACTCTCCTTTCCTACAGAGAAGCGCGAGCCAAACAAGCTTCGTAAAAATCCTCCTGACCCTTCCGACAATGATGCAGACTCTAGCTGGTCTTCGTGGATGTCCGTTCGCTCTCTGCCTCTTACTGTACAGCCGTGGCTAACGCCGCCTCCTGCTGCTGTGTCTGTCGGACGCGTACCTGGAATCGGAGATAAAGCACCCGTGGATAGGACGCAGAAATTAAAGCTTGGAAGGAGAACTTTGGTTGTGTTTTTACGCTGTGTTGGCTGTGCATGTGAGTTATTCCCCTGTTTACACGAATGAAACAACGTCTAACAGAGAAATAGTTGCACAAAAAACATTTATAAATCTTCGTACTATGGCAAATCGCTATGGAGATGCACTGACATGTATAGCTGTCTCGCACGCTTCAGAGCAAGCGACGAAGAAATGGGTAGATCTTCTCGGCGGCGCATGGAGCGTGCGCGTAATAGTCGATGAAGATCGAGCTCTCTACGCAGCATGGGGTTTAGGAACGAGTAGCATGTGGTACGTTCTCAATCCATCAACGCAAGTGCAGAGCTGGAAAGAGACGGGGTGGCTTGGTGAAAAGGTAGCGGGTGCGATACAGGGTAAGACAACCCCAAAGCCAAAGCCAAAGACTACAGTTCAGGCTGTTGGAAAAGAGGAGGAAGAGGAAGATGAGGGTCCTTTGACGACGATGGGGAATAAGTGGCAGGAAGCTGGGGCTTTTGCAGTGGATGGGACGGGGACTGTTATTTGGGGTGGGAAAGCTGCGAGGGCGGATGATGTTATGGAACTTGAAGATGGGGCGAGGATTTTATTAGCATAGTAAGTTAAAAAGAACAAATATGGACTGTTGGATATTGGGAACAAGTTGCTATGGAGAAAGAATTATTACTGGTGTCGGTGCCGGTGCCGGTGCCGGTGTCTCCGTCTCCCATCCCCTCCCTCCTTGTTCCTCCAGTGCTCTACCGATATACCCAACAGGGATAGGTTCCGCATACCAGTCAATATAACATCGTCCATACCAGAATAACCAGTCCAGACGACCTTTCCATTCAACCCGGCACCATTGGAGTCCAGCCTCACATGTGTTTCCGCCATGGACTGTCATGCCATTCGACGGTATCAATCTCATTGCTTCGACGACTGTGCCCGCCGCATGAGGAAGGAATCTGGTCCCTAACCACATATCCCCTGTTGGCACGACCTTGATCGGTTCAAGGAGATGATCAAGCCGTACCTGCCCTACCGTTTCACGATGCCCATCAAAGTACTTCAACAATAGCCCAACTATGCCCGTTGATCCAGGCGCCCATGATCTACATGGCACAACCTCGACTACACCTTTCAGCGTCGCTGATGTAGCAAAGGTTTGGTCCACTGCGCCTGAAGAGCACAGCGCAGAGGGACCATCCAACTGTGTGTGCACGTCTTTGTCTTGACGTTTATCTTCAGTGTCGAACGCAAGATAATCGACGCAGCCTTCGCGGCAGCCGAACCAGAACTGAGCATGTTTTTCCATTGGGAATGAGGTGATGCAGTCATATTTAACGACAATATCATGTTGGTTGGTTTGTGTACCTAGAACAAAGACACGTCCTTTATTCGTTCGTAACTGCCCAGCAATCAGCACATGTATTATTAGTGCCATTTGGCTTTGAGGAACTTACCATGGGAATATCTCGACAAAAATGAGGTCTTTTCCGCAGTCGCCAAACTTCAAAGACTCGCTCGCCTTGTTCGACGGGGAAGTACAACCAAACTGCATGCAGTCTATCACCGCCACCGTCTTGGTAGAACTTGAGATCCTCACCTTCAGTATGGCAATGCAGGTCTGCAAGATCCCCATCGATCATACACGCCGAATAGCCAGTAATTCCAGGCTTGCCGCAGTCCAAGGACTTGAAATAATAAGTTGAGTGAGATCTGCCATCCAAACTCACCAGCCATGTCGCTGCTGGCTTTGGTGGCAATACCGACCACTTGATGAGCGGGCTTTCGAAGATCGCGTCGAGTGATTCCACTACTTGCAAGTCACGGATCTTGGAGCCCTGTGCATGTCAGACCCGGAGCAGGAGCTTTGGGCGGTATTCAACTTACATCGGTGTATACTTTGAGCAAGTGATGCGTTTTACTTAGTGTAAGGCAACTCCACCAAACGCCAGGCCGGTTCCGGTTTAACATCCTATATCGGGAAACGTATATTGCTACCACTCCGAGATGATTCGAGGCAAAGTAAATATTGCGAATAGCTTCCCCGTGCCCTGTTATGGGACGGAAGGTTTTGTCATTCTGCCTGTTCGACAGATAACCCAGGTATTGAATGCCTTCAAACACCACATTTGTCTCCCAAAGGGGTTGAGAAACATCGACGACAAACGATACAGGACCATTTATGTCGCTTTGGAATGACAGAGGAACTATCTGCGACGAGAGAAAGGCCTCCATGCCTAACCTGGCTTGTTTTTGAAGATCGGACTTGGTCGTACTGGCTGCTTCATTAGCTAAGATGGATATTCTCCGAATCACATCAGAGGGTGGCGGCTGAAAGTCGTAGTAAACCAGATCCCACAGTCGATTCATGGAGACATGTGACCAATTTTGGTTACAGGACAGATGTGATGCGGGAACGACCGGCCTATACCGTCTCCAGTGGCGCGGCGGAATGCATTGGTGATTGTCTGGGTTGAAAACCGGTGTTTTGTAATCAAACAGCACTGCTTGGTTTGTTGTACCACTAGGACTTGCTGTTGTTTACCTGTCAGTGAGACGGGACGATGAGTTTCTGGGCAGTCAAACCTTCGGATGGGTGAGAGGGTCTAAGCACCTTGTCCCCATCAGCAAAGTCAAAGAGGCAGAAACAGCAATATGATTCCCATCGAAGCGAATAGGTTCCGTCCATTTTGTATCAGTCCACGATCACCATTTGCCTTAAGCCAGATGCTTGTCCTTTTGTGTGTGGCCAGTCTATGGGGATGAATAGCGAGCGAGAGCATGCATAGATGCAGGTTTGGGAATATAAGTGTTTTTTTATTCTTTGTTCGTTATTTGCGAGCAAACATCTAAAGGGGGTATGCGCTTGAGCAAACTTCTGATTGATCACCCAGTCTGATTGCCAGCCCATGGCATGGATAGTGACAAAACACGGCAAGAAGCGAGCCGATTATGAACAATTTCACCCAGTAAACGACGTTGATGAGCCGTTATATTCTTGGTATAGCAATGCTGTAGCGACACGTTGTGATGAATCGTCTTTGATCGGCAGCGAACCGTAGGTAGAGCAGAAGGCCAAATCTGATCCCTCATGTACATTTCCTGAGGCGTTTGACTGCATCCATCGGGCGCATCATGACTGGCTGCATTGTCGTACCAAAGCAAAGTCTGTGTTTCATCTATTGATGCATTTGACTGACCACTTGGTCAATCACAGCGATAGATATTGTGACCGTTGTGTTTGTTCCGTCTCGAATCATGGACAGCGTAGACGAGTAGGCGTCCGATGTGTCGGATATCGGATAGCAGCCGTGGCAGCTGATGAGAAAGGCTCGGCTACGAGCATGTTGGTCGCAGTGTCAAAAGCAAGAAGCCTTCCGCGTCGTAGCGTCGACTATATGGTCGAGAATGCAGGAGATAGTGTCGAGGAAGACTCATAGTACCTGTAGGTTCAGCCCGCCGCTGACCGAAATAGCAGTCACGGTATCAGCCAAGACGAGGACAGAGCAATTGAGTTTCAGCAGTTAGCAAATAGTCTACAAGCCACCTCTCGTCAGCTTGAAGTCAGTCAGCATTTTTTCAGCCCAGCCAAAGTCAAGGCAGAGCGTTTTACTGGCGCTTGACAACGCACACTGTGAGATGGCCCAAACAAGTAACCATGATGACATTTAGGGACCTCGGGGGAAAGGTGTGGTTGTACCTTTTGCGGTAAGAGTTGTTTTTCTGTAAGGATGGCTTGTGTGAGTGGAAAGAAGCAGTAAATAAAAAACACGAGCTGAAAAAAAGACGAAACCACGAGGAAACAAACTTATGTGATACCGGTACTACAAGAAACTGTGGCTTGAGGCTGGTGGTTGATCTCCCGAGACGAGACTTGTCATTGAAAAGACGTGTCCAAAAGACAACAGAATAAGTGGCCGGGGCCAGGAATAGACACGGGGATAGATCGTATTTCCAGACAAGACGAGACGTAATACGATGCACCATGAATCGATCGCCATCGGCAGAAGAAGCAATATACTAAATAAGTACATATCCCGTACCACAAGTCAAGCTCGGTCCTCCGCACGTGCAAGGGATTAGTATTCCATACTGTATCTACACCCTCGATAAATGATGAGGCTGATATTAATTATGTTCATGGAATTGCAAAGGGATAACAAACCTTTGATCCGTCAAAAGGGAGACCTCAAAGGTATGACAATGGCGCGTATTCTAGAAATGAAAGAGTAAGAGGCTGGGTCGTCGGTGAGACACTGTCAAGGAGAATTAATTATATCTCATACGCCGTCAAGACTTGCTGCGAGAAAGATACGAGCGAGGCGTATCCGCAACTTAGGACTTGGGCCTACAGTGGAACATTTCTGCCCACTGATCGTCAAAGCATCACGAGACCTCGAATTTCTTCTGTTTTGAGCATATCAATCATCATGGGCTGAGCTGAACAAGGTAGGCGCTAAACTCTTAGCATCTATGCATATCTACATACAGAATTTCGATAGTCTCGTGAAGCTAGCGGGACGAAAGAGAGGCTGAAGTGAGCCGTTGAAGCAATAAGCTTCAGACGATTCTACCAAAGTCTAACTCACAATCATCATCATAGTTCTACCCCTGCACCGACACCCTAAAGCCTTGACCTTGATCACATAACGTCGTCTTGTTCAATGCGCTGGCATGCCGGTAGACCGGCATGAGAATAGCAGTTCCAGTGCTTAAAGGGGAAGGGAAGCACGCGGGCCGAGAGTGGGTTTGGTCCATTGATTCCCATTCTTTGCTTCAGGAATTGCTTTTTTTATACTTTGATTGATTGCAACGGGTTGAATCTATGGAAACGTTGGACCGGACAATTGTTGGGTTGGCGACTGTGGACATTTGCTTCAGGTTGAGATGACACATCAGCTAACAAACAACATGATGATCTCAAGTGTAATTACTACTCTAAACCAAGAAAGAATAGGAGACGCCTCTTTCAAGTATCATCACCATACATCAATAACCTGAGAAATGCATCATGGAAGGGAGGCCTTCCTCCACTCACACACAAATGCTCTTAGATAATTAGTCCAGTTTACTTGCGGTTAGTTGAACATGTAATGTATCTTTAGCACTATTTATCTGCATATCTTCCCCACAGAGTCGGCCTTTTGAGGCTGCGTCCCAGCAAACCATTGCATTGCAGCTCGAGGAAAGGGACGGGACAAAAAGGTACCATACCCACCCACGGACATGCCCGCGCCTTTTTCAGCCATCTGTCTCTGGCTCTGGCTCTGGCTCTGGTTCTGGCTGCTACTCTTGCCGACCTGCCTTTCGTCTGTACTGCTGTCAGTGTCGTGGCACAGAAAAGCTCCAGAAATACCATCAAACAAAGGGGTCCTGAGTTTGAGGGGAATTAGAGGACCGACCCCTCGAAATCCAGAACCCGCCCTCTCAGGAACGGGAAGTTTGGATTGGATATACCAAGAGTCCAAGTAGAATATCACGTCATGTGACGCACAAAGTGACTTGTTCCCCTCGTACCGACGCAGCAACAGCCTGAGCTAGGCATGGATCATAAGCGGCCAGGAGGTCATGCATCCAATCCGCAGCCTGGGGAGGAGAAAGGATGGACGAGGTGGATACAGACGCCGTCAGGGGGGATGGTTTTTAGCAGAATCAGGGTCCCTGGGCCATCGTGCTCCCCCTGTAGATACTGACACAGCGCTAGACTAGCCGGGGGTCAGGAGTAACCTTGACCTTGACTGACCAACCTTGAGGGCAACCCGGGACAGAGCTGGAGCATTTGTAAATCAATGATGATGAACTCGTGTTGTACGGCGTATCGTCAATGGATGGGAGTTGATGTGATGTGATGTGATTTTAGCCAGGCAATTTGGATGGAGTCTCTCTACTGTTAATTAATATCCCCAGCACTAGACCAGGTAGCCCAAAACAGTCAGCAATTACCGGAAATCGCACGGTATATCGAAATAGCACTCGAATTATTCCATCCAATTACTACATCTGTACAGAGTAGACGGGGCATGCCTACTAAATTACTACTCAACGTTGGTACAGATTCTATTCTGTACGTCTGCTCTGGTTATCTGGAACTCCTATTTCGGCCCCATTCTTTCCTTCACTTGTGACCGGCCTCTGGGCTATTGCTTTGCTACACGGTTCAATTCCAGTGGTTATTGTCTTCCTTATCCCTCCGGCCAGAAACATTGACCCTTTGATGGTCTTTGCTTTGAACCTTCCCGGGGCTTGTCTCTGCTGAGGCTGTCCAGTATCCCCGCTTTCACTACCGGCACAAAGGCCCATTCGCTGCAACGGACGGTGAGTGATTGCAATGGTTGGGGCTAATTGGCGGTGGTCGACAAAACACTGTGCTATACCGTCACTGTTTTTTTGCTTCAAGATGGCAGCATCAGCATCAACAAACTTGGCATACGAGTGATTGACTGAGTATACGACAAGAGGCTTAGGTGAGCCTTTAAAAACGTCCCCGTTTAAAAACTGCAGGTGAGCTTATTCTTTTCCGAGGTGTGCACTATTTAAAGGGTGCACAACTAACTCAATGTGCCTACAGTGCGTAGCTCGCTATTCACACCCCGTAGTCAGCCTCCCCGGGTCCATGGAAAGGCAGGTACAGCACAGCGTAGTAGGTACCTGCCATCCTACAGTAGGGGGGTACTTGGTGCACTAACTAAAAACTCCCGGTGAAGGCCTGCATCTTCCCCCCCCTCCCCTCCCCCCCAAATAATATTGATGTTACCAGATCCAGAACGACTACCGTAACGAGACGAGATATTACCTACTTTCCCCTCAGATCAGAAGGTCCAAACCAGTCCGTGTCTCTTCTTCTTGTCTATTGTCCCCAAGGTTGTCTTGTCTTGCTTAGGTAGTAGCTTGTCTTGCCTTGTTTGACTTGACTTGACATCTTTCTTTCTCCTTCAACTCTCCCTCCAACTGGTAAAAACTAAACCAACGGACTGTCCTGTCCTGTCCATCCATCCACCCGTCCAATCCATCTCGCTACTCAACGCCATCTCTTGTCATTCCCATACACATCCGCATTTTCCAATCTTGCTTTGTCTCTGTTTTCTTTCTTCATAATTCTTCTTCTCTCTGCTATCAACTCTTCTTTCTTCGATTCTCGCTATTCCGATCGCCTCTTCTGAACCATACCTCGCCACGTCTTTCTCCAACCCTGAACAGTCAGTTACCTTACATACCATCATTTCGCCCTCTACCCCCCGACGAGACGAGACGAGGTGAACCGGCGTCCCTCGCACCGAGCGACCCCCTTTTGGCAACGAGCCCCCCCCACAGGCACAAGCACAAGCCTCTCCGACACGCTCAATTCATAGTCCATTAGTTCCAGTCCACAGGCCGCTACTGTTCGCCATCTCCAGAAACCTACCTACATTGCCATCTTTACCCTGCGCCCCGGGAAATTGTTGTTATACCGACTGCACTACAGCTGCAATCCTTCACTGTTCTTTTTTATTACTCGGCGCGCTTTCTTGTGCTCTGATCTAGATACTCGTTCACACTCGATCGAATACGCTGTCGCTGTCATTGTCGATTCGCTTTACATACATACTTTCTGGCTCTGACGTTGCTTCGCTCGTTCACTATTCCCACCCAGGAACAGCGCCCTCTCATCAGCGACCAGATTCGCCCCTGACGCTACGATAGACTCTGGCATTGGATTGCATGCTGAAGTCTCGCGGCCATCGCTAGCGCTCAGAACAGAACAGAAAAGGACAGAATTGAATTGCACGACCTTTTTTCCCCAATACGCTGCTCCAGTTTGCGTTTCTACAGTGTTCGCCGCCACCGAGCAGGAGAACCGGATCCACGAGCCCAGACGCACGCAACGTCGTCACGCATATACTGCCACCGGTCCCCGCAATCACTTGAACCGTCCCGGGGCTCACTCGCTGCTCCATATGGACGCCCAGACCACAACGGCCGAACCGCAACATCCTTATCCCTCCAGTCCTTGGACTTCTGCCTCGACGATATCATCGAGCACAACGAATCCGACGACACCATCAGCGACGAGTACGCACAGCGCTTCTGCCGCTGAGGGCTATTTCTTCCAAGATACGTCCGCCACACAATTCCACACTCGGCTCGACTTTTGGCCCTTTCTCATCCCTCAGCAATCAAATATCTACCACGCTCAACTCCTCCATTACAATAAGCTCATATCCCCCTCCCGCGGCGGCGGCCTGCAGACACCGCCACTCCCTCCCGTCATCTCTGCTCCTTACGTCCAGGCGGCGCCACGGTCGCGATCCTCTAGCAAGGTGTCACCGAGGGACGCCTCCGCCGGCAAGGGGAACACAGCTGGAGGCCATGGGAGCAGGTCACACCAGAATTTAGACAAGAGTCGCTCGGTTGTATCCTCCAAGGAGGTTCCGTCCAAAATGCCTTCCAAACAGCCCACCGACTCATCGAGGCCTTTACCCCGACGATCCGCACCCTCGGCTCAGTCCCACTCTAGTTCAGTGCCCTCGACGCCTCACCAGCACGCTCGGCAATTTTCATTTGAGGACCGCGAACCGTCGCCTACCGGCACGAATAACCACTCCCCGCGATCGGCTTATTCTGAGACAAATAGTACGTTACCCGCGCTCCGGCCTTTGCCGCCGCGATTGGGAGGCTGCAAATACGAGACTGCCCAGATAAATTCTAGGAGGAGAATACCGTATTCGGTCGGCAATGATCGTCTGGAAAAGCTGGACTTGCGGACGGTCAAGGGCAAGTTGACCGAGGATGAGGAGCGAAAGTTGGCCACGGACATGCGAGAGGTTTATGACCGGTTACTGCCTACCGCTGCTGTCGAGGAAAACCGAAAGAAACTAGTGTCGAAGCTTGAAAAGATCTTCAATGACGAGTGGCCTGGACATGACATTCGGGTGAATCTCTTTGGTTCTTCTGGAAATCTTCTCTGTTCAGATGATTCTGATGGTACGTGTTTTCTAGAAGCCGCTTGGCCATGAACTAACCCGCTTTAGTGGACATTTGCATCACAACATCGTGGCACGAATTGGAGGGTGTCTGCATGATCGCCAACCTCCTAGCGAAACGTACGTATCTTTCTGCACTACCACCGACATCTCGCTAATACTAGATCAGGAGGAATGGAAAAGGTTGTTTGTATCTCAGCCGCCAAGGTACCAATTGTCAAGATGTGGGACCCCGAACTAGGCCTTGCTTGCGACATGAATGTCAACAACACACTTGCACTTGAGAACACGCGCATGGTTCGAACATATATCGATATCGACCCACGAGTTCGCGAGCTTGCCATGATCATAAAGTATTGGACACGGAGAAGAATAGTCAATGACGCCGGTATGTTATTCCCCCCTCCACAAACTCTCTCGTCTAACGGTTCGGCAGCGTTTGGTGGCACATTGAGTTCGTACACGTGGATTTGCTTGATAATTGCGTTCCTGCAGTTGCGCAACCCGCCCGTCCTCCCCTGTTTGCATCAGTCGCCACACAAGTTGCCCAAGCCCGACGGTACGCTTCCCGATTTCGCCGACGATATTGATAAGCTGGCTGGTTATGGAAACAAGAACAAGTCGTCTACTGCCGAGCTCCTGTTTCAGTTCTTTCGCTTCTACGCACACGAGTTTGACTACGACAAGCAAGTTCTTTCGGTACGACAGGGCAAGCTGGTCACAAAGCACGAGAAGAAATGGCATTACGCGATCAACAATCAGCTTTGTGTCGAAGAGCCTTTTAACACGACGCGAAATCTCGGAAACACGGCCGATGAATATTCTTTCCACGGGTTACATGTTGAATTGCGCCGAGCATTTGATCTGATCTCAGTGGCGAACTTTGAGGAGACTTGCGAGCAATACGTGTTCCCTAAAGAGGAGGAAAGAGTATGGTCCCGACCTGCACCACAGCCTCGACCTGTTCTGCTTCGCAGCTCGTCGCAGACACATTCAGGACGTGGAGGTCGTGGAAACCACCGCGGCGGCGGACGACATAACAACAACTATCGGGGTGGGAACTCGAATAGGCGAGCATCTGCAGGCGTTCCACAATTCGATGCAAGCACCACCACCAACAACAACATGTTTATGCAGCCGGTCAACATGGCGCAAGATCTGCAGTGGTACCAGAATCAACAGTTCCAGTTCCAATATGCACAGCAGGACCTCATGACTCAAATGGCGTTGCACCAAGAGAACATGAGGCTTTTGTATGCCAGTCAGTCACCAGCATTTATGCAGCATCAGGCCCAGGCTCAAGCGATGGGCCAGCAGCAACAACAGCAGAGAATGTCGACAAGTGCAGGATCAAGCCAACAGCAGCCGCAACAGACATCGGATCGTTCTAGGACAAATTCGTTCGATAACCCACCGCTCAGTGCCCCTCTGCGACCAGATCTATATGCTTTGTACGGTATGAATTTGGGACAGCAACAGTTCTTCCCCCAAGCAGGTGCAAGCTACGGAACGTATCCTTCCTCTCCTGCTAGTACGACTGGAGCTACTCAGGACTTCCGTCGGCCCCTGCAGCGAAACGGTATGACTAACGAAGCAGGTACTCAAGGGTCAAATGGTACCCTGCGTTCGCATTCGCAGCCTGCATCGCGTTCCCCGTCTTCATCACAGGCAGCAGCTGCGTACTTTGGCGCTCAATCCTTCAGTGGAACTACCCACCCTCGAGGCGTGAATAACAACCCAATTCCCAGTTTCATGTCTGATGACACAGATTTCGACGAAACACCAAAGGCGACTACGGATTCTCCACAGTCGGAGGAGGGCAAATACTCTGTATACCTGTCAGAAAGCCCCAGCCCTGTCAAGAAGCCTCAGCAGCCAGTACCAGCCACAAACGGTCTTGCGTTTGGAGATGTTACCGGTCAGAACTCAGGTAACCCAAGTCCTGGCCGACGACGATTATCAACGGATCAGATTCCCCAAACAATTCTTGACCGCCGAATGAAGAGAACGTCACGATCGCCCTCGCCCCTTGGGCAATCAAGGAGCTTCCCGTCCACGGCTTCATCTGCGCCATTGGCACAAGGACCTTTTCCAGGTACTCAGAACAAGAACCTTGGACGTCCCTTGGTCGTGAATGGATCCAATTTGAAGACGAGCGTCACTCCAAGCCCGCGTCAGGCCCCTTCTGGGACGGAGAGCAGCACCTCGGACGAGACTCCCACCTTTGAGAATCCACTACAGATCCACGGTACAAATGGAGTGCCCAGCTATCCTGTCGACGGACCCATGATGCCTATGGTTGAGCCGCAGGGAGCCATGAACCAACAAGGTGCCTTTAACCAGGTGCCTGTGGTGGCCTATGGTTCTGCTGCGCCGCTCATGGCTGCTGCGCCTTCCACTGCAGACGACCCCTCATTCCGTGATCGTATCGCCATGATGAGCGCTTACCACATGGGCACCCCCCATATCGTACAGGATCCAATGGTTGGAAACTCTCGATTGTCTCCTTCGACTCGACAGCGTCTGATGTCGCGTCAGAATCAGAATGGAGTTATTGCTCCTCTCGATCTCGCCATAGCTGAGAACCGCATTGACCGTCCTGTTGGTCAAGACTTTGCTCACCTGTCACCAGTATATGAGAATCGCACTCCTTCGCCTACGGTTGTTCGAAAGGATGGACCTTGGAAGTCTGAGAAGCAAAACAGTCCCAAGTCGGGTCGAGGCGAGGGGCCAAAGGGAGGCCAGAAGTCTGAAGACCAGTCACACAATCACCAGGAAGGACCAAAGTCTCAGAAGAACCAGAAGTCCAACTCTCAAAAGGCCAACGGAAACCGGGAAAACGGCCACGTCCGAGGAGCCAGAAGTGAAAGCGACAACGGGTGGCAAAAGGCTGGTAAAGGCAAGAAGAAGGGCGGCAACAGCAATGCGCAACATGGAAACGGCGAGCAACCTCCAAAGCACGAGTCAGAACGAAAGGGTGGCTAAGCGGTAGTCTCGATCTGAGAAGCGACGAGACTTGTCGACGAGATCCCAGGCCAATGGCTGATATATTCTCGGGCTTTAGCCAGCCGTGCGAGCGTTCCACGATCTATAAACGGCAGGTTGCCATTTTGGATAGGGAGTATTGCAAAGTCGACACCGCGATCAACGATTCAAGAAGGATGGAAGACTGTTGAAAAGACGAGAAGGCACATTGGAGACTTTTCTGGATGCATCCAGATAAGTGGCGATATTTACATATGTAGCAAGTGTGTACGATTGACGTTCCCAGGGTGTTTTTATTCATAGC
Organism: Fusarium praegraminearum; assembly: GCA_002093855.1. NCBI lineage: Eukaryota > Fungi > Ascomycota > Sordariomycetes > Hypocreales > Nectriaceae > Fusarium > Fusarium praegraminearum. The sequence continues at coordinate 169,421 of LXHY01000028.1, read as the reverse complement.
ATTTATACCGCGGTGGTTAGCGGTTGACTTACAGATTGGCAACGCAGGATGGTCGGCTCAATGGCATGAAAGGATGACAGCAAGGCCGGGACCGCTGGCTAGACGAAGGAAAGACAAGGCAAGGGATGGATGGCTGGCTGGCAGGTTTGTTTGTTTGTTGAAACATGAAAACGAAGAGGCGTTGGCGTCTTTCTACACATGGCCGGTTGGGAGGAGGCGTTTTATATACACAGCTGCAATTGCATTAAGACAAAGTCCATCTTACAAGGGGGGTCGGAAGGATAAGCGGTTTATATCCTACAGGCTAGGTTGCATGGACAAAGAAGGATCAAGCGGTTTTTCTAGATGATTGTCAGAAAAAAGCATGGGCAGATGTAACGAAGCACACAGAAAAGAGATAAATGAAAGTTTTAATGCAAGCGGGAAAGCACTTAACACTTGGTTTCATGGCTTGTTCCAGATGAATATTCATCACCAATAATTGTGATGCCGAAGTTCCGTCGATCTAGAGATTACATGATGTATTATCAATTCTTCAGCGGTTTCTTATTCGCGCGCGCGCGGGTAATTGTGGTAATTCCCGAAGCTTAGCAACGGAGGCGCTTCATTACTAAGAAGTTAGCTTCTCTGCAGTTGGAGCAGAAATGGATGTTTGGTGCTGACAGATGAAGTCCGAGACAATCGACTGACACTTTGAGGGGGTTGTGCAGGATGCAGTACAAGTTGGGCAGGTCGACAAGTATAAAGACGTTGCTAAATCCCCAGGAGAGTTGTTCGTTGTCTTTACTAGTCTATCATCATCACAATCTTACTCTCAAATCATCATCATCATCATCATCATCATCATCATCACTATGAGCATGCTTTCAGCTGAAGTCACAGAATGGGGTCAAACTCCCAAACCTATCAAGACCGCTGCACCTCAAACTCCTGTTGACGACAGCGAGACCGAGATTCGTGTCCTCGCTGCTGGTCTTCACCAACTCGTTCGCGCACGAGCAGCCGGCAAGCATTATACTGCTACCGAGCTCCCCCACCGACCCGGCGTCGATGGCGTGGGCATTAACGTGTCGAATGGCAAAAAGGTCTACTTTTCCCTGCTCGGTACCAAGGGGGGAAGTTATGCTGAGACTGTGAATGCGCCTACTCGCAGCATCGTTGAGTTGCCTGAAGGTGTTGATCCCGTTGTTGCTGCGGCTATGGTCAATCCTGTTATGGCGAGCTGGATGGCGCTGCGCAAGAGGGTGGATCTCAAGAATAAGGGTTTCAAGGTGTTTATCAACGGTGTCACTACTGCAAGTGGTAAAATCGCTATCAAAGTCGCTCGTCACCTTGGTGCTACAAGCGTCGTCGGTTCAGCACGCAACAAAGAAGCTTTGTCCAAGCTCGATCTAGACGCCAGCGTTGTTCTCGCAGATACACCCACAGAGACGGACTTTTCCGCCGCCGCAGACGCAGATATCGTGCTTGACTTTTTATACGGAGCATGGCCGAACGCGTTTCTCCTGAGTCCTACGACAGCAGCTGCTACGAACGCGATTACGTGGATTAACATTGGAAGTATGGCGGGTGACGGAGGGGATATCTCGGCCTTGGGGCTGCGGAGGAGGGATGTTACGGTGCGGGGCTCCGGGCCTGGTTCGTGGGATCCGAGAGAGCTGGGGGCTGAGACGGTGGGGATGTTGAAGGTGCTTGTTGGTGTGGGGAGTGATGGGTTGAAGAAGTATAGGTTTGAGGATGTTGAGAAGGGGTGGAATGATAAGGGGAGGGATAGAGTTGTGTTTGTGTTTGGGGAGGAGAGTGAGAAGTTGTGATGGATAGAGAGAGTATAGGGTGGGAAATGTGGAGGTGAGATGAAGATATGAGTAACGATGATGAGATTAATTGAGTGTTTTTTTATTTGATACTTATGATTAGCTTATGCTTATTATGAAGTTGAATAAAGTGTGAGCCATATAATTCCATTTCATTTAAACATCTATGGCAATGACTCTCGATATGACTGTTCCTCGGGTTCCCAAGCTCAATCTCCACGGACCCCAGTATCATGACATGTAGGACTCTGAAACCAAGGAAACAAGCCACGTAAACAATAGCTGTAGTTGTGTAACTAGATAACTTATTGCCCTGTCCTTGTTCCATTCTAGGCAACTCTCAATGCTCACAGCTAATGACAGGCCTCAAGAATGCTCTGGCTGCAGGTGGCTATGCTATGTACCAACAAAAATGAGGCTGCCGCTCACAGGGAAGGTACAGGGAAAAGAAACAAGTCTACAGTATTTATTTTCCGCAGACCCTGGTATGAGATCGCCTGGTCAAAGTGGTTGAGCGGGTACCTCGATCGTGAAGTTGGGATTTGGTCTCAGATTTGGTGGATCTTGACATGGAGTCTGACTCGATCGATGGGTGAGGTAAGTATTTGAACAGGAATTAATTCTATTGAAATAGCGAAATCATAGACATGTACAATAGTTGGGATGTGTGGTGACTACTTGTGATAATTGTATTGTTATCATCGTTATAACAACGGCCATGCAGAAACGGTTCAACGGTAGGGCTGCCGTTGCCTGTCACCATCGTCTTATTGCTGTAGCTGTGAATAATCAGGAACAAATCCGACTCCACTGGAGTAGGACTACAGGTAGACATGGAATTAACAAGACTGTCATCATTCATTCTATGTACTTCCACCGGTAAAGTCCGCAGGTATATCTTCTACGTCTACTCTGTACCGAGGAAGGGAATCTCCATCTCCATCTCCGCACTACCCAAGACTTTGCTAAGAGAAGCCCATGGCAATATCCTCCCCTTGCTTGCTTCTGTCAAGGTCCGTCTCTCAGTTGCCCCAGTTTTCAACCCCAGCTTTTCCCAGCCCCAGTCCACCTTTAAAGGGCCCTCCACTTTCTGTCACCCTCGATTCAGTTTCCCGGGTCTTCGCTTCGCTTTACCTTGTCTCTCTCTACTAATCTTTAGACTAGACGACGACAACAACAACAACAACAACAATAGCCGAACACGATTTCCTTCCTACTGCGACGATTCAATCTCGGTATTCCGACATCGCCAGCGTAACTCATTTCCGCCATCCCCATAAACGCCGTCACGTTCAACCTTATTACCGACTCTCCAACGGTTCCGGTTCTCTGGGACGGACGCATACCTGACGTTGCACCGACCCGAATCTCCGGTTGAACGGACAAGTCGAGTCGCGACTTTGAGCCACCACCTACACGACGTCTACACTCTTCACCAACAATCTAGAGTACATCCCAACTCTGCTTCCGGCAGTCTTGTAGCGAGGCGCCTCTTTGCCACGCTGTGACGACAATGCTGTGGTCAGGCGCTAGCATTGACGCTGCGCTTTCCATCCCAGCCTGATGCGATCTACCAGAAAATCCGTCCCATCCGGCGACAAACACTCCAATCTATCCATGAGGGTCGACATGGTTTCGAGAACATCTAGCGACGGACCCCCTCCTGGGGGCGGCCGGCAATGGAAGTCACTGATCAACAAGATCCCAAAGCGAGTAGGTTTGGTCCAACAAGTTCATGATCACATGTGCGAATGCGAATGCTGATGCGGTGGTGTAGATCAAGACAATCAGCCAACATCTTCCCGAGACAAGTACCTCCGATATAGATCTCAATGCCAGATCTCCCGAGACCCATTCTACGAACCCGCTCGATAGTCAAGAGACTCATATCCGACAGCTGCAGGCTATTATTCAGCGAATGCCTCGCAATTTCCCCGCTACGCCCAACCACGTCGACTCGGCCTATAAGGAATTTTCAAGGAATAAAGAGCAATGCGCTGCGCTATGTCGGCATATCCTGACAGAAGAACTGGGCCGCGGTCCTCATGGCGGCGATCTCATCCGTCGCGATTCAACCCTTGACTCCCCGCAAAGCCCTGGCAATATATACGACACGAGAAGTTCCTTCAGTGGGAGAAGTCTAGCCGAGGTTGTCTCTGGAAGTGCTGGAAAGAGCATGCACCAGAGCGACACTTGGTTGTCATCAGTGTGCGACTGGAGAAACTGGCTTGAGTTCCTGGCCGATGCTTGCAAGGCATGCCTGGTCGAGACGTACAAGAACAACGAGCGCGATGCGACACCTGAGCAGGTCGAAGCGCTGTTCACGAATAAGCGGTTTCGGAAGGAGGCTGTCCAAAGGATGCGCAATGCTAGCGTTACTCGGGTCATGTCGGCAGACCCCCAATTTGTGAGTCAATCCTGATCAGACCTCGAAGATATCACGACTGACAAGATTCGCAGTTCCCAAGATACGAGATGAGATTTTATGATTATGAGAAAATTAGGCAAGAACTGAATGAGATCCGACAGCTTGTCCAGACAGGCGAATCAGGCATTTCCCCAGACCGAACCATTAAAGAATTCGCCATATCGCAGCGAGGCGATGCTATACTAGAGTTCGCCAACACTGCCCCTGAGTGCAACCATAGCGACCCAGCATTTCGTTTCCGAGTTTCTTCTTACATGCTCGCTGAGACGTCACCCATATTTGCACGCATGTTTGCAGGGAATTCCAGCAGTCTCCATCTCTACGACGACGACGATATCTCGTCGCAGTTGCCGTTGCCCCCAACAAAATACTACTGCAAGGATGGATCCGAGGCTAGGCTGTACCGCATGCCACAAGTCGAACTGAATCATTTGGATTCCTTGGAGATCTTGCTGCACGGGGCGCACCACCACAGCGAGATGATTCCACGAGAGATTGAGTTCGACAAATTTGTTGCTATCGCCGAGTGTTGTATGAGATATAAGAGCACCTCACCCTTAGAACTCATCGTTGAGCATAGATGGTTGCCGCAATGGATGCACAAGGGAGCAGATGATATGCCAGACGGTCTCTTGGTCATCAGCTACGCCTTTGGTCTCCGTCGACTGTTCTCGCGCATGTCAAAAACCACGATTTTGAACCTCGTCGACGAGAAGGAGCTGCAAGCAAAACCGTGGCCACAAAAGATCAAAGACAAGATATGGGCTGTCCGCTGCGCAAAGGTGGCGCAGATTCACGAATGTGGTGTGAGTGCCATTCGAGAGTACCTGCGAGAGCCAACACACACCACACCCGACCAAACCGAGCCCACGCCACTGAATGCCAGCTTCTCCCCAGATGCTCTGCCTCCGGTGATGCTGACTAGCACTCCGCGATGTCCCAAGGGTAGTCATTGGTGCGACGCCACAAATCTCGGCTGGTTGATGTTGCTATACAACGAGATGAACCTTTTGCCTTATATCATGTCGCCAGAGGCGTTGTCTCACTTACCCAGGTCGAAACCACCATCGAAAAGCCTGGCGCAGATTGTGGATGCGTTGAGGAGGATTCCAGCACCGCCGACACCAGTGCACCGAGGCGTGTGTGATCCAGGTCCGGTGTTTCGCTCTGCTATCAATGACATCTACAACAGTGTCTTGGGTTTAACACTTTTTGACATCAGTGGCAAGAGTCACGGCTGGGGTTTGTCCAAGCACAAGGAACGGGAACCGCAAACTCAACTCAATGAAGGGCTCAACCGTATGGCCGCGCATGATCCTGATTACAGTGTCGCTACAGAATTCCCAGAAATCATTCGCCTTCGCATCATGTGTCAACTGGAGGAACTGGACGACCTTCACTCTGCAGCTATGGTCAGCCGGGCATACTACGAGACGTACAAGAAGCATGAGCTTTATCTTATGAGGAATATTCTCCGTATGGATCGAAGACGGTCGACCATTCAACATCACATTCCAATCGGTCCCAACACCAACGAAGAAAAGGTCCTCACGGAGGAATCGGATGTTCTTAAGCGGACACTACCTGATACCGCAGACGGCATCACTCTTCATAGCGTGGTTGAGACCGAAGGAGATTACACGGATTCTGATGATGACAGTGACAGTCTATACTCAACATCAATAACCCGGTCACTTCCCCGATCAGCAGCTACTGCAAGCACAACCACCAGGGCACTAGACTACCAGGGATCGTCAGACCTTGCGCTGATCACGGACAGTCCCGCACGGACACCAAGGGCCCGAACCGGTACACCTACATCCACATCCCGATCCCCGACGACCCCTCGACAAGCTGTGTTCGACCCACCACCTGCTCCAGCGTCGCCTGCAATCACAATTGACGAACCACCTCTCACAGTTGAGGAAGCCCATAGAATTCTCTGGCCAGACGACGCTATCAAAGCATCTGAATCACCACTACCTACAGCCCATCACGGCGCAGAAGGTATTCGCGAGAAGTTCCGCGCTGGTGATCCTGCTTTTCATCTTGGATTAGAAGAAAAGACTCTTGTTCCAACGGGTGAAAAACAACTTAGGAGTGAACATGACCGACAGGTTGGGCTGTTGAAAGGAGGTGAACCAAGTAAATGAACTTGCAGTTTTCTAGAGATCTCTTGACATATCGTTTACTTTTTGGAAACAACTATTGCATCTGATCCCTCATACATATGATCATATTACAGAAAAGACTGAATATGGACGAATCCCTTTTTTCTTTTTCTTTTTGGAAAGCAAGCAAGCGATGGATATACGGCGAATTGCGTCTTGCATGGGACGCTTATACCCTCTTGGTGTAAAGGAGTTTGGATATTGGATAAACTTGAATTGAATATTATTTTATATTGAGAAAAGAGTGTGTGATTGATAAGGTGTGCCTGGCTTCTTAGTTCTGCTGGAATGGGCAGCCAAGATGCGGTCTAGCACCAGAAGTGAGATGGTTGGTGGCTGCTCTTGGATAAAGCTTACCGTGAGTCAACTACCTTGACTGAACTCTGATGAAAAGGTGACTCCGTAGACGTAGGGTAGATGTGGTATTTGATCAGTGTCATGAATAGTCCGTCTTGTGTCTTTGTGACTCCCCACCTCATCCGATCTTGTCCTGTAGGCCTACATGCTGCTCTGTATATCCTTGACATAAAACTCGATCTTGGCATGGACATCCACCAAAGGGTCCAAGAACTGTACCGGGAGAAGGAGAGAATATTGAACCGTACCAAAACCCAGCATTCTTCAACAAAACGACATATACTTGGCATCGCTACCTTTTCCTCGGGTCTTTAACAAACCCGACTCAACTTGACTACTACTCAACACCCTTACGATTAATGCGTTAGTCTCCATTCTACCAGCATGACTCTCATCCCTCGCCTTACAACACTCTATCTCCTGTCTAGACCCCACTGTTAAGCTCATATCTCTTCTCAGATCGAATGAGTCAACATTCATCTCCTGTCTAGACTCAAACAGACCCTAGTCTGCACTGGTCCCTGATCAAAAACTCAACCTTGTGTCCACCTTTTCCTTTCTTCTACGTTGTAGCCGCCCTACGGATACTGCCAGCCGCAAGGTTTGTCACGTTGGGAATGGTAGCTGTCAGGTTTTACAGTAGCGTATATGGGTCTAAGGAATCGAGACATGCACGTTAGGGTTGATTATAATAGCGCCAAGGTATTCTTTCGTTTAAACTTGTCATTGATTGGTGAGACGCTCTAGTCAAGTCCCGTTACTGTCCACCTACCAGGCAATGACTCCTGCTGAGTACCAGGATCTGAAGAAGCACAGATCAGGACATCCTGTCAAGAACGTATTAAGTAAAAGAAGCAATAGTTATAAGCTGAAAGGCACGAATGTGACATGAAACCTCGATATGTATGTTCGGAACCCGGCACCCATACTTTGCACAGCACAGCCCCCCATCAGGAACGCGTCTCATGAAACCTTTTCTTCATCAGGGGACCACCTACTCGGTACCGCCGTTGAGACAAACTCTGAAAACGAGACCATCTCATAGAGACAGTTAACGAGTAGACGAGTATCGGCATGAATACTCTACCCGACTTCATGGATCCCCTGATAGCTCGGACACTGAACAAAGTCCGCACCATTCCTGAAGACGATGGAACCAATAGCACATCAACCAGTACGTAGTCTGGCGGCCGCTCCCAAGACAGATATCCGCTTCTTGCAAAAGTGGTGATGATAAAGTGTCGGACATCCGAACAACGCCTTCTGCGGAGCAGACCTAAAGTATAAACACAAGATGTGCATAGTAATAAACTTCTGTCTTTGCCGGTAATAGACAAGACATGTCTAATAAGGAATGATGTACACGGTCCAGGCCGCCCATATGCATTCCTCCCCAGATCCCTGAACCTTTAGCGGATGGATCTACAGAGTCTAAAGTTTAAGCTATGCAAGGTCCCGAACGGGCTTTTCTGGTACCTGCATTGAGAATAGCTTCACCAGCTAACCTTGATTCCCGTCAAGTTTGGGGATCTCATATATAATGATTTGGAAAGTCGTGTCAAAGGTGTTGTTCTGATTCTCTCTGTTACGACGACAAAAGCATTATACCCCAATCTCTTTTCTTTTTGACCATCAGTCACTCCTTATCACAAGATGAAGCCTGTATATGCATTGACGATATGCTTGGGCCTTTTGGAAGGCGCCGACGCTATCGCCATTCCTGAATTTGTGTCTCCCAAGGTGGGCTATTCTACGCCTTTGAACTACGGTGAGAAAAAGACAGAGTCAGGATCCGACACCAATTCCTCGCCGCGGCTTTTTGGAGCTTATGGTCCCAAGTCCAAACTTGTCGGTCTTCCTCCAGTTCGCAGGAGTGACGAGACAGAAGAGTCGTATGGCTCTGATGATGGTGTTGATGACGACGCCCAAGATGACTCGGGAGACAACAACGCAGATCCCCCAGAGGACTATCCGGATTTGGGTGATCCTGAAATGGTCTATCCGGAGCCAATGATGGCTCCCGCCTACGTTCGCACTGGTGCCCTCCCAGTTGACAAGCCGGTAGAAGCACCCAAGTCCAAGTCATCCAAGAAGGTGGACACAAAATCCAAGTCCAAGTCGGGATCAAAACCAGACGACACTGTCCACACAGCCAAGCACGGAGGCGATGACGACTCCGAGTCTGGTTCGGGTGGAAACAAGAAGCAAAAGGGCAAGGATAAGAATAAAGGCAATGACGACAACTCTGGCAAGCACTCTGGCGACGATGATGCTTCCAAGTCAAGGACCAAGAGTGAGGATTCCGCACCAACATCAAAGTCAACTACCACCAGCACTTCTACCTCTGGCACAGCACCTCTCCCAACCAGTGTAAATACGCGCCCAACAACTGGTAGACATTCTGGTGACGATGACGCCACCAAGACCTCTTCCAAGAAGGGATCCAAGGATGCCTCTACCAAAGCTGACGACTCCAAGTCTGCCAAACCTGCCTCCAAAAAGTCAAGTAACACTCCTCGCCACCCACGAGGTATCGCAGCAACCCACCAATCCGGCTCAACGTTTGATCCCAACAGCGCCAAAGGCGGCGGCAAGAATGGCCCTGGTTTCTACAAACCCTTTGAGCCTCCCAAGCTGAACAACGGCTACATCCAAGCCGTTCCTCCTCAGACTGGCCAGAAAAACAGCAACTCCAGCCCCAAAGTTAAGCCCAAGCCCCGGCTCAACAGCAAAGTTAGTGACCCCTTTTCTTCCCTTCGCAAGCGAGAGCAGCTACTGAGTCTGAGAGCAGCGGCACCCCTGGAGAGCGTAACTCTCGATCGCTCCAAGTGGAAGGTGATGTGCGATAGCGTGCACGAGGGAGATGAGTGTCAAAATGCCATCGATGGCAATGGGGATACTTTTTGGCATACGCACTACGAGGGAACTGAGCCTGCGCCGCCTCATATGATTACCGTGGATATGAAAAAGGTTTATAATGTGAATGGAATTTCTATGCTTCCGAGACAAGATGATTCGCCGAATGGATACATTGCCCAACACCAGGTTTTCTTAAGCAAGGATAACAAGAATTGGGGTTCACCCGTGGCATTTGGAACGTGGTATTCTGACGGCACAACCAAGTATGCCAACTTTGATACACAGCCTGCGCGATATGTCAGGCTCGTTGCCATCACTGAGGCAAATGGTAATCCTTGGACGAGTATCGCTGAGCTCAATGTCTACCAAGGTAATGACTACACTGCCCCTCAGCCATCTTCGTTGGGAGCTTGGGGACCAACTGTCAATTTTCCAGTCATCCCTGTCGCTGGTACTGTCGACCCAAAGACTGGAAAAGTTCTCATCTGGTCGTCTTGGGCTCGCGATACCATGGACGGAGGTCCCGGTGGTTTGACTCTCACTTCGATGTGGGATCCAGCTACTGGCCTCGTTGCAGAGCGTGAAGTCACTGAGACAAACCACGACATGTTCTGTCCGGGCATTTCTCTCGATGGTAATGGGCAGCTTGTAGTGACAGGCGGGAACAGCGCCGAACGCACAAGTCTGTTCGATCCCGTCAAACAAGCTTGGATTCCTGGTCCAGACATGAAGGTTGCTCGAGGATACCATGCTTCCGCCACGACTTCCACTGGTAAAGTCTTTACCATTGGAGGATCCTGGAGCGGTGGCGAGTATTTCAAGAACGGCGAGGTGTATGATCCTAAGAAGAAGACGTGGACGCTTCTCAACAAGGCCGATGTGCAGAAGATGCTCACCGCCGATTCTCAAGGGCTTTTCCGATCTGATAACCACGCTTGGTTGTTCGGTTGGAAGAAGGGGACCGTGTTTCAAGCTGGGCCCAGTCAGGCGATGAACTGGTACTACACAGACGGAAAAGATGGCAACGTCAAGACCGCTGGACAGCGACAGTCGGATCGTGGTGTTGCTCCTGATGCGATGTGTGGAAACGCCATCATGTTTGATGCTGTCAAGGGCAAGATTCTCACCAACGGTGGAACTCCCAACTATCAGGACTCTGATGCGACATCTGATGCGCACATCATCACCATCAACAATCCTGGTAATACGGCTGATGTTTCATATGCGAGTGAGGGTCTCTACCACGCTCGTGTATTTCACAGTTCGGTCGTTCTTCCCAACGGTAACGTCTTTGTTACGGGTGGTCAAGAATATGCCATCCCCTTTACAGATTCGACGCCTGTCCTGGAGCCAGAGATGTATCTTCCCGACGAAGATCGCTTCGTTCTGATGAAACCCAACAACATCGTGAGGACATACCACAGTATCGCGCTTCTTCTTCCCGACGGTCGAGTCTTTAATGGCGGCGGCGGTCTCTGTGGTGGTTGCGACACGAACCACTTCGACGCTCAACTGTACACTCCCCCTTATCTGTATGATTCAAAGGGCAGACTGGCTACGAGACCAAAGATAGCGTCTGTGTCTGCTTCCACAGTCAAGGTTGGCGGAACGGTGACTGTCCAGACGAGCGGAGCAGTGGTACAGGCTTCCCTTGTGCGATACGGAACGGCGACGCATACTGTTAATAGCGACCAGCGTCGTGTGCCTCTGACTTTAAGCGGTGCTGGAAAGAATACGTACTCTTTCCAGGTGCCTAGTGATCCTGGTGTTGCGTTGCCTGGGTATTGGATGTTGTTTGTCATGGATAAGAATGGTGTACCGAGTGTTGCTTCGACCATCAAGGTAACAGGATAGTGACGGCTTGACTTTGGAGTATAGTAAGATGGAATTCTTTGGTGATTATAATGATTATCGGACTGAATAGCCGGCTGCTTCAAAAACAGATATTAATAACAAGGCTCAATTATGCAATTCGCTTCCTTCTCCTTTTTCAACCATCCTTCTGACACGATTTCCCGCCATCTTCCGGATACCAGCACCTCATGGTTCAAATGGTCCTCCTCTTTGTAGGATCAGGTTAACGGTGAACAGAAACCAGTTATCACCAACACTGCAACACAACGCACGACCTATCAGGGGATATGGGTATCCCAGGTCATATCGAAGGCGCGAACGTGGGCTCAGCTTTTCCCAGATTGACTTCATTACGAAGAGACACCTCGGGGATGACATTCTTCGTGTTCGGCTTCTTTAGAACGACAACAAGGTCACCTTCGGGGTCGACCTTGTGAATGATTGGGGCCATGAGCTGGCGCGCTGTGCCGCTGGGTTTGGGAAGGGAGAGGATGAAGGAGGATCAAGTGAAGAGGGAAAGAGACGAAATTATTAGTCCACTATATATACAAAGATTGATCTGATATTTATATCAGGCACTGAATCAGTACCAGCGTTTTTGCTACCCCCCTGAGGGGGAAGATATTGATGAAAGTGAAGGGTTGTGGTGTGAAGGAAGAAACGTTGGGACTCATGATAAACTTCACATTTGACATTTGACAGCTGGCAGACACTGGCAAAGCCTCAACCCAGAAACTGCTACCTACCTCTCCTCCCCCCTAACATGTCGATGTGCTTTGGAGAAGAAAGAATGGATCAACTATAGATGCAGGGACTGTAAGAGCGCAAAAGAAGTACAATGGAAACACGAATTGTATTGTTGATAGGCTCTGGTCTAACAGCAGTGAATCATTTCATTGTTTTGGCTGCTTGCCTCTTAAGAGCTTGACAAACAATGCCTATTGTCACTATTCCGCACAGTCACAGACCAGGCCGTCTCTATAAAGATAATAATTCTTTCTCTTGCAATCTTATCCTGCATCCTCCAACACCCGCCATCTCTGCCTCAGTCTCATCATGAAGGTCACCAGGAAAGATATTGACCCAGAAGGGGATCTCTTGATCGTCCTCAAGAGCCCAGACTCACTCAACCTGATGCCGCGTCAACCCGTGGATGATCTCCCCTGGCCACCTCCTCATTATGGATCCATTCTCGTTGATCTATCGAACAGAGACCAAGTTCAGATTGAATTCCGAGTCTCTTCTGTCAAAATGACCCGTTCTTCTAAGTTCTTCAGAAAGATGCTTACGTCGCCATGGAAAGAGACTATAGAGAAATCGACCGCCTCTCCTCCTCACCTTCCAACAGTCTCCGCAACCGACTGGAATGCGGATGCGCTCGCCGTCGTCCTCGATATCATTCACAACCGCCCCCACGAGGACGATATGCCATATGGCCCCAGCAGTTTCTTTCTCGCTCATATAGCTGCCATCGTGGATTACTACCAATGCGCGACATGTCCGCGTATAAACATGGTCGCAAAACGATGGGAGGCCGGGTTCAAACTTGATATAATCGAGAATGCATGGATCATGAACCTTTATGTCGCCCTGGTTTTCTCCTGGAAATCGTTTCGCCCGACGGTAGTCCCATACGCATTGGAGAATATGCATGACTTGACACGGGTCACCCCTATCTACGACCTGCCGATGGGAGAAATGCTCAGTCAGTTCATAACCCTCCATCTTCATGTTCTTTACTAATCGTTTTTACAGAGACGCTTGAAAACAAGAGACAAGCGATCCTGGGCAGACTACTAGCACGCATCGATCTCATGGCCGCAGAAATTTGGAAAGACCGCACCGACTGCAGTGATGTATGCTACCTATCAATGCGAAGAAGGTTTCCTACAGTATTTCCGCGTCTACCAGTCAGCCGCTCACTGACTGGATGCTCAATCGCCGAGGTGTTGAGCAAGATTGACAACCTCTTCCCTCCTGGAGAGAACTACCACGCTATGTATTGTGGTGTCGATCTGATGAAGTGCGAGGCCACCGGGGGGATGCACCGGGACATCGAACGGGCTTCGCATGAGATTTTCAAGGGCAGGATGCATTAGTACTTTGCAGTGGTCTGGAACGCGGCGTCGATGGAATCCTTTCGACGCATAAAGCTCAGCGGTTGTTTTCTACCAGGGGGATTGTCTAAGATGGACAGCACAATACTTGATTGTAGCATCATAAAGACAAAGTAGTCAATTTACTACATCTTTGTTACTGTTTGTTCCATCAATCAAAAAGTGATTTCTTATGACAATTTGAATGACAAGTGACAAAGGTTATTGTGAGATGTGCAATCGTCGACAAGTTTGACTTGATAGTGTCAAGTAACTACAAATTAACTTGGGACCAGCAGAACTAAAGCACTTTCTTCTCATTACTTAAGAGACTGAGTATTCCATCTCTTCAACTATCTCCTATCCTCTTCAGTTCTTCCTTTCATCCTTGATCTTCATTCAAGTCTCCTTCTTGCGTCTTGTATTTTCCTATAAGTCTTTTCCTTTCATCTCTCATCCTCTTATAACAACTTCTCCTTTACTGGTTACCTATATACAAGAAGGGCAGCAGTAGGTCATTCTAGACTGAATGCCCGAATTATTTATTCTTTATGTTTTTGAACATCAGTTTGACTTGACAGTGGCAAGCAGCTGCAAATTACCTTGGGGCTGGCACAACCAAATATTTTCCCTCTTATCTCTCGAGAGACTGATTCTCCCAGCTCTTCATTTTTCATCATTCATTCTCATTCAATAACGGTAAGTCACTCTGGACTGAATACCCAGATCATTCATTCTTCATTTCTTGAGCATCGGTACTGACCTTTTCCATTCAGATGACTACCACCTTCTATGTTGTAGATCGCGACGGAGATACCGAAATTGTCCTCAAGAATCCGAACGTCCAGCAGGCGATCCCGGCTCTAGTCCATACTAGAGATGTACCGGATCTAGACAATAGACTATTCGACAATATAGGTCGGTATGCGGTCCTTACAGGCTTTCATAGCACCGTTACCAACGGCAGCGTTTTGCTGGTGGATAATGAGGTCAGATTTCTGGTCTCGTCAAAACTCCTTGCTCTGGGATCCCAGATGCTCAAAGCAATGCTACAAGGCCCGTGGATTGAAGGCAATCCATCTTTCCAGCCTCGTCAGATAAACGCAACGGACTGGGACCCGGTGGCATTTTCCATCGTTCTTGACATCATCCATGGGCGCACCCGCGGGTTGCCGCTACCAAACAACATGAACATCGGGCTCATGGCCCGCATCGCTACAATCATTGACTACTACCAGTGCAATGCTGTAATGAAAGTCTATCTCAGAGACTGGCTCAATGAGTATGCACGGATAGATAATCTGCCATCACGATTGTGCAAGATCTCTTTGTTGTGTCTGTATGTATCGTGGGTGTTCGAGGACAGGACGTTGTTCTCGAACATGATTCATCTCACATTGATTTACAGTGAGGGACTGGCACGGATTGACACGGCCGATCTGCCTCTTGGGGGTATTTTAGGTAAGTGATCAAGGTCCACAAGTTATGTATCAAGCTTTCTGATACCAGGCAGATATAATCGAAGCAAAACGAAGAAGCCTATTATAGTTTGCTGTCGTGTCTCTGGATCAACTTGAGGGACACCTGATCAACGAAGAATGATGTCCGATGAAACAAGAACGCGAGCGCACGGCACTTACACTGGGAGTCTTGCTGCGCGCAAGGCGCAAGATGGCCGAGTCCACAGGGCCCCTCGAACACCCTTTCCATGGACACAGCCTCGCTTCTGTTACAAGCATGATCACGGGCATAGAAGAGCCATCCCCACCACATGAAGACATCTTCGAGCATTGCGGTTCTAAACTGAACCGAACATCCTACCCCTGTTGCATCGGGGGTAGGATGCACCCAAGACTGGCCTTTATTGAAGGCCAGATCTTGTACTTTTGTTTCACCAACCCCCTGGGGGACGTCCCCAGATTGTAAGATCTTGCGGCTAGCATGTTGATGACTGCCTAGTGGGAGGAGAAGAGGTCTGGGTTAGGATAGCTACATACTGAATATATAATGTTTTGGCATCTTGTCAATTGTTTGAGTATATCTCTGACCTCTTTATTCATTGCATAAAAGCTTTAAGAAAGAGCAGATGTACAAGTACCTAATTAGACTGTTGTAATAATGTTGGATACGTTACTTCACTGTCATCAAGCTGTTATTTGCGAAATGTGTTATCTATGAAGGTCGATCCTTCCCCAGAGAGCAGTACCGTCTCAAGGTACATTGCCATCAGAGTAGATTTCACAGATACCAATCAGTCAAATAGAAACTAGCACTTGATCATTCATTGTCTCATTATGGTTATTTGTGGAATAGAAATAAGATTGGTAAAACAGTTTATGCTATTTAGACTATACTCTTGGGACATCATTCTATTGTTTTCTATTTATCGAAGTTTTCATACTTGATTATGTCTAAATCTACAATTATTCATTTGTCTATACTATTATCAAGATGTTTTATTGTCTAGATTTGTCTAAACCAAGTTGGCATTGTCAAGCAGCTGCAATCAACAAATAACACAAACAGGATCAATCATTCATTCACAGTCACTCCCCAGCACTTTGCCTTCCCCTTCTCAAATTAATAGGCCTCCCTTATGCATTCATTTTCCACCTTCTTCATCTATCGTCCACTCTCTTCATCCATCTTCCTCGTTCTTGATACATCTTTCCGTCATTATTCACCTCCCCTGCCTTGATAAATCAATCTCTATATATATCCCCCCCCCATCTCTTCACAGCACAAGAGCCTCAGGTGAGTCAGTTGATACTACTTTATACCAGTCTTATGTCTCATGTCTGACAACCTATGTTCCAGCCATGGAGTGCATTAAATTCGACGTTGATGCAGGCGGAGACGCCGACATCGTTTTGGAAGGTCATGTCAACACACAAGAAATCATACCAGCCATCGACTACAACTACCGTGACTTTGACTATGATCACCAATAGGCTCAGACATTCGACAATCCACCCCTCACTGGGAGATACGTTGTCTTCAACATTGACGCAGACAACAAGTCCGAGGATGAACTTGTCGTCAATGTCCGGATGCGCGTATCCTCACGCCATCTGATCCTCGCGTCCAAGATGCTACGTGCCATGATGGAAGGTCCTTGGTTGGAAAATTCGTCTCCTAGTTCCAAGTCTGGCCGTCGTGAGATCAAAGCGACTGGCTGGGACCCAGCCGCACTCGCCTTCGTGCTAGACGCAGTGCATGGTCGCTACAGTGACGTTCCAGAAGTTATCAACATTGGTCTACTCACCCGAATCTCTACCATAGTCGATTACTATGGATTCCACGAGTGTCTACGACACATTGGAAACCTCTGGGTGGATAATCTTCGCATATCCCGCGATATGCCACGATCATCACTCAAAGTTAGCCTTATGTGGCTTTCCATCTCTTCGGTCTTCTCGCATCAGGAAGTTGTGACTTCCACGGCCAGAGTTGTCCTCAAGTGGTCACCGGGACTTGATGAAATTCCCCTGGCACTCCCTATCGGCGAGATTCTCGGTTCGTTACCCCGTGAGCTTGCAGTGGCCATTGTACTAACACAAGACAGACAGGATCGAGGCGAAGAGACAGGAACTTATCGCAAGATTCGTGACTGGTCTGAACGAATTCCGTCAGAGCATCATGAGACACCCAACGTGCGGTACCGGAAATCCCAACTGTCCAACCATGTTGCTTGGATACCTGGAGCGAACCCAATACAGGCTCGGAATCCTTGATGCGCCTCCTGTCGCTCCCTACAGGGAACTTAGCGTTGCAAAATTCGTGGCTGCGATAGTCAAGTCGTCAAGTCTAAACTTGGACGTCGGGTTGCCTCGCGGGTGCTCTTGTAGCATGACAACGCGTCTGGCGAGACTCCTTGAGGAAATTGCCGATGACGTCCAGGCTTTTGAATGCTAAGATCAGCAATAGAAAGGCCAGTGTGCTACTATATAGAACTTAGCGGGAATGAAACTTCTTTACACAACAGCCTACCATCCACAGACAGATGGGCAGGCAATCGGAGATAGATACTATGGTTAGGATCCGAAGCATGACCGGCGCTAGCAGAATGGAAAGACACGATTAGTCTTAAACATGCCAAAAATTTCTCTATCAATCGATCAATTTATATACTATTCAACCCTGATTCCTCAGTCTATTTCTCTTCAATACTCTAGAACTTGAATGGTAACTCTTCAGTTGCCCCAGACGAGTGATGGTGATCCAGTTTTAGAAGGAATTATGTAGTATTATTCATGAAAGTTATTTCTCATCATCCTCCTACAGCACCGTCTACAAAACTATGAATATCCAGGGTATTTATCCAAAAGTAATCCAAAACCGGACATTCACTGATCATACATTCATTCGAACCTAAGACTCGTTGTTGCCAGTCTCGGACTCCATCTGAGCCTTGCGCGCGGCGTTAAGAGCCTTGAGCTTGGCAGTACCGAAGCCCAAAACACCACCCTCCTGGTTATCGCCCAACCAAGGCTTCTTAGAGTCACTGAGCATGCTGCCAGTGACGAAGTAGATAAGCTGACCAATGATGATAAGAACAAAGGCGATGGGGTACAAGAAGTGAATGGTGTAGCCAAAGACCCTGATTCCGATAATGACACCCCAGAAGTTGGCAGTCAACAATGAAATGTTGAGGAACGCCGCACTTCCCATGCGCAGCATGATGGGGACGAGAATGTAGAACAGGTTCAGGCACAGAGTGTAACCGACGATCCAGCCGATAACCTTACCGTTCCAGGTAGCGTTATCGAAAGACTCACGGTCGAAAATGGCGGCCTGGACTCCGTTGATACACATACCAAAGAGACCCAGGAAAGACAAGACGTGGTACAAGTGAGCTCGGGACACGAGCCACTCCTCAAACACGTTGGTGGTACCATAAAGAGTAGCACCAAGGAGGGCGAACAAGTCACCCTTGACCATGTCGAGACCGCTGCCACCGTTGGTGCCGCTGATGTGGTCACTGCCAATCAAGATGCCCATACCACCACAGCAGACCAGGATACCAATGATCTGGAAGATTCTGTAGCGGACCTTAAGAAGGAAGAAGGAAATGACCACGACACAGACGATAGCCCAGAAGTTGATGAGCTGGGCAGACAAGACGTTTGTGTATCGGTAGGCCAAAACAGTAAAGTAGTTTCCCTCAACATCCAAGAACGCCATGATCAGATACTTCCAGCCATCCTTGACAGCAATCTTCCACCATCCACTAATACCATCCTTGTAGAGAAATACAGGGGTGTAGATGAGGAACATGAGGATGTAGTTGAAGACTGTCTGGAAGGCGGGGATGTTGGTGCCCGCATTGGCGAGGAAGCTGGTGAAGGTGTTGGTGGCGGTGATGCACAGAGCAAGAACCTGGCCGAGAGCGAGGACGACCCAGAAGTCGACAGTGGTCAAGTAGCTGTACCAGTGGACAGACTTGACCTCGAGGGTGTGGATGCCCTGACTGACGGCGGCATCTTGGCTGGTGGTTGCTGAGGCGGACGAGGTTTGGACGGCGTCGGCGGTTGGGCCTTTGGAGTCGCCCACAGCGATGGGTTGGTTCGCAGACATGTTTATTCGAGGGTATCGTAGGATGTTATCTAGTAATGTTAGTGGCTGTCTTCAATTGTAGTCGCCACGACATACCTCGTAAACCTGTCGCAAATTGATATTTGTATAGAGTGGTATTTGTATTGGATGAAGTCTTTCTATCGTCTCCAGATGCAGCAAGCGCAAAGACTCAAAGTCGCTCGCTGAGTTCTTATGAAATGACACGGCACATATAATGCGCCGATAGGTGTATAAAGGAAGAGGTGGTCGAAGAGAAAAGGATCAACATGAGCTGGTTGCAAGG
This sequence comes from Fusarium praegraminearum, assembly GCA_002093855.1. NCBI lineage: Eukaryota > Fungi > Ascomycota > Sordariomycetes > Hypocreales > Nectriaceae > Fusarium > Fusarium praegraminearum. The sequence continues at coordinate 149,982 of LXHY01000028.1, read as the reverse complement.
TCGAGGTGTCGTGGGGTATTTTAGGTCGGTCGCGAAAAAAAGAATGCGCCCACTAGAAAGGTTTATCGGAGGCGATTAAGTTGGTGATCGACAACGGAGACACCGTTTTAAAACAGCGACGATCTCTGACTTTAGTTTGTCGGTTTCTCAGCGAGATAAAAAGAAGAGACAGAAAACTAGAGGGTCGACTCATCTTATCCTTTTTGCGCCGAAACCCTGTCCCAACTGATCGGGTCTACCATCATGTGAATAATTTTTTCTTTTCTTCTGTCCCCAAGCTTTAACGGATCCAACCCAGAATCAGACAAGTTGTAGACAGAAACAATTCTAATTGGAGAAGTCCCTAAAGGTATCCACGATCTATCGGGAGCCAAGAGACGGTGCTTTACTAGAAAAGGTCAAACGTCCTCGAGATGGTGCTTCTTTAATCCTTGGTGGCGGCTTGCGCCAGCGGGTCGGGGAGGGGAGTTGGCCGCGGCGGCAGCCGGGACGAGGTCAAAGCTCCCCTGTCAGTTGGTTGTTGCAGGGGATGTTACAGTGCTTACAGAGAGTGGTTCCACTGAGAAGGGAATGTCAAACGGAGATGAACTTGACCAACAGTCACAGCAGCAATGGAAAGAATTATGAGAACGATAGTAGGCAATAAAGATCAAATGATAACAAAAGAGTAAATTAGCGATCCCAGCTGAAAATCGAAGCTATTGTGGCGTCTGATATCTGATCTAAAGGAGGGTGACCAAAAGTCTGGGCTCGCCAAGGGAATGGATGAGCTGAAGAAGGATGGTCGCTAGTGCAAACCACGTGGGGGTAACCAAGACAAATTGGCCGAGACTATCCACATCAATCACATCCATATGCTGCATTTCACTTTGTCACAATTACACTACAGACCTCAACGTTCTATTCCCGAGTTATTGCTTCTCGATACTCAAGGTCTATAGCAAAAACCGGCATAAATAATTATCCGTGTTCTCTTTACTTCACGTTGTATGTACAAGGCCTGATACAGTGAGATCATGGCTTAGACAAAACACCAGACATGGCAGCTCGTACTGTCCTTGCAATCCAGACGTTGTTTCTTGCCGTACTACATGATTCTGAGTCTTTCCCTGACTCAAATTAGTTGTTTGTCACTTTCTTGGATCAAATACCACGTACGAGACATGAGTGGTAGTCGTGTTGACGAAGAGGCCATTGTGCTGGGTGGTACTGGATCTCGTTCTGGCAACCCTTTGATATTTCGAAGCAAAAGATCTTGGGACTCTTTTTCTGAATTGATGTTGAGTCTGTTTGATACGTTTTCCATGTTAAAATTCTTTGCTTCATGCTGTTAGTGATTGCTCAGGTCAATCATGGGTGGCCAACTTGCTCCAATTTGTTGTTGGCGGAGTTCTCCGAGTCCCGGTCGCTGACATTTTGACACAAATAGCTTGATGACTTGAGTTACTCTTGTAACAGATTCCTGATATTGCTTTGACATGTATGAAACATAGAAACAAGATAGCAGAAGCGAGACCTTTCTTATAGACATGTTACTCACTCAAGGCCGTTCCAAGCCCGTTCATATACCGGGCACCGGGAGGCACAGCGGCCGGAAGTGGAGCTCCCGTCTCGTATTTCGTACCGGCGAACAGAGATCCACTTCTCAGAGCTTCAACCTATTATCTGCTGCAACCAGCGACCTCGCATTATCATGCCAAGATGGGAAAGTATGAATTGAGCCGCAATTCGAGGGTATTTGGGGAAATCGACTTGTAAGTTTGCGGTGTAAGAGGTACAGAGAAGTGAAGACTTTGGCACTTGACGCTTCTAGTGTTGATCTGATTGTCACTATGCGCTTGCTATCAAGTTGTTTGTAATGAAACTATCTCAAGTTGGCTTGTGGTAACATCAAAGGTCAGTGACTGTCCTTCTTCTTCTATCCGATCAGTATGCCAAAGACTCATGTCATGATGAGTTGGTAGGGCAGTTATCTATAGCCATTATTACTCAAACAATCCAACATTCACCTTTGTACCATTGCATACTCCGTAACAAATAGGCGGTCTATTGCTTCTTAACATCCATCGTCACGGGTCATGGTTCATGATGAATGCGCGTCCTCGTGGTCCGCTGAAGCATGCGCTATCGTTGATGCATGACCCCTTGCGGGGAGAGTTCTTCGGCTTCCTATTCGTCAAGCATGCTTTGATAAGCACATAACTCGGGCATTTTATCCAATCACCACTCTCACAGCCCTGTTGTCCCTCAGGGTCCCCTACCACGTCATGCTAGCGTGAAGCTACCTTATCATACTTCCCATCAACCCGAACTCGGCGGTCACTCTTCGTCCTCTTCATCTCCATCAAAACAAGGCGGTTTCATCCTCTTGTTCAACCATCAATCTCTTCGTTGTCTCACTTCTCCATCATGATTCTCCGGAGTAAAACACTTGCTGCTGGCTCAGCGCTGGTCGCTGTAGCTCGCGCATCGCAACCCGGAGCCGCAGCGCCAGTACCAGGTCCCATGAGAGACCTGACTTGGGGTCAGATTAACTTTATCCACACAACGGATACGCATGGCTGGATTGGCGGCCACTTACAAGAGTATGTTCTCTATCCGCTCCATGACAAGCCGTGGCTGACCGTACAGACCTCAATATTCCGCCGATTGGGGTGACTACATCTCCTTCACCAAGCACATGCGCGACCAAGCCGACAAGAGGGGAGCCGACCTACTAGTCATCGATACCGGCGATCGCATCGAGGGCAATGGCTTATACGACGCCTCAACCCCAAAGGGCCTCTTCCAATATGACATCTACGCCGAAGCCGATGTCGACATCATGTCCACCGGCAATCATGAGCTTTACAAGGCATACTCGGCTGATATGGAACACAACACCACTGTTCCCAACTACAAGAACAGCTACCTTGCATCCAACCTCGATTACATCAGTTTCGAGACCGGCGATCGGGTTCCCCAAGCCCCGCGCTACAAGAAGTTCAAAACAAAGAACCAGGGTCTCAACATTGTGGCGTTCGGCTTTCTCTTCGACTTTACCGGAAATGCCAACAACACGGTTGTTCAGCCCGTGGAAGACACTATCAAGGAAGATTGGTTCCAGGAAGCTATCCATGAGAAGCCTGATCTCTTCGTCGTGATTGGCCATGTCGGTCTTCGCATGGAAGAGTTCAAGGTTATCTATACTGCCATTCGCAAACAGAACTGGCACATTCCCATCGCTTTCTTCGGCGGCCATGCCCATGTTCGCGATACTGTCCAGTATGACTCTAAGGCTTTGGCTATAGCCAGTGGCCGCTATTTTGAGACCATTGGATGGATGTCAATCGACGGCATTAAGAAAGGCAGTACCAAGGAGGCTGAGGCCGCTGCTTCTCCTACGTTTACTCGCCGATACATCGACAACAACCTCTATGGCCTGCACTATCACACTGGTCTCAACGAAACGACATTCCCCACAGAGAATGGAAAGAGAGTCAGCAAGATGATTACCCGTGCCCGCAAGGCCCTCCAGCTCGATCACACATTCGGCTGCGCTCCAAAGACACTCTGGATGGCTCGGGCCAAGCCCACTGACGAGGATAGCATTTACCATTGGATCTCGAATCACCTCTTGCCCGATGTCATCACTCGCAAGGATCGCAAAGACAAGTCGAGACTGGCCATCTTCAACACTGGTGGAATCCGATTTGACATTTTCAAGGGCGGTTTCACACGAGACAGTACTTATGCTGTCTGCCCCTTTGACAGTGGATTTAAATACATCCCTGACGTCCCATACAAAGCCGCTGCCAAGGTTATTGATCTCCTCAACAGCGCCGGAAGGATCTTTGCTGAGAACGGCCTTGATGTTAAGTATATGGCCATGCCCGAGCAAGCTTTTCCTGCCCCCGTCATGAAGGCCCAGTTCGAGAAGAACAAGATAGATACAGAAGAGTCCCGTCTCGAACTTCGAAGTTTCTTCGATAAGCCTGATTTGACTGCCGGCTATACTACCGTAGACGATATCGGCGCCGACGGCGATGATACCATTCACGAACCAGTCAAGTTCTATCAGCAGCCCAACTGTGTCCAGGCTGAGATCAACATGCCCAAGGATGGTGAGCCAGAGACAGTTGACTTTGTGTTCCTTGACTTTATTCAGCCATGGATTATTCCTGCCCTTAGACTTGCAGGAGCCGGTCATTTCAGTGATGCTGATGTTGAGCGTTATATCGAGGGTTCTTTTACGTATCATATGGCCGATTGGATTAGCAAGAACTGGCAGGGTGAGTGTTGAGTTACAACAACTAGATGAAATTTGGACGTAACTCTAGGGCGTTTTGTATTAGGGCAGCATATTTAAGGACATTGATAGCACATGATAATAGATTGGATGCAACATTATTAAGAAAGTTCATGTCTCAGGGGATTCCGAAGTGAGTGTCAATTGTAGTGTCAGGTATTGAATGATACAATTGTACTCAGGCAGCTTGTCAAGTAAAGGTGCAATGTAGTAGATTGAAGATGCTATGCTTGAGTAACTAATATACGATCTTGAACCCCCACATGCTGTTTCAGTATATGTGCCATGTTTCTATCAACATTTCTAAGGAAAGGACCTCATGCAGTGTGCATGAAAACAAGTATATAAGAAAAGACCAAATGCACAAGTCGGAACCCAAAGGCAGAGATAGAAGTTGTTGTCGAGAGTTCAAGACAATCCAAGCAAGGAACTCCCATGGCTATCTCATCGCTTTGAAAGCTTACTGAGGGAACTTGAAGCCGGGAGGGACACAGTAGGGGCTGACGCTCTTTTTGTAGAAGACACAGCCGGTCTTGGGAGGGCAGACTCCAGCAGCCTGTGACAAGGTCAGTCAATGGTTTCTTTGAGTTGGGAGAGAGTGTGTGTTTGTGACTTACCACCCACTTGCTGTTGACATCGCAGACCTGCCAGCCAGTCTTGTCGGGAGTGCAGGAGTAGGTACCGGGCTTGCAGCCGCTGGTGGCAACGTCAAGAGGAGACGCAGCAGCGACGGAGGCGAGAGCAGTGATGGCGACGGCGGTGAACTTCATGTTTGCGGTTGTTGGTTTGTTTGAGGAAGTGTGTTTTGAGCGAGTGTTGTTTGTAGAATGTAGTAGAAAGATGCTTGTGTTGATGAGAGTGATGAGGGAAAGAATTCGATTTGAGAGAGGAGATGGAGTGGTTTATATACTTGATTTCGAGTGTGTAAGTCCTACTTCTCCCAATATCTGTTTCTATTCTTGTGTGGTGAGACTCACTTACACGAGCTGACAAGTCTAGAGGCGTCGACTTCCGTTCCCTCCTCGGAACTCGGGGCTCTAGTCCTAGACTGTATGCCTGATGCTATTTTCGTTCTTCCCTCCCGCTTTACAACGGGAGACTTGGGTTTAGTCTCGAATCCTGCTGTGCCTGCCTATACGAGAGGCCTGGAATGGGGGAATGTGACTATGCCATTTTCCATTTACCTTTGATCGGATTCGCTTGCAACGTTGACTTTTTGGTGAGAAAGAGGCTAGACGGAATCTGGGTATATGGCTAGAACCAAGCAAGCAAGCCACTTACACGACAGCGCTAGAATAAGTCACACGATCGAAGCTGCCAGCCCTACAGATGTGGTGTTACTGTTGGATGATGTTTATAGACTTAAATTACACTGTATTTCTCTAGATATATTGTTGATTATGCTGTTGACATTACTGGTGAGATACTGCTTAGACAACTCATCAAGCAACACTTCAAAGACATAGCATCCAACGTCCAAAACAGTAAATATCTACCGCTTTCTAAGAACAACAACTCATTCCATCCTAAAAATAAATCCTTCGTTCGATGAATTCAGCCCAATTACCCCGCAAAAAGCAACAACCTGTCACATCATGTCCTCCTCGCAGCTAATTCGTCCTTCCAAAACGCCTCTCTCGTGTTTCCCCAATATACCCCAGAGAAATCATGAAATGTGCTCAATGTCTTTTTCCAAACACGAGAACGAAATCAGTACCGTGACAGTTCCCAAAGTCCTGTTATGTGTAACCACAAGGCATATCATTGCATTGACGTAAAACTGCTGACACTTTCCCCCCTCAATGTCATCTCACCACACAGGGAATCAGTCTTCATTATTGTTATACGATGCAAAAACGATCCATATGCAGGCCCGATCAGCAGTGATACGAGACTTGACATCCATGTTGCTTACTGTACATGCAGTAGACTGCTGTACAGAGTACCGTACTTGGATTACGTTACTGTGCCTGTCCGTAAGCAATGAAATTCTCCGTCTTGTCACCTCCGACAGTCCGTGGCGCCAAGCCCGTTATTTACTCCGCCCAACGGAAACGCGGAGACCCCGATCTCGGGCGTTGACTATGAGCCTGTGGCTTGATTCCCTTTGACAGTCCTATTGTTAGTAGAGACCCTTTGGATCGTTACATTTCGAGGCTGACACTTCCATCCGTCGACGGAAATAAATCACGGCATGACGTAGAGAAAATACAGTACTTTATTTCCATTTACAGCATCATGACCCTATATCGTATCCTATACTCACTCCCATTGGCCTCGTGTCGGCCAGGTCTAATAATTAGCTCCTAATATGACATGCCTTCTCTTTTCAGACTCTAACTCTCCCATCCCCTGTTGATTTGTTTTCTCCTCACCTAAACGAGGTTAGCAATGTGTCTAATATATGCGAGTGCGGAAAGGCATTCTTACCATTGGTGAAAGGAACAGTACGCCGCCCAGCAGCGACACGACAGTCAGAATGAGAGTGGACTTGTTAAATCCATCTCCCAGGATATCAAACATGCCGCTGGGAGCAAGTCGTGTTCCAAAGACATCCACGCCGTAAGCTACAATCAGACTTGTGCTCTCCACAATAACTGGCGTGGCGAGGATGTTCTTCACACCCATAACATTTCGCTGGTGGGAAATGATTGATCGGGGATCGATCTCAATGCTAGGTGTGTATTGGATGAGACCTTCGGCTTCCTTCTCAGCTGGGGTCGAATCGCGGCCAACGGGTCGTCGGGCGTCGAGAACCTGGCGGGACAAGCCGGCGATAGAGTGTGCTTCGGGAAGGTAGGCAAGAACTTGACGGTTGGCAATGCCTTGTCGAGTTTGTGTTACCGACAGAGAGTCGAGTGGCTGAGACAGAACGTAAGCTTGCGACTCAGCCCACGGCAGAGCAGGTCCAGCTGGGGAGTCAACAGGGTTGAGAGGAGAGTAGGTCTCGGCATCGCCCAGAGGACCACGGTCGTTGGGCGAGGAAGATTCGTAGAGGTCGGTAATGACAATCTGGCTGCCCCGGATGGATCGCTTGGTTCCATCCTCGAGAGTGTACTGTCCGAAGAAAGTGCATGCATACCAGTTCTCGGCCATGGTGCAAGAGATGGGCTTAGTAGAGTCGACGCCAGCATAAGACTGAGACGCCAGAATCTGACCCGAGATGGTGTCAACCAGCTGAACGGACAGGGAGGAAGAAGCCTCGTCAATGGCAGCAACCACGATGGTGTTGGGGTTGAGGTACTTGTAGCTGACGCGACGATCAGCCAGGACACGACCAATGGAAGCGACAGGGTCGTGAGAATCAGGCTTGGCAATCTCGACGATCTTCTGACCACGGAAGAGCTGAAGCTGCCAAACCTCCTCCTCGGAAACCTTGTTTCCTGATTCAACAAACTTGAGACCCTTGAGGGTCTCTCCCTCACCTCGGACAACAATGGTCTGGCTAGGAGTAAAGCCAGCTGGGACGGGTCCAATTTCTCCGTTGGCACCGACAGGAAGCAGCCAGTTTCCAGCGGGGCTGTCGACAACTACGGTGCTGGATACACGAGGAAGAGATCCCGCGGGCATGACCTCGACAACATCGCCTGTGTCACTTTTGATAGCAACGTACTCGCCCTTGGCGCCACGCAGTGTAACAACACCCTCGTCCTTGGCATAAAGACCCTTGACGTCGAGGGTCTCGCCAGAAAGTTGGGGAAGGACAGACTTGGACCAGACAACCTGACCCTTGTGCTCAGTGCTCAAGCCATACATGCGACCACGGCGAGTTACAAGGACAACAAGCTTGTTGAAGCCAAAGGTGTCTCGGTGCAGACCCTCCTTCTTGCTGACAGTCTCACCACCGGAGATGCTAGAAATGAAGCGCTCAGGGAGAGATGCAAGGTAGTCGGGAAGGTACTGGAGGTCATTAATGTGACGGGTGACACGGTGGATGTAGGCCTGGAGAGGGTTGGTGTGAGCCTCCTCCTCCAAGACCTTGGCCAGGTTCTCGGTACCAGGGACATCAGCCCAGACGGCAGCGACGGCAGCAGAAAGACCTTCAGGACGCTTCCAGTCGACCTCACCGTTGCGGACCATGACCCAGTCGTCAGACTTGGTAACAGCAGCAGCTCGAATGGCAAAGCCTTCAACACCAGACTTCTTGATGACCTCAGCAACAGCATGAACAGCCTCGATATCTTCAGCAGGCTTGAAAGCCCAACGAGCCAGAACGGCGTGAGACTCGGACGAGACAACCAAAGTCTCATCCTCAGTCACACGAGCAAAGTAAACGTTGGCTCCGTCAGAGCTGGTAGAAAAGGCACCGGGGCCGGAAAGGTGAGGCAATTCGTAGGCCTTGGAGACCTTGCTGTTCTTCAAGTCGGTGTGGTAAACCTCGGCCTTGTTTCCAGTCTTGGTTCGAGTGTGAACCAGGAAATGAGGCTGCGACTGGGTGAGATGAGGCGCATGAATAACAACAGAAACAGCGTCGGCGGGCAACTGGAGATCCTGGGTTGTCTTGCTACCCAAAATGTTCACCTTGAGCTTGGTAAGGGTGCTGTCGGTCCAAGCAAGGATAGGAGCAGCTGAGTTGCCGCCAACAAACATGACGTCCTTGGGTCCATGGACGTCGCCCTTGGTGCCAATGGCAAAGTCATCCAGACGTCCTCCGGTGAGGGTATCGAGGGCAGTAACCTTGAGGCTATAAGAAGCAGGCGATCCGTGGAGGCTGACGACGTAGATTTTGGAGATATCGGTGGAGACCTGGAGGGGAATGTTGTGGGCAACCTCACGGAACTCCCAAACGACTTGACCCAGAGTACCATGTAGACGTCGTAGAACAGTAGTGCCGTCCTCATCGTACAGAACCAAAACATCCTTTCTAGAGCTCTCAGTCACCTCAAGAATCTCAAGATCCTTAACCTCGCCCTTGAACTCGTTGTGCCACACGTTACGACCAGTCAGCGCATCCCAAGCCTGTACCTTGGAACCATACGCCGCAGCAACCCAATGCTCGCCCTCAGCCGCACGCAAGAAGCCGCCGCCATTGGTGATATCGTCGGCAATCTGCTGACGCCAGACAACAGCGCCGTTGCTGGGGTTCACGGCGCCGACAATTCCGACGTCGCTGAGTGTGTAAAGGAGGCTCGCCTTGTCTGACTTTCGTGGTCGATGGAAGAAGGTGGTCTCGACCTGGGGGACGCCGACGAGCGCGTGGTGGAAATCGATTTGGCCGACTTCATCCTGGAAGACGGCGGCGCCGAGGGACGATAGCGCCAGAAGGAGCAATGGCTGGAGTGAGAGCCGCATTGTGGTTGTGTTGAGGGCGTTTATGCGGGCTTCACACTTGGGGAGCTTCAGAGAGAGCTGGGGTGTTGCATCATGATGGGCTATCTGTTCGTTGCGCAATGCTTAGTCATCAGATGAGTTAGGGTGGGTAGGGTCAGTTTCAAGCTTGAACTATTAGAGCAAGATAAGATACAAAATGATCATAACTACCTGCATAAATAGTACTAGAAATATTTATTATGGCTCAAAGAATAGACCTGTATATTCAGCATCGTTTATGAGAGTTGTTAAAGTATAATATGCTGCGTTGCTGAGCCTATCACAAACACGGGACACTATGTTCATCGACAACGGAACATCTCATTCGACACTCGAGAAACAAAAAGAAACCAGTTAGCTAAATAGGCTCCTGAATATCATTTAAAGGCCAAGACTTAATCTTTTTACAGTGGAGAATATCCTTTGTGAGTTTGCGCGCGAGTTCCCATCATGAGACCGCCCCATGCGTAATAACAGATCCCGTGCCACTAACACAACTCAATGTCTTACAATTTAACATGGACCAGGACCTCAGACTTACATCTTACGAATCTAAAGAATGAGTAAAATCAAGGCTTCTTCGGATCTTTCTTTGTTTCAAATCAGAACCCGTCTCGGGATGAGTTCTCATGTAGTAGTCATGCGTATAGAAATTGAAGAAATGGCATCATCGAGATATCTACCGAGAAGTCTATATTGATAGATTATATATAAACTACCGTCTTCGTACTATGCCAGCAACATCTCAAATAATCTCTGTTTGATCGGCTCTTGTGATGATCGATGCCCAACAGCTGGTATATGACATGGAGGTCCGTTTCACCTCTCTCCCTAACAACCACCACTTACACCAAACAGCCCCGATCTCTCATCCCGTCATGGACCGATACTCCTCTCCCGAGCATATCTCTCTCCGCAAGCGGTCTCCTCGTCCTAGCCGATCTCCGAACGATATCCCGCAGAACAGCTCTCACCGGCGGTGCCTCCTGGGTAGACGCTTTCGTCCTCGCCCCCGGCTTACACTACCAACAAGCATGCGACGACCTCGAACGTGAAGCCCCCGTTGGTTTAATGGCTCTATCCACACAAGCACTTGGCGAAATGCAGTACGCTGTGAAGAATACAATGACAGCGAGTTATCTCAAGAGTTTGTGTAAGGATGGCGAAGACAGCATCACTTTAAACGTGGGGATAGATACGCCGTGGGATGTAGTCAAGATTATTGGAAAGGTGCTTGAAAAGAAAAAAGTCGCCGACGAGGAGGAAGACGACGACTATGCGGATCATGATGATTGGGCTTCGCTCTCTGATGTCGACTGGCTCAGTCATCTTCTCTACCTCGGCAGCCCCATCATAACACTATCATCTATATCCTTCATGGTCATTCTAGAAGACTGGTGGGGTCTAGCAATAATGCTCACACTGATAATCTCACGCATTCTCAACATCTGGGCCATAAAGCAACGCATGACGCACTCAGAACCTACCCCCGAAAGCCTGATCATGACAGAATACCGCATCGACTTCGGCGGAGGACACAGCGTGCGTCTTCGCGGCCCGGATGCAGATCTGCAAGCCATTGTTACGCACGCTTGGTTACGTGCGCAGTCGGTACTAGAGGGCTATCTTGAAGCGGTAGCTAAGCTGATGGTATACATGTCTGCTGCGCTGGGAGGAAACATGACACAGGCGGGTGCGATTGTGCTTATGGGATTGTTGCTTGGGAGTGCAGCGCTGCTGGGGTTGAGTAATGCACATGCTCGAGGCTTTCGTATGCATGGCCGATATGCGATGCCTGAAAGAAAGAGAGCAAAGATGGTACAGGAGTCCCTTGCTGCGAGTAGAAATAGCGTTTCGGCAAGAGAAGCAAGTAGTGGGTTCGTTTAGCATACTCGATTGGCAAATATATGTATTTCAGTCATATGCAATACTAAACTTTGAATAGACATAATTTGTATTCCCTGTTGTCCATGAAATCATTAGAGCTAATTGGCCCTGAAAATAACCGTATTATACAAACTCCATCTCTTATTGCCATTGCCCCAGAATCGACATCCAGTCAGGGTTGTGAATAGGCCCCTCATCTAAGAGCCTATTGGCTCGTGGGTGCCTCCAAAGAAGCGATATCGACCTCCTTCTTAATTTCTTCATCCTTCTTTTCTGCCTCCATCTCCATAGGTTCCGGCACTGTGGGGGCCTCTACAGCAGGAGCTTCAAGAACAGTGTCACTGGGCTTTTCTTCCTCAGCGGCAATAGGCTCAGCAACCATAGGCTCATCGACTGGTTCTTGCGGAGCCTCTGATGGTATTGAGGCTGGCTCCGGGGGCACGTCGGCCGCTGCTTCTGTGGGTGCATCTGCAGGTGTCTCGACAGGTGCCTCAACAGATGCCTCGACACTTGGCTTGACCTCAGTCTCAGCAACAGGCTCAGGTCCGGACTCCGCGACAGGCTGTTCGACAGGTTCAGGACCAGGTTCGACAGTGGGTTCAATGTCCATCTCTGTAGGAGCCTCGGGCACGGACTCTGCCTCTGGCGCAGGCACTGGTGGAGTTGGCAAATCTTCCTTGATGGCCTCTATGTCTGCATGTTCCTGATCAAGCTTATCCATCAAGCTAGCCATTACATCAGGAGACTCTCCCTTGGTAACTTCTTCAACAACGGGAGGGATAGACTCCTCCTTGGCCTCCAGTTGAGGCGGCGTTGGTGACTTGGCCTCCTCTGCTGCAGACTCTTGCAAAGTAGTTTCAGCCGGTGGCTCTGTTGGGGGCTCGACAACTGAGGGAGGAGCAGTTGGAATATCAGGAACGTCAGAGACAGGTGCAGTGATCGAAGCCGAGTCATCGGGCCTGATGCTGTCTTCTGTCAAACCAGTATCCTTCTGTTCCAATTGCGGTCTTGATGGAAGAGCTTCTTCGCCAGGTAGAATGTCAAAGGGGAGCTTGGCCTCGCTTCCAGGGGCAGAATGTCCTTGTCCGCCGGAGCTTCCCGGAGGTGACGCAGCAATATTACCAACTTCTTCCGGTGGAGGAGGCAGCAGTGCTTCGTTATCAGTTGGTTCCAACATGGGAATATCACGATCAGTCGCAGCTTCAGGGGCCTCTCCGACAATCGTCGATGGGGGCTCAGCCACGGTTGACTCAGCAGGTTCAGCCGCTGGTCCTACTACTGGCGGTTGGTCAATTCCAAACGCAGCATTGGCAGCCGTTTTCAGAATGTGTTCTTCATCGACTCCCGATGCATGAGGCTCGTTGTCATTAACAGGAGGTTCCAAAGATGCCTCTTTGAGGTTTTCCTCGGTCAGTTGAGGCTCCTTGGTCTCATCGATGTCCGCGAAAGGTGCGTTAAGTGATTCCTGGAGCATCTGCTCTGTGTCCTCCTTTGTAGGCGAAGGCATGACAACGTTCTTGAGAGGACTGCCTTCAACCCTTGATTCTTCAGGCGTGAGGGCCGGTGGTGCGAGATTTGCAGCGCTTTCTTGTGCGGGTTCAGAAGAATCGTTTTCCATAACAATATCGGTGTCTTCGTTTGCAGGAGCAGTAACGACAGGGGGTTCAGCTGGAGCAGGCACTGGAGCAGGAGGAGGGGCGGAAGCAGCCTCTGTGGTCGTTGTGGGGACAGCATCCGTCATTTCGTGATCTTGCTGCTTGTTGTTTTCACCGCTCGCTTGACCGTCCGCCGGAGCAGGTGTTCCGTCACCATCTTCAGCTTCATCACCTTCGTCATCTTCTCCATCTTCATCGTCATCATCATCATCCGCATCGACCATTGAACTGTCCCGATTGGCCGAATCTTCGCGCTCTTGTTTAATAGCCTATAAAAAGTCAGTGACCGGGTAGAACAAATCTGCAGATCCCAACGTACAGCTTCTGCGGGGTTCTCAGGCTTGACGGGAGCAGCAGGGGTGGCACCATCTGCAGTTCCAGCGGGTGCCACGACGGGAGCTCCAGCTTCAGGCAGAGGGTTCTTGATCTTCTTCTTTCCGCGACCAGGACCAGCCTTGGTCTTTCTCTTGGGAGGTGGAGGCCTTCGTCGGTTGGGTACAGGTGTCGTAGCAAGAGGCTCTAAGCCGGCAGCAGGCGCAGGTTCGATTCTAGTAGAAACGATTTCGCCCTGAACCTTCTGACCCTCACCCAGGGTGACCTCCTCTGTATATGGGTTTCCAGCGGCATCGATTCTCCTAATAGTCGCCCTAGTAACTGTTGGTCCCTGAACCTTTTCTTCGACTGTCCGACTGGCAATTGTCACGGTGTTCTTTTGTCGTTTCGCGAGGTGCGACGCACCAGAATTATCAAGGTTTCGTGGCAGCTGCTTCCAAACCTTGACACTGAATCCTCTAGCGCCTGTATCTTCTTCTTTCTTCTCTGTCTTCTCAGGAGCTGCATCAGCGTCGTTCTCCTCCTCTTCGGCTGGCGCAGGTCTTTTGTACAGTCGTCCGGACCGCGCGGCGGCGAGAAGCTCCTGGCTATGTGCGGGTAGTAGATGCGAATCCTTTGGCATGCCATGGGGCAGATCGATTGACCAGACATCATTTTGTTGACTTTGTTCTTGCTGTTGCGGCGGCGCAACACTTATCCATTCTTGTCGCCATTGTCGGACGGGCAGGCCTTTGAATCGTTAATACGCGTCGTCGTCGGGCGCACTCAAAATCATCGTACCTTCGAAATCGTCATGCTCGGCGTACCCAGCTCGATTGGCGCGACGCGTCTAATTAAGTTTAGTGATTGATTGCATGCGCAGGGGAAGCAAATGGGAACTCACTCCAGGCGCCATCGCTTCTGATGCAAGACGGAAGTGACTTGTATACTATCTATGATAATGATATAAAACAAATGCTCTAATCGAATTCGAATGGGATGCTTGCGATGCAGTAAGATATGTTCTTGGAGAACTAGTTGTACGAGGCTGAGTCGCGATTCGCGATGGCTGTCAAATGTCATTGTTAGTTGACCAATTGAATTTGCCGCTCCCCGCTGACGTAATACAGTTTGGAAGGAATCTGTAGCTGTTGAAGTGCAGACGAAAATGTCACTGAGAGCTTTATTTTCTCTTGTAGATAGTCTAGAGCTGATGTATAACAGCTGTTAATATCGATCTCTTTTTGTTTCCTAGGTTCCTCCTGCGAATACCCTTCCCATGGTCCATCTACCTCATCGGCAAACCACATGAACCAACACACCATCATTGAACACAACGATAACTGAAAGGCGAAATGGAGTCAAGATTGTGATTCTTCGTCTAATACTCGAGCCTCGGTACGCTTCCTCCTACCTGAAGGCATCCCTCATGGCTCTTTGACGCCTCTGATTCTTGGTATCTGATACATATACATTATCCCCAAATCCATGCTACTGTACACTCGAGTCGTCTCTTTTATATTTTATCCAGTCGTTTCAATTTTTCGTAACGGCGAATCATCTTTAGTCGTAACTGAAAAAATAATTAGCGATTGGTGGCGATAGCTTCATTTCTTTCCCTGCTTACCCCTGCTCCTTCTGTCTGAGAATCTCCTGGTTGTTGCCCGTCTGTTTGCCCTGGTTGAAGTTAGAATACTAGTAATATGTCTTCTGTAGGCATAACTTACCGAGATACCACCCTCAACGACTAACCGGTCGATTTGGTAGAACTGGCTGATGACTGTTTGTCGCTGCTCGCTGTCAGCAATTCGCCCTTGTTTTGACACACAAACATATCCTCCACGCACCTTCAAGCTCTGAAGCTCCTTAATTCCATGCTGGACCAACTCCTGCACCTTTCGGCTATCCTGCTCGCCCTGGTGCTCTCGGAAAGCATCTCTCGTCCGTCGCTTCGCATACTCGCGGAAGTTGTACGCAGAGAACTGCGAACCTTGCCGTAATAATTGGCGGTACTGCGCGAGCAAAATAATTAGCCATGATCAAATATTTGTCGAGGTGCATGGCTTTTTTGCCATCATCCCTGCAGATTTCCTTAAGGGCGGCAATTCCCTCTGCGCGGGAGGGGGACAACTCACGAGTGATCGAACTTGCTGCGACATGTCACCTTTAATTGTGCTAGCGACAGACATTTGTTGTAAGTTGTAGGTTGGAGGGGAAATCGACTACCAAATAGATTTGCGACGGGCTTGGAGATGTCCGATGATGCAAGGCATTTGGGTTTGGACTGCGAGCTCGGTGTTAGTCGGCGCGGAGAAATTTGCCGCTCCGGCCGGGTTCTTCGGGGAAGAGAGTTCGTACTGTGTCGTACACCACCTTTAGGGTGCTGAATACAGTGCGAAGTTCTGTCAGCAATCGGTATCATCCTCCGTCATATCGGGAAATTATTAATCTAATAATGAAACCTCAAGAAAATATTATAAAGACCAAGATAGTTTCTTCATGCAATCACTTCGTTCTTTGACCGAGCTCGAACTCATTGGAACGGTTTTGCTGTTTGCTATTTATGTAGATCGACTCTCTTAACCACTTTGATGGAATCAACATGAGTCTTCGTGGTTCACAGAATAGATGCAATCTGGTAACGACTTCATATCATGACTATAAGGACTACAAGGTTTTATCATACTATAGATCTTTGAAGATACTCTAGCATAACATTGAACAACGCCTATGTCTCTCACCAAGGACCTTCAAACCCATCATCAGTTACAGCTACCCTGTAGACACGAAATCTCGCCTTTGAGAACACATACTCTCGACCATAAGACGTGGAAACAATAATCAGAGGCTGGTTAGAGAAAAATAGGACCGTAATACTCCTTCTGTCGTTCAATAAAATTCGTTGTACTCTCCAGAGATGCGAGAAACCTAGCCGTCAACTCTCACTTTGCTTCGGCAACCACTTACACCAAGATCCTTACCCAGCTGATGCCACAACTTTTTCCAACGAGGCTGGTCTCTATGTTCAGTCAACATCACATCATGCGATTTCTCATCTAGAACTTTACTTGCTGTTCCAAATTCCATCTCCCTTACATGTAGTGCCAACGC
This sequence comes from Fusarium praegraminearum, assembly GCA_002093855.1. Lineage (NCBI taxonomy): Eukaryota > Fungi > Ascomycota > Sordariomycetes > Hypocreales > Nectriaceae > Fusarium > Fusarium praegraminearum. The sequence continues at coordinate 133,419 of LXHY01000028.1, read as the reverse complement.
CACTTGTCTCCGATGCTGAAAGCAATTCCTCTTGGCAGGATCTTGTTCGCCCAGCCATCAGTGTAATGAAAAAGAAAAAAAAGTTCAGCTAGAATCCAATCATCTAGAACAAAATTGCAGACTAGAATCTTTCCTTGTCTCGGGCCAAGAAGCCGTTTCTCTCGACCGCGCTGTTCACCGTTGTGGCGGTCGGAACGGAGACGAGAACCGCATGCAAGGGAAAGCAATCTAGGCAACGAATGTCACTGCCTATTCTAGTTGCAGATAGGAGCAAAAAGCCTATTGGGTTTATTACAAGCCTGCAATCAATCAGGAAACTCCAACTACAAGGTCGTATCGACTGGCAGGACTTCCCCAGCAAAAGAGGCTCATGCATGTCCCTCCGAATGCGGCCAGGTTGGTCAGACCAATATACCCTGTATGTCGTCGGATCGAGGCGACGATAGCCTGGTTGGGTGACGAATGTTGCACTCGCGAAAGGGTTCCGGAGCCCCTTGCATTGTGGAAGCTCAGAACTAGTGTTCGTCTGCAGTTCCATATCCCTTGCGTCAAGGTTCTGAGATGCAGCCACACTTTGATGCACGAACTTTTTCGATGAGATGCATGCAAGTTACTCCGGACCGGTGAGATGCAACTCCAAGTGCGGCTTGCGGCATCCACGAGGGCCACTACGGATCTGGGTCTTTAGGCAGCGTCGTCCAATACATGTTGTAGAGAATCTGAATTGTGATACTTGTGAAACCTGTCGTACGATTTGACTATTACCAGGATGGGTCAGGTTGGGAGAGAATATGCAATGAACGAGGCCAGCGACATGCGTGGTACAACGTGTTATGGGAGACCATTGAGCGTTGAGGCTGAGAAAAAAGGAACGGGTAGCAACATGAACTATTCCGAAACGAGGGACTATGTGTATGTGCTCTAAGAGATTACATTAGGATATTTAAGTGTAAATTTTCTATGAGGCGTGCGCTTGCGGTAAATGTTTAACTAGTTTGTTTTTGAAGTAGATTGCAGCTGTCAATGATACTTCGGAATTGGGCATCTTGCTTTGCTAGCTCCTCATCTTGTTGGTCATCTGAAGAAGTCGTCATGGATGAAATTGCTGTCTCGAGTGATTCCGACGGAATTCCGTTGGTTTCGAGCAGATGGTCGAACCTTGTCTTCTCTCCGAGATCTGTGGATAGCTGGGCTATAAAGTTGTATCGTTTTTGGTTCAGGTTCGGTTTCACGATAGTAACAGTCTTGGTCGGTTGCTCGGTTGATAGTGGAGGTATGAAGAAGAGGTTGGTGACAGAGGCATTCAGATTGGCGACTTCGGTGGGATGTGCGTTCTCAGCCAGTGTCCATCGCAAGATCTTGCCCTTGGTGTGTCCAGATAATATTGAAGTGCCGTCGTTCGTCAGAGCAATACACGATGGTAGTCCAAGTTCCGGATCCGAGACAGCGAGCGGGGTGTTGATCTGTACGACAATGGAAGGTTGCTCAGTGCTGCGGGAACCAAGCAACGGCTTGTCTCCACCGAATAGCTCAACAAGGTAAACAGCACTATCTTCAGAAGACACAAAGAGGGCTCTGGCACTGGGATCAAGACGGGCGCAGAGGGGAGTTGCAGGGAACAGGACCGTACGGAGGAGCTGGCCTGTCTGATAGTTCCAGACGATGCATGTCTTGTCTTTACTGGCAGACACACATATGCCGGTTTCCGAATTGGTACCAGGACTGACAGTTAGACTTGTGATGGCACCGCGGTGATTGGAGAGTGTTTGATCCGGCTCCTGTTCGACCTGGGCATCGAGCTCTAGAAGACGTGATAATGACCAGACGTTGATGTTGGAGTCATCAGAGCCGGAAAGAATGTGATATGGCGTTACGGCCAAGCATGAGACGGCTTGAACGTGACAAGGCGGCGTCGACACTTGTCGTCCGGTGCATGTCTGAATCACTTGTCAGTATGATATACGATGATTTCACGATGTGCCCAAGTGTGCACAACATGGAACGGTGCAGCAATGATGGGACTGAGACAAACTAACCTCCCAGAGAAATAGTCTACCCTCGGTAGATCCAACGACCAAGACCTGGCCAACAACGGCCAAGCAGCGGATCCGTTCGGGAAAGGGTACGAGAGCACAGGGAGCAACGGCAGTGTTGTGGTTGTCGGCTGGAATTGGGTAGACATGAACATGAGCCTTTTGGTCTTGTGCAGCAAAAATGTGAGTCTGGCTGACGGCTAGGCCGTTGACAGGGGCTGAACTCTTCTTGAAGGTTGACTTGATGGTGTGAGATGGCGTGAGGGAGTGAGAATACATGCCGACATCTTTGGAGACGGCGGTATTCGCGGCGAGAGGCGGACCAGAAATGGTCGATATGAACTTTTGAGATAGCATTGTTTCAGGTGGTTCAAGTGAATGAATGATCCGTATGTCCGTACAAGGCTGAGGTCTGTTACTCCGAGGTGAGGAATGTTTGTTGGCTCAGTTGCCGGGAGAGTGGATGTAGACACAGACACCCAAGAAGCCGGAATTGTTCAAAGCGAGGACGGATGTAATGCAGTTGGCTCTGCAACGGCTTCGTCTCCCAAGAGGAAATTAGACGTGCTTGTTGGAGAAGAAGCAAACAAACCGGGAGAATGGATCCGTTGGTGGTGGTGCTGTAAATTGATGGACTTTTAACCTTGGTGTTGTTGAATTGGCCAATGAGGATGCGGGTCCAAGTTTGTTCAGTGGTAGGAGAGAGCCAAGACGAGATGAAACGAAACAAAGCGCCCGGTGAAGGATTCCTTTAGTGCGTGTTTGTTTTGCCAATTTGGAAAGGAAAAGGGTGCCTTGCTTTAGTTGCAGAAGGGACTTTTTTCTTTTCTTTGTCCTTGTTTGCTGCTAACTAAATTATGCACAAGCTTTGACGTTGTTCGCGAAGTTTTGCTTGCTTTTTTCGTTTTTTTGCTGCTAGGCTTGTGCCAGATTCAGCCGCGGGCGGTGAGCGTCTGATTTGACGCCAATGGGTGGGGCAGTATCATTAGCACTCAACAGTGCATTTACCCAAGTCTTACGGGGGACGGGGAGCGGGACCTAGGATCGTGAGCTTCTGAATTAGAGGGAGGAAGCTAAGATCTATCCCCCAAGCCTTCCCGTGTCGCTTGGATATTTCTGAGTACCTGATTGTTTAAGCTAATCGGAAAACTACTAAGCTGCAAGAGACCGAAGCATTGGTAAATAAAGTGTTAGATTGATTGCTCTTATTTATTATTCCCTTGATTAGTAGTAATATATTACTGAAGCAAATGCAATAATCGAAATTGGAAATCACACAAAAGAGGAAGTAACACATTGATTGCACTCCACCAAGATAATACCCGTCATTCAGCGGGCAGGTACGGGCCCCTTCCCTCCTGCACTTGCCTCTGTAAGGCCTAGAATTAGGTGCAGAGTCCTTGCATGAGGCATCTAGAGTTGCATTGCTTTTTCATCACTTGCATCATCATCCCTTACCTTGCTCCTTATCAATTGACTTTGAGAAAATGATGTCTTGCCTGTCGCTTCTCTGGCTGCATCCTTTCTTGTTCTTTGTCCTGATGCAATTCGTCACTCTAGGGACGTCTCGTCACATACCAGAACCACCGAAATAGCCAACTTTAACTCTGTCTGACATGCACCAGGGCTAGTTCCTTAGCGGTTCTAGGCCTTGCATGTCGTCTCCATCTGACAGAAGTGACAGATCGACCTCTTGAGCCGCTATCACCTCGCTTGACCTCATCATGAAAACACATGGCCTTAGCTTGCACTGACAAGTGATATCATCTCGTCACTTTCTGCACTCTCTCTCTCTGCAGATACGACATAGATGCAGTTGATGATGGCCATGTGGAAACCGATAAGCGTAATGCTTACACGCATACCAGGCCTTGCAGACCCAGTTATGATCCCCCTTACATGACACATCCCAGGGGCCCCCTACCTTGTCAGGACGGACTACAGTTCTGGATTCTCCGCATCTGCAAATGGTTCCGATCCCCTGACAACGTTCAACTTTGATCATTGCATTGTTGTCTCCCTGCTCACAGATCCCGCTACTGCTCTGTGTCTTGTCTCTTGTGTCTTCCCCGCTGTGATTACCAATAATGTCCGGCTAGACCTGGCTTGCCCCCGTATTATCATTCAAGCCTGGACTTATCGCCCAGATCAGAGTTCGGAATGCATGCCAGTCTTTCGTTTCAGCCACAGAGCGATAGCCAACGCGAATATCAAGCTAATCGGGGCAAGATGATCACTCTTCGTGATCGCCTTGGGTGGCACTTTGGGATCAGACGCACAAGTTTCTGAATTCTACTATTCCCGTACCGTCGGTCCAACAACTGCCACACCTCTTTGATCCCAGTGACGCAGAGTTGGTAATCTGCTGGCGTCGACAAGTTCAGCCATCACAAGACTCTACACCCCCTGTTGACACCGACTTGGTACAGAGCAACACTGGATGACGCTTATCCGAGCGCGGAAGCGTTTTCAGTTGCCTTTCTCGTTTTCGCCAGCTCACCCTATCATCGCTGGTCCTCATCTCAACTTGTTTTGGCAACTACTGTTCTCGGATGGCCGTTCGCGGCATTTACCTGCTCAAGATTTCTGTGAAAGCCATGAGCGTGTTCATGCTCATATTATCTCGAGTGGAGACCTGTCACGACAGAACCCAGCGTCCCGAGATGGCAAGTTACAGTGCCTAGGTGTGCAACACTACCTGATGCCCTTTTTGTCCTCCCTTGCACATCCTGTCCGCGTCCTCTTTGATTAGGACAAGGATCAGCAGTGTTCGAAACTTTGGTCAAGACCCACTAGAGCTGCATCGATGCTTGGTGGTGCAGAACAGGACAATTGACAACCCGTTCTGTTGCTTTGCTTTTTCGCGGCGCAACCATCACCTCTCCCGCCAACGCCACCTAGCTTCCCACCTCATTCCTTTCGTCAGGGCGCGGCCGTTAGTTACATTCATCTCATTCGGGGCCGGAGCCATAGACATGGCTATTGCCAAGCCAGAGTATCACGACCCTGGTGGTTACCTGGGTTCTGTCATGTGCAACAGGCCTGCTTATTCTCAACGGGACTGGTCTCTTGCAGCCCAGTTTCTTGTTTTCATACATGGCTCTTGTTTGACTCTGGCGCACAGTACGTATTCAGAACTAGACTGAACGACACGATCTTCTGTAAGAGCATAGCAAGCCATCTTCCTCCCTCCGATTGTTTTGTCTCACCCTGCATGCCCACTCTTATATCCACTATTCCCTACTGGCTTGAGATTAAGTTCCAGTCCAAGTCATATCATATAAGTGTTGCCGTGCCCTTTGAGATCATCTGTTCCAGATGCAAGTGCAGTGAATCGCGGTACTAATTGTGTCTCTCGTTGTTGGGTTCGTCAACACTGGGCTTAATTTTCCTTTCACATTTGTACTTGTCCCGAGGATTCCAGTGGCCTTTATACGAACAAGACCTACATCTCCCTCGAGATTCGCCCCTACTTGCGACGCCTAGTACCTCCTCGAAAAGACAATCGGGTTCTAGCATGACAAGCTTGCTGCCTCTTTCATTGCCAGCTTCACGCCCAGATACACCTCCCATGCTTTTTCACCACGACGTTCTTGAAGATATGATGGATTGCTTTCCGGAAATGCTCGCGAGGGATTTGGAGAGATCGAAACCGCTCTTTGAATCCAAGAATATGACTGCTGGTATGCCGTCCGGGCCTGTCTGGTTCGCAGAGAACCATATGAGTAACCAAAGCTCATCACCGAGTCGAATTATTGCTTCTCCTTATCAATCGGGGTCTGTGCTTGTGCAGAACTTGGGATCGATACAAGAACGACGGTCAATGGTCTCGTTTCTCGAACACCGGGGACAAGAGATGGAGGAAGTGGAATCAGACGATGAATCCGTATCACCCTCAGAGTGTTCTGCAGGCATTCCCGTCACTTCTATCAAGTTGCGCGAGCAATCTATAGCTACAGCAGCAACTTCCCTCACCTCAGCAAGTGGCAATCCACCCTCTCCTAAAAGCCTATCACCCACCGAGCGAGGACATGAGTACAGCTGGATCGACGCTGATTCCGAGCTTGATGAAGAGGACGTCAGGTCCTTGAATCGGGATCAATTAGCCACACCCAGAGGGTTGGCAGCTCTATCCCCACGACCACCTACGCCAACCAACATGGAATCAACATTCGATATCACAGTAATGATGAAGGCTCCACAGCCTCGTCTACACAGAGCGTGTTCCTACGTCGACGAGTCACCAAAGAGCTCTAAACAACACAGAAGACAAATCTCTTCCAAATTCCTGGATGCGCCAGTCATCCCTCCCAGGGTTGCATCTCTCGCAAGTACGACAGAATCAGCAAACACAACACCACGACTGAGAACACCCGTGTATGATTCGCGGATAAGTCCCGACCGCCATGGTTACACCAAAAAATCATTCACCTCTCCCCACCGCTTTCGTGACGAGACAGACAACAGCACAGTTCTGTTAAAGTCGGACTTTGGATCTATTGAGCTGGAGATCGAGGACGAAGATAGATACATGGACCATTATCCGCCTCCTCCCCCATTGTCCCGACCAGACACAGTTTATATCGAACAAACACCACCGCCTTCGCCATTACCGACTGTCGAATCCTGGCTTAATGACTCGAATCCTCCTTGCATGCCTCAGATACCTGTTGACGATCTGGTCAAGGCCGTGCCCCTTCCTCCTGATGTTATTGAGACGCTTAGAGTTTCAATCGCATGCTTCCCTGAGACAATGCTGCTTTCTTCGAGTTTGACTACAGAAACAATCCGGTCATACTCCAAGAAGGTCAGGAGCCCTTCGGTCGATAGCTGGGCTGACCCAGTGAGCGACTCATCGTCCTTGCACCCCCGAAAGTCGATCTGGAAGAAGGTCGTTTCACATGGTCGTGACTCAAGTGCCACCAGACGTCACCGGTTGCATTCGTACGATAGCAACACTTCATCGGGTTCCGTCGCGCCCCCAGTGCCTTGGGCCTCTCTGCGACATGTTTTCCCTGGTTGCTCAGACTACATCTGCGATGCTTTGTATGCTCACATCGTCGCCTACAACTATGTATCACGAGTCCCCCGCAACCAGCCCGCAGGAAACCGGGCGTCAACTCCAGACCCCAAGTCGCAGGGCGAAAACATTCCAAAGAAAGCTGCCTCGCTTCTTGGGCTTAGCGCGATGCAAGCGAACCCTACGCCCAACGTTGGCCGATTCGCTAGGAAGTTTAGCTCTCCTCTTACAGCCATTGGCTTGGGCAAGGAGGAGACGTCGAATGTGACTAATCACGACAACGCGACACGAAATATTGAGTCAGGACTACTTCGCTGTATCTCTCGACTCGTCGGTACCGCTAAGATGATTACAGAGGATGGCACTGCGGAGGATAGAATCATGGATACCGAGCCCCAGGCGGTAGACATGATGTTTGTGCGAAGTCTTTGCGAGATAGTGAGGTTGTGCGAGGAGGTATCATGTCCTCAGATGAACTAAGCTATCATGCTGGTATCTAATTTCTGGACTCTGAGTTTGTTCTTCATGTCTGCAATTTAAAAGCGTGTATTGGAATGACGTTTTGTGGTCATATACCCTGGTTGATGGGTTGGGGCTTTTCCTTGACCTTTGATGAAGTCGATAATTAGCCATGTCGACTCTGAATAGACATACCACAACAATTTGCCGTCCTCAACTCCCGCTGTGTGACGTATTGATTATCCCATTTGCCTCCACCAACATGACTTCTTGTCCATCCAACGTCGCCCCGAGTCCATGGTTCCGTCTCTCCCAACCCCAAGGTATCAGTAAACAAAGGAAACACTCTTGCTTTAGAGTTTCCCGAGCGGGTAAGAAGGACCCCTGATCGGCAATCATGAGTTTATCCTAAACTTGTTTATTCACCTTGAGCGATGGCGTCTAGGTCTGACGTTAGCACATCGGCGACTTTGGCTCCCGTCCGCTAACATAATATAACTAGCACTTTCACGGCCGTGTTTGCGAAAATGGCGTAGGTGTTTTATCCCTAAAAGAGAAGGGAAAATGGACATTTTCATAGGGCTGCTTACTGATTTGTAATGCGCCTATCAAGGGGGTATGCCAAGAGGGCTGATACATGTCATGATTCAAGGCGTTCTTATTGTTGACGGTAGGGCTTAACTCTGCTTATCCTCGTGTTATTTCCAGTGGTCCCTTTCCATCGCCGAACAGCTCTTCGTGCCAAGGGATCCCGTGTCCTGGTTTCTGACACACGGCGTCCCAGTCCACAGCCGCAAAGTTTGGCTCCAGGGGGCTAAACACAAGCGCTTTCCTGGATACTTTGTCGGGTGCATCGTACATGATTTCACCTCCGTCAATGTCTGCGATCGGTGGCTGAAGACGCTGCGTGACGAGATGTCGTAGCTGGGCGTGATACCACATCTTGTCCCACCAGTCTCTTAGTCTGGAACTCTTCAGTCCGCCAATGTAAGCATTGTGGTGGATTGCTACGGGCGTAGTACCAAAGAAAAAGTCTGAGTACAGAGGAATGGAACCCCAGTTTATCGAGGACAGGAGAGTGTCGTTGATGTTGCGTATCTCAGGTGGTATACCGTTTATGCGAATCGGCCCTGGTACTCCTGCCTTTTTAGACTCTTGAAGTATGTTCGTCTCGTTGAGGAGCTGTACGAAAAACCCGTCTTCTTCAGAGGAACATGTTGGGGGAGCTGTGGTGAAGTTGTAGTCTAGACCAATACCGAATTCGAAACGCTGACCAGAAAGCGCTGCGTCGGCGATTGTGCGGACGTCGTGGGGAAGTGTATCTCTGTTATTAAGAGATGAGGAGCCGTTCCATGATGATCCGAGGTGTCTTGTCCACTCGCGATATATTTCTTGGTCGCCAATGACTTCGCCGATAAGAGCCTGATCACTCCAGAGTTGCCGGCCTCTCATGGCTACAGCGTCGATCTTTTCTTTTGATCTTTGCAGCGCATTTCTTAGATCACCCATTGTGCCCATTATAAGTCCGCTGTTAACACATCTGGGACGAACTTTCTTGTATTTGCGCGCTGGGTCAAATGACCAGGGAATTTTGTCGGTTCCGACTCCATACATGTCTTCTGGCATAGGAGAATCAGGCCAGTGTTCGTATCGAGGATCAGAACCAGAATAAGCATCAGGAAAGCAGTCTTTTGCTGCAGTGACGATTATCTCTTGTCGAGGTGGGGATATTGGAAAGTCAGCACTGATGTTGAGATGCGCCCATTGCTTTTGCACCCTGGCATCTGCCTCGCGATTAAGCCTATGGTATCGCTCTAGCAGGACGGAAGGAGGGAGCTGAAACCACATATCATAAGCGTCTACCAGGACTGCAACATCATCCTCGTTTGCATCTTGCTCAAGAAGCACTTGTATGGCTGCTAGTAGACTCTCGAGCTTGGCGATGTGACTACCTGCAAAATGCCATGAAGGCCGGTTGTATTCGCGCTTCCAGTTGAGGAGGGTAGGCATTGGGTATCCCATTGCGACGGCAGACATTATAGTTTTGCAGAGGTTGATGTGTGGTGAGTCGGCGGGCATGAAAAGACGTAGACGAGGAGTAGAGCTCGGTTTAGACGTTTTTAGAGGAATTGCCAGACTTGTTAGGTCTGCTTTGGAGAGAAGTGATCCATGAGTAGGAGTAGAAAAGACATGATTAAGTGATTGAGTAAACTACTACGTGTTAGTTGAGCCTGTAGGAGTGTGGTTGTTTAAGCTACCAATCCTGTAAAAGTCATCCATGAGATGAGTATGAATGTTAGAGTTATAATAATCCATTTGAAGCTTTTCAAATGCCGTGGGATGAGAGATGTTAGAACTGGTCTTGCTGATTGGGCAGATGGAAACGATGCATCTTCGGGGTCTGCGCTTGGAACTCGTCTCATCCTGGAGCGTGAAGGGTTTGACAGTGAAGAAGAAGACATTTATAACCACAATAATAACATTTCAGAAAAGAGTCAGTCATTAAAAAGGATGAAGCTGGACTTGAGAACATGATGAGGAATAATTAGTTCCATCACCATCAACTATCTAGTCTAGTTGGCTAGTTATCATGGGATCTTCATTGTAGTTATCTCTTAGTTCCTATGTATCTAAACCAAGCTCCTGTAACCATCAATCAGGCTAGTGGCCGTTGATACGCTGTAGCCAATCATTTAGCACCGTGGTTGAACAAAACAACCCCACGTGTAACATATCAATACTTGACAGGTTATGCCTCCTGATCCAATACAGGACTTTGTTCAAAGCCAGTGATGAATTGATTCGTAGAGAGAGCGGGTTAGATATGTCATTTCGATTACCAAAGTATATCACGGGTAAATGTGCCGAACGAAATGGGCTGTGTCAAGAAATATTCCACGGACCATTTCAACTATAGTTAGACGTTCTAGAACTCGTATTGCTTACGTTTTCTTATAATAATAGTTTTCTTGCTCTTTTAATTGCTTCCTTCTCCTTTTCTTCTTTTTCTTCTTTTGCTTTGCTTTATTTGAGGATGGAATTGAGGAGGAATGAATCTCACTATGGACTCTTCTAAAGGTGCTAGACACTTGAGTGTCACGATGCAGACATATCTCGGTTTCGCGGTCCTTGGTACATGACTCAACCTCTCATTTGTTATTATACTAACTGATTCTCAGGCCTCGTCAACGTGATTGTACCCTTCATCGTACATTCAGCAAACTACCTCATAATCCCTTATCCACGCTGGACTGTCATCCTCATCGAGACCCTCCCAGCTCTTCTCACAAAACTCCTTCTCCCTCACTTTATCCACAGAATACCTTACTGGATACGCTCTCTCACCATAGGAGCAGCATGGATACTCATCGCCCTCATCACAAAAGCATCACCGCCCAACATTGCACCACCACTGCGAATCTTGACTTCTGCGCTCGCCTCAGCATCCGCTGCAGCAATGGAGCTTTCGTTCCTAGGAATGCTGCGATACTACGGCCGTGTTGGTCTCGCAGGTTGGGGAGCAGGTGTTGGCGCGGGAGCAGTCTTTTGCGCCGTCTTGCCCTTTGTACTGACCGTTTGGCTGGAATCGTTTCTACGCGACTTTATCGATTGCATATATGTTTTCGTCGGGGCTATGCTCGTGGCGTTTTTTGTTGTTCTTCCTGGAGCACCGGTAAACTATCCCTGCGCGCGACAGGAATTGGCCAAGGATGATATTGAGGATGCATCAACTTTACTTCCGGACCCTGTTCAGCAGCTCTCGCGACTATTAAGTACGAAAAACCGCATTCATCTTACGAAAAGTATGGTCCGACCGTTTATGGTTCCCTTATTTGGAGCATTTGCGGCACAGGCTCTCGCATACCCTGGTATATCACGGGCATTGCCTCTTCCAGAGTCCTCGGCATCTTTCTTCTCATACTTAACCACATACGGCCTTTCTTTCCAATTAGGCAACTTCATCTCCCAAACGCACATTTTACTCTTCCGACCAGCCAGTCTCAAAGCCTCGTTCATGGTACTCGGCGCAGCGACGCTCATTCTGCTGGCAAACTCTATGTTCCTTGTCTCATCAGCGGAAGTTATTATGGGTATACTCGCTTTCACCGCTGGTCTAGGTGGAGGTGCAGTCTACATCATTGTTTTTGATAGAGTGCTTGAGGAAAAGACCCTTGATGCTGGGGTCAATACGGAGTTTTGTCTTCAGGCTGTAGGAGTCGGTGAAACTGCTGGTCTTGTCGCTGGTGGGATACTGGGTACCATGCTTGAGAGCTTGATGTGTCGAGGAGCATTTACGACGACACAACGATGGTGTCATACCAGTCAATAAGAAAAATACAATGACTGAAAGGGTTTGTTTTAGTTATTTAGATACCAAAGCCCATGATTAGATGAGTAACAAGAATTGGTCAAGCCATAAAGCAATGCCATGTGTGAGTCGAACTCACATTTGGACTTGACCTCGATTAATTGAATTGAATTGAGAGGCTTGAACATGTCTATTCAAATGGACGATTAAGTGGTGACTGGAAATATTAATACAGCGTCAGATAACCCCCTACCCAACTACCAATCCTGAGTCGATCACTATGTTGACAGAGTCTCCCCCAAAGGCATCAAGCCAACCTCCGCCCTCGCCCAGGATATACCATCTCTCCATTCCGGTAAACCCATAATTTGATGCCCCGGTTCAGCATCCCACAACATCTCCGAGACCTCATCCACCATCTTCTTACCAAACGTGCCAACCCACCAAGCCATCTTACCCAAAGTATTAAGCTGCACGCCCCAGTACATGGTTATCAGCAAAGCCACAGGATCAGAGCTCTTGAGCGCTAGTCCAAAGTCCCTCCCAGCAAGAGCAGGAAATCCTATAGCTATGCCCTTGAAGATTTCCTTGGAATCTTGTACGAAACATGTTTGTATGGCGGAGAAGCTGGCGCGGTAGGATTGGATGCGTACATTCGTCTCTGAGTTGACGGAGGTTTCGGAGCTGGTTGTTGTTTCACAAGCTTTGTTGACGATGATAGATAGACCCTCCAATGCATCTTCGGTCTCCTTGCTCAGAGATGTGGGCGTTTCGGTTTGTAGCTGTGTCCTCACCATCAACGCCTCAGTAGACTTTGACAAAGCACCTGATATGAGTGTGTCAAAATGCTGATCGGCAATGGATGCATTTCCCATAAGTAATTCCCACAGCGTCACTAAACGATCAAGCACACCCTCATAAACCTCCTCAAATGCACTACACTGCCCAAGAGCCGTGTTGACAGAAACAGCCAGGAACGAAAACATAAAGACCTTTTGCGCATTCTCAGCTGTCACATTCTCGAGCTGCGCCCTAAACGAACGACTCGCTTTATCGTAGTACTCGACAGCCAACTTAGCATAGTACATCTCATAGTCTTCTTCAATGACAACAGCGCCGCCGCAGAGAACTATCTCTAGAGCAGAGAAGGCAAACATGCCGTGCAGGAGATACTCATGCTTGAGGCCCCAGCGCGGCATGTCCTCCTGGAGCCACTGGTTGTCCTCGGGGATACTGGCGAGACTTTTGTAAGTCGACGTGGACCAGCGATGCATGAGTTCCAGCTCTATTCTCCGGCGGGTTTCTGTTGCTGGGAGTTGAGCTGGGGGTTCGGTGAGATAAGAGCAGCCTTCTAGATTGCGGGCTAGACAGTGTGTGCAAGGAGGACCTTGTTCATCGCACTGCATATGTAAGTTCCTTGTGTATAGAGTATGAAGCTTTGAGGTGTACTTTTACATGGCGCTTTTTGCAATTTCGACAACCGTTACGCGATTTCCTATGAGGTTTTCGCTTCATCATTTTGGCTTTATGAATGTTGGATATATGGAATGTGGGTTGAGTGCACCTTAGACGATAGTGACTATGGTGGTGGCGATATATGTGAGAGTTTTGAGACTACGGGAGTTTACAGTCATTAAAATGGCTCTGAGAACGAATATGAACAACTGGGATGAATGGAATAGGCAATGCACGTTGTGGCTGTGCTTACGGGTTAGTCCTTGGCGGACATAACAGGTGTGTAAGAGGCTGACGAATGAGGTTTAGCCATGGCCAGCATCAACTAAACCTTGGATCAGTATGGCCTCACTGCATCTCAAATAGTTCAGTAGTCCTGTGGTTCATATCGCACATGTTATCCTTCTCTGGATATTTGGTTTTGAAACTCACCAGGATCGCACAAGTTCACGTTGATTGTACGTACATCTCTGGTTTGCTGTTATCTTGATCTGATTCTTCATGATAGCCGAGAATATCCTGAAATATCTCAGTCATAGGCAGTAGACGCCTTGGTATCTTGGTCTATTTGTTTTCCTTTACGCCTTGCCCCATCGAGAGGTTTCGTCGCCCTCCTTCCACTCACGCTCAACATATCCAAGCTCTCTCTTGACCTTCTCGACGGTTTCTTTGTCGCCAGTGTTCTTTCCAGCGTTGTCACTGTTTTACGTTAGTTCATACTATCAAAGCTCCTATCACATATCACTCACCTGATCTTAACAGCTGGACGGCCCGCCGCCGAGCTGATCTTGATAACAATGTTCAAGGGTACTGACTTCTTGCCAGTCTTGGTGTTAGTAAAGTCGTTGGTAAGGTATGTACCAACACCGAATGTGGGTTGGAAACCTAGGTCATCAGCGATCTTCTTGTACTCTAGGCATCTTTCGATGTTGAGAGAGTCGGAAAAGACAATCAATTTCTTGTCTGTGATGCCCTGCTTGTCGTAAAACTCCCGCATCCACTTGGTGTACTCAGCGGGGTCACCAGAATCTTGTCGAATGCCAGCAAAAGCTTCGGCATATGTCTTCATGCTTCCATCGGCCCTCTTAAAGGTCTCTGCTGGGAATCCACCTTTAATGGTTTGCACAGTCTGTGTAAAGGCGCGGAGGAACTCCTGAGTGCCAAAAGTGTCGGTCAAAGCGATACCAAGCTTGTTACCAAAGCAAGCCACCCAGTGTCGCAGCGCAACCTCGGTAGCCTGCTTGTAGTCACCAAGAATAGCAGCAACACCCATGAACCACTCGTGAGCGACTGTTCCGACAGGAGGAATGTTGAAGCGCATAGCAAGATGGACATTGCTGGTTCCGGAAAGCTTGCCAGGGAACCCCTTCTTCTCAGCTTCCTTGGAAGCCTGGACTAGACCTCTGAATACGAGAGCCTGGGTGTGGTAGTCGCGTCGTCGTCGTGTACCAAACTCGGATGTGACGCATCCTGCCTCGAGCAATTGGAGTCCCTTGTCGAACGCCTGCTTCTCTTGGCCCTCATAGTTCCAATCAGTGTCCATAAACTTGAAGTAGGCCTCTGAGGTCAACGCAAGCATGGGAATTTCGTAGAGAATCGTGTCGACCCAAGTTCCCTTGATCTGAATGTCAACATCTCCAACAATTGAGTCGTCTCCGTTGTCCTCGCCGACGGGAGTGAAGGTCGCAGCAACTTGCTCTCGGGGGCTCAAGCGGAACTCCTTGAGGAAGTTGAGGTAGTCTTCGGAAAGGTAATCGCAGTGTTTCTTTAGGAAGAGGTATTCGTCGGTAGAGAGCGAGATATTTCCGAGCTCTAGACATCAGGGTTAGTCACGGGATAGTTCCGTCCAAGCTTAGTAACAACGCACTTCCAATCTGCTCCTCAAGCCACTTGAAAGCAGTTCGGGACAACTTCTTGTCGGGGGTTCGGTTCGTGTAGGCATATGTTACTGGTACATCCTTGAAGAACTTGAAGACCGCGCATTGCATGGTCAACTTGTAAAGGTCGGTGTCGAGGAAGGAGATGACGCCCTCGGGGTAGGGCGAAGAGCTGTTGAAAACCATGACTGCGGTTGCTGGGTTTCGAGCAGGCGTAGATATGTCTGTCGTATCAGAGGTAGCACCAGGAGGGCAAGGACTCAACTTTATAGTTGGGGTCGTGGGGACTTGGAGAGCTGAGTTCAGAGATGCGGAGACGATGTCAAGGATATCGTGAAAAGATGCGGCATGAATTGTCAAGAATAATTATCCTGAAAAGCTGAAAGCATAAATTGTGTACGTAATACAACCGTTGACGTCGCAAAGTTAACTGTAATGGCGTGAGCAACTCAACTCTGCGACGTTTGTTGAATCAGAAAAGATGTGACGCATTCAAAAGAGATGCAGAACAGAGACCCAAAAAGAGAAAGAAGTCAAGGGAGGGGCACGCGCTGGAAGGGAGGAAGGTGAGGGGTTGGTCGCGGCTGCCACAGGTGGGCTAGTTCTACATTGAGCAGTCGAGGGGCACTAGAGGCGCTATGACCACACCTTAATTTTCCTGCAAGAAAAAAATTTGGGAAACTTCGCGAGGCTTGGATTTTTCTTCCTGAACTGGATCTTAACGCCTGGCTACGCGGCGGCAGATAACAACTATTCTCGATCCGCACAACCATTACAACCCGATTTTTGGCATCTCTCGAGTTAATACTTAATCAATAAATACCACGCGACTCGAAATTCGGCTTCAAAGCCCGTTTCCGCCATCACAATGGATATCCATCGTTGTCGATTCATTCCCTACAAGCCCTCCGCCATCAACGCCATCGCCTTCTCTCACCCCAAGACACGCTCGGCGCAACAAGGAAACCTCGCGCGACTTGCGATCGGACGAGCTAATGGCGATATCGAGATCTGGAACCCTCAGAATGGCTCCTGGAACCAGGAACTCATCATGCCTGGCGGCAAAGATCGAAGCGTCGATGGATTGGTCTGGGTCAACGAGCCTGACCAGGACCTCGGCGGTGGACGCGTCGTCGTCGGAAAGTCACGACTCTTCAGCATAGGTTATACTTCTACAGTTACCGAATGGGATCTCGAGACAGGACGACCCAAGAGACACGCCAGCGGCCAACACGGAGACATCTGGTGCATAGCTGCTCAGCCTGGTGGAACCGACAAGGTTGGACTCGGTGTCGAATCCCAAGACTCTACCAAGCTTGTTGCCGGAACAATCGATGGCGAGCTTGTCATGTACTCGATTGAGGACGACGACCTGCGATTCCAGCGAGTTTTGTTGCGATCGCCAACCAAGAAGGCTCAGATGGTCAGCATCACCTTCCAGTCGCGCAGAGTCGCCATTGTCGGCTGCTCCGATAGCACAATTCGAGCGTACGATGTTACAAAGGGCCACATGTTGCGCAGGATGACACTGGGCGCGGACCTAGGCGGCGGTGCTAAGGACATCATCGTCTGGTCTGTCAAGTGTCTGCCCAACGGCAACATCGTCTCAGGCGATTCCACTGGCCAAGTTTGCCTCTGGGATGGCAAGACATACACCCAAGCACAGCGAATTCAAAGCCACAAGCAGGATGTTCTTAGTCTCGCAATAAGTGCCGACGGTACTTCCATCCTCAGCGGTGGCATGGATCGACGAACGATTCTTTACAAGCAAAACAGCGGCGCTGGAGCGCGATGGAGCAAGGTCTGGGGACGAAGATATCACGACCACGATGTTAAGTGCATGGCATCCTTCGAGAGTGGTAAAATCAGCGTCGTTGTTTCAGGAGGTAAGATTAACGTGTATCACTTTAAGGAAAACCATGGCTAATGTGAATCTAGGTCCTGATGCCAACCCCGTTGTTATCCCCATGAAGGAAATGGGTCGCGAGAATCATCGTATCATGTCCAGTCTGCCACAGCAAGCTCCTTTGTTGAGCGCGCCAAAGGCCCGCTTCGTTGTCAGCTGGTGGGATAGGGAGGTTCACATCTGGCTTCTTCGAAAGTCGGCCACCGAAATGATCAAGACCGAAAACATTGATATCAACCAAAACCGCAAGCTGATTAAGACTATTGTCGTTAAGGGCGACTCGAATATTACCTCGGCAACTATCGACGACGAGGGCTCGCTTCTAATTGTTGCTACTGCTATCGATGTCAAGGCCTTCAGACTAGAACACCAGGATCCCGTCAAGCCCTCTGATGTCAAGATTTCCTCTTCTGAACTTCCTTCAAAGCTTGCCGGAGTAGGTGCCACAAAAGTGCAGCTGTCGCCTAACGCGCAATGGCTCTGCGCAATCCAAGAAGGCTCTCGCGTTGTCATGGGTGCCCTCGACCCTGTTACTCCCAGACCTTCACTTGTCTTTTCACCAAATGTCCAGCGACTTACACGCCTACGACGACAAATCCCACGTCATATTCTCAACGGAGGATTGGGTAGTTACGATAGGACCATTACGCAGGCTGCTTTCTCGCCTGACTCCAAGATGCTCGCTACGTCTGACATCGCCGGCTATATCGACACCTGGATCTTGAGTGATGGCGAAAAGATCAAGTCAGAGGATGACGCGTCCTCATCGGGTGAGAGTGACTCTTCGGACGAGGAAGAAGAAATCTCGCAGAACATTGAGAGGTGGATCCGTAACCCCGGTGCTAAGTTACTACCCAAGTTACACTCTGCCGCTACGGTTCTGTCATTCTCGGCCGATGTTCCTCGAGCCAAGGTCTCCCCTAGAAGCTCGATTGACGGAATTGATAGCGCAGCTGACCATGTCGATGACTACACCCTCCTCACCATTACCTCGTCGTGGAGCCTACGTACCTTCCACCCTCTGCAAGGCTCTTTGACCCCTTGGTCACGTCGCAATGTCCGAAACGATATGCCCGCTCCTGTGCAGGATCTTCTCGATCACGCAAAGGGTGTTTTCTGGGAGGGCTCCCGCGCTTGGATCTATGGTGTCTCATTCCTCCTTATGCTTGACCTAGCTCAAGATCTCCCTAAATCTGCCGAGAGCGACAGCAACGACAAGCAAACGCTCAAGCGCAAGAGAACAGGTCCCTCTACCGGAGCTGGTGGTAAGATGGAGCAAGGTGCTATTGCACCCTCTCTGGTCCGCAAGCACACAGCCGGTCAGTGGGAGGACGTTGATATGGAAGACGCCCCCAACCCCGAGGATGACATCAGTGACGATGAGGCTGATCAGGCCGATGGTGAACTCGCTCAGCTACGGAACCGTGAAGTGGGCAAAGACGTCGAACTCGCCGAGACTGGCGGTGAACGCAAGAGCTGGTGGATGACCTACAAGTACAGACCCATCTTTGGTGTTGTTCCTATCAGCACCGCAGACCAGCCTCTCGAAGTTGCCCTGGTGGAGAGGCCGACATGGGATGTGGACATGCCCGAGAGCTACTTTGCCGTCGAGCAGTGGAGGAAGTAATGATGACTACATCCAGAGATGGAGATGTACGAGTGGGATGGAAGGAAAAAACGCTGTCTGGAATCTATCTGATCGTGGAGACGCATGTTCGGCGTAACTTAGTTGCAAGGATGATGGACGTTCAAAGGGTCCAGACTCAAAAAAGCATGATCCTGGTTTGTAGATTTTTGTATGTTTGTTATACTGGCTACGTAGACCAATGTGCGTACACACATACGGGCTATCGAATTAAAATTTTGGGATATTCGATTTCTACTGCATACGTATGCCCATGTCTGAATCGCGAGCATATCAAACTTGTCATTTACACCAGCTGTACATATGTATGTACAGATATGGATATTCCTTTTAGGCGAACCGTCATATCGTCGCATTCATCCAGCTTGAGATCCCGGTTCTCGTTCTTTTTTAGTAGGTACTAACGTTTCACGGGGCTGGAGATGAACATGTCTCGCGTATCGGAGAAGTGTCATGATATCCAATATCAGACGAACTTGATGCCCAAATGGAGTCACGAGAAGAAGAAGAACCCCAGTCTGAGCGATTTCTTCCTCTTGTCAAACGTACATGATATATTGCAAAGTGCACCAATCAAGTTACAACATGACCTCCAGTTTCTACACTACACTAAGCCGTTGCACGAGTTTACCGAGAATGTCTAGGCATTATGAGCAAGGCCCGGTCTGCCCACCCCCGTCGAACGCGCGTCCACGACGGCTGAAGAACTTTGGGTGTCATCTTGGCCGTGTTGAGCTTGCTGCCGATATGGCTTGCGGGCTGATGTGGCGGTCCTTTTCATCTTGAGAGAGTATATCTCAGAAGCGCAGCAACCTTAACGATATAACCCCATAAATGGCTTGTGGTATAGACAGGTCATGCCGTCATGGGCCACGGTCTTGGGGCTGACCTCGGGAAGTGGACGATAAGATGAGATGTCAGGATGGTTCACGACAAGGGTTTGTGTGAACTATCGACATCATCATCCTTGTGGCTTTGACTTGGTTGCAACTTACACGACTCATATCTCTGGATGAGCAACTGGGGTTTGGAGTCTAATATGGTGAGAGAGTTCCAGGGTATGCCGGGACAGAGCTACGTATCAAGCATATATCCCCAGACCTAGCCTCGTCATATAGGTAGATTTTGAACTGCCAAGAGGAGAAATAGATCGTTCAACGAGTCAAATCTGAGTTGATCCTGGGGAGGATCCGTCCGACTTCCAATGAGCGTGGTGAGCAAACGGAAACTGGGCGGAAAGTAACCGTGAAAACTGTCTGTATCTCTGATGCAGTGATTTTGGCGATCAGTAAGTCAGGGACCACACTTGAGGTCATAAATCTATGTGCTGGCTTTCTATTATCAAAAGTGATGAAAGGAGCTTGCGTAGCACAAGCTAGCGAAATGCTTAGCCTCGGAAACGGAACTGGTCGTTGACTTGGCTTTTATGTTTCTTCTTGGCAATATCTTTACCAAAACAATCTGCGTAAATCCCATCAAAGTAGAAAAACACCAAAACTTCTAGAAGTTTCAAGCGTGTTGAGAAATTTTGTCGGTCAGGAGGTGGCGATTGTAAGAATCGCGTTGCGTAGGCTTGTTAGAGTAGAGATATTGAAGTTTGCAGGTACGCAAGCCAATGTCATGGACCGTCCAGATGACGCGGCCCTTTGGCTCTGGAAGTCGGTGTCTCAGCACGCACGCCCCTGTCGTAAGCGCAGCAAACGATCGGCAAACCACAACTGAGGATGATTGGTAGTAAGCAACTGAGCAGAACTGAACTGAAGGAACTCGCAGCTCGATTTGACAAAGTGGATTTGTTCTCTTGTTTGAGGCAACGTGTGCGACGTCCACTATGGAAACGGTGAGTAGATCACAGCCAGTTTGTTTGGGATACGTACTAAATTGATTGAGGAAACGGAAGTGAAAAGGGAGGGATTGAATTCGGCTCCGATCAAAACCCCTGCGAACTAATTGCTCGACACGACTGTCCCGCTGCCAAGATCGTTCTAACAGCGCAGGGTTGCTTCAGGTTGTTGGAGACGTAACGTTACTAGGTAATAAGCGCAGCGCACGCAAGCAAGCAAGGCAAGCAAGGCAAGCAAATAATCAAGGGCGCAGCGCATTGCTCGGGTTTCTGTGAGTGACTGGAACTGGACCTGACCTGGGAGGGACTGTGTGGGCTGGGCGCCTGTCAGATCGCATGCTCGGATTGGACGAGACCGCTTATTCCAGGGGCAGAGCGCACGCGATTGCAGACAGACGGGGACGCCAAAGCTAGTTAAGCTTCTTTTCCCAAGAGTGCCCAGCCCGTCTAGCCGGATATCAAGTCGAATAGAGGTAAAGAGATTTGGGTGTTTGGGATCCTAGGACCAACGAGCAAGACATGTTTGATTCATGATCAACAGTATCAGGTAAAAATGCGGAATAAGAGAAACATATGCAATGCCGATCTCCGCGGAGTCGTTGAGGAGCATCTTGTGTTTTCGGTGCGATGTATTGGCCTCTACTCTGTTTAATTCTGGGTCGAGAAGCGGGAATAGAACTGGTGTCTTTTATTGCGAGAGTTGAGAGCCTGACATTAGACAAGGCGATATCAAGTGTGTGTGTCACTTGGTAGGACTATGATTTCAGGGTAACCAATAGTGACAGCGTTGATGTCGTATTATCTCGTCCCTGGGCGTCAATATCGAATATGTACAGACATTGTGGCTTCATCTGAATCCGTAAGCCACACCAGATTAACAACTTTTAAGCTCCGAAACTTATCGACGTGTTTATCTCAACATGCTAATGCGCAAAGTGTTGAAACAGAAGCAGACGTGCCAGCGGATTATGATGCACGTCAATGGAGGCAGTGGAATTGCAAGGGACAAGAGGCCGCGAATCAAAGTGGAGTCATGTGGGACTGGAAATAAGAAACCAGAGAGCACCGCCACTGAGCAACATGCTGTGGCTAGTGATCGTCACGAGATGAGACAAATCTCCATCTCCCTCCCCAGAGGCAAGGAATAAGCGCGTCCATCGATACGAATCCAAGAGATAATCTAAGGTTCAGGTTGAATGCGCGGCAGTGCGTCAATTCCTTGGTAGGACCATGACCAAACTGAACTTGTTGGCAGCGTGGCTCAGTGTAGGCGAAAGTAGGCTGTGCCACGATGCTATTGCTATTGATCGGGGCGCCTTTTTTTAGGGACCTCACCACTGCCTCGTCATCGCCCACCACGACGAGGGGCACGTTCCCGCTAATGTACCGATACTTGTTCTGTGAGGCCGCAGGGTTGAGTGACTCGCAGAAAATTGCAGCGGTCGTTAGCAGCCTTGAGACGTTTCTCTGGCGCTTGACGGAGGAAATGGCAGTACTGAGGTATGCATGGAAGCATTCTACAATGACAAATCTGGAATACAATGACTTATGGGACTGGTGTCGATATCTGCTGGCCGCTATATCGCGACATCAATCTCTCAGCTGAATTGTTAGACTTTATTACAATGACATCTCCCCAATACTTCAAACCAAATTCCGTCTTTTCTCGTCCTCTCTCTCCAGGAACCTAATGCCTGTCTGGCTCCACTGATCAAGCGGCCGGTGCTTCTTTGACACGACCTGACGGTTTCTTTCCCCGCGCTTATCAATTCTACGTTGAGTTTAGAGGCTTCGCATCAAAGCATTGCCACAGATTGAAGTAGATGGTGATTTTCGCTTTCCTTTCCCATTCTTTCTGAAATGTCCATATTTTATTTAAAACAGTGTCGCCTCTGTGTCGTTCCCTTCTCCATCTGACTTGTCTCCGAGTCGCACGAATTTAGAGGCTGACGCTCGCTAATTCGCTGATGACGAGGATCTAGGCCAGGCGCCACTTTGTCTTTCGCTGTTCGGTGTTCCCCTAGAACGTACATGGGAGGTACGCACGCAATTGGAAGTGTACAGTACGGTATCACTCGCTCACTAAAAAAGGTCTACGTACACGTGCCTCGCGGTGCCTGGTAGCTGGTAGCTGGAAGGAGTCTCTTTTTTTGGGTTCGCCTCTTTGATGATGAATCTGTTGCGTGGACTTGGTTTGTTGACGAAGTTTCATTTGAACTTTGGAGATAGTTTGTAGGCAGATACATACTCTCCTCAACAACACTAGCACGCATCAATATTCGTAGGCTTCACTGGCTGTCCTGTAGATAAATAACCTGCAAATGTCTTCACAGCCTGTATCCATTTAATCCAATCAATCCATCCACCAGTGACCGTTTCCAACCCCAAGGCCATCGCTACAAGAGTACGAGGCCGCTGTACCTGTACATTCCCCTGCGCCCAGCGGCCCCCACCCAGACCGTCAACGGTTTCGCTCATTGGTCGTGGCGCTCACTGCTGACGCGTAAACTGCCATCGTAGGCTCTGACCCAGAGTGGGCTAGAGCGAACCAAGACGCACACCCTCCCGAGACACCCCGTCCCTTTATTCCCCTGGTCCACCCTCGATTCTCATCGCCTGCCTGCCTGCTTTTGCTCCTGCCTCTCCTCTTCTGTTCTGTCCTGTGCTGTGCTTGCTGTGCTGCTCTGTGGTATCATCAGCTTTGAGCCAATTCGCGAGCCGTTAAAACTCCTCTCTTTTATCTCAACCTGCGGCCACGACGACGACGAGAAAGCGATTTAACTTCCTCTCGAGACAAACGAACTGTCAACGGTTTACTCACGACGACTAAAAAAAGAAACGACTTCGATTGACATCTTAGTCATCACCTTCAGAGCGACCGACGGTTTTGCTCTCAGATCCAGAGGCCCAAACAAACATCTGGGTCAACGCGTGTATTGTGGCAATCAGGCCTACTGACACGCATCCCATTGCTTACGACGACCTTCCACGATTAACATTACGACGAAACATATTCTCCAAGTGAGGTTTCAAACGGCCTCGTAAATACCCAACGATTGAAGCATCTTTCCTCCAGCCTGGTCACATCTAGGCAACGACAACATCGATCTACCTCATACAACGACTTACAAAACTACATCGCCCGACTCACTCAAACAACCACCTTTATTTCAATATGGCAGGCCAACACCCGCCCGCGGGCGAATATGGCGAGGAATGGGCGCGAGACCTTCGAGTCCAGTTCGAGGGCTTGTTACGAGACAAGCGTATGAACGACCTTCGAAACACATCTCGACAAAGCTCTCCAAGTCTGGGAGATCAATCCCCTCACATGCGAAGCTCACCATTTCCATCCGATAACCGACCCTCAGGATCTCAAGGACCTGCTCTCCCATCTTACGCCGCCCTTCGACATCTTCCCAAGATCCCGTCTCCTCCTGCTGCCGGCGATCGTGATTCTCAAAAGTTTAGAAACCTTCTCATCAGCTTATCATTAACACCAACCAAATACGAAAACCCTGGTCTGCTTGACGAGGCTCTACAAACCATTCCATTGGACCGCATCTATGGCGAGGCCGAGGAAGAGACTCAGGTGTTGCAAGCTCAAGCTGAGAGCATGGGTGATGGACGAAAACCTGAATGGGGTTATCAAGATTGTGTTATTCGGGCATTATTAAGGTACGTCATTTTCTATCCGGTCCCATCATTCGGCTAGATAACTGACACGATCGACAGATGGTTTAAGCGATCATTCTTTAGCTGGGTCAACAACCCGCCATGCCCATCATGCTTATCTCCTACTATCGCCCAAGGCATGACTGCCCCTACACCCGAAGAGAGCGCTTGTGGTGCCCTTCGAGTTGAGTTGTATCGATGCTCGGCTCAGCACTGTGGAGCGTACGAACGCTTCCCTCGATATGGCGATGTTTGGCGGTTATTGCAAACTCGACGAGGACGAGTTGGTGAATGGGCCAACTGCTTTAGCATGCTCTGCCGAGCTGTTGGTGGTCGTGTGCGCTGGGTCTGGAACGCCGAAGACCACGTCTGGACCGAGGTGTACTCCGACCACCAGAAGCGATGGGTTCATGTGGACGCTTGTGAGGAGGCATGGGACAACCCTCGCCTCTATGCCGAGGGCTGGGGTAAGAAGATGTCTTACTGCATCGCCTTTTCCATTGACGGCGCTACCGATGTCACTCGACGATATGTTCGCAAGAACCAACACGCTTCTGAGCGTAACCGATGCCCTGAGGAGGTTCTCCTCTATGTTATGCAAGAGATCAAGAACATGCGTCGCTCCAACATGAACAAGGACGAGCGCTTCCGATTGGAGAAGGAAGACACCCGGGAGGATAAGGAGCTTCGAGGCTACGTTGTAGCTTCGATTGCACAGGCCGTGACCGATCTGGTCCCCGGCTCCCCTGGCGGATCGAACCACACAACCGCCAGTGGAAGCGATACCAAGTTGCCTGCTGAGCAACCTGGCCGACAAACTGGCACTTCTGAGTGGTTGACTGCTCAACAACAACAATCTCACAGTCGTTATCAACAACCCCGCGATCCTAGCCACCGACGACCCTTGCCTTGAGAGCTGCGCGCATTTATTGCGACTCTTTCATAGGCACTGGGAACAATCAGTGCGAATGTGTATTGCTACTTGATTGATGACCGTCACCACCAGTCATTATCACTCACCATGGGGCCGACTATATAATACCCACACCCATGGTTTACTACGAATTAAAACCGAACACCTCGATGAAAGTATCACGGCTCTCAACCACACGACATCCCATGATACCATCCTTTCGATGATCTTACGGCCACAAACCAATATTCCCTTCATGTCTAATACTATACATCTTTGACAGCCATAGCATAGACTCGGCGTTGAACCATTTCAAGGCGGCAGCCCTTTGACGGCCTTTGCCAGTATCTACCATACCAAACCAATCTGTCTTTTCATTTCTTTTGTTATCTTCTTTGTATAGGGGGCGCATAACGGTGGGGCATACATGTACCCTCAGGAGAGCAGGGACGGGTTGGTCTTTAGCTCCGGGGCGTTTGGCTGGGTTCCTTTTTTAGGCTATCATGAGCGAGTATGAAGCCAGGCAAAAGAGATGGGTCAGATCAGTGGATGAACAAGATAGGAGAAATCAATGCCACAGTGCAATCCTTTCTTTCCAAGTTATTACCTTGATGCGTGAATGTGAATATGATACAAATAACCAGCCATCAAACCTTCAGGTACTGAAAGCATTGAATATCCATCACGTGGCCATTCTGTGTCCTTTGTCTGGTGGTTCATCCTGGATCTTCAACAAAATAATTCAACATCATATCTTCATTTCAATAGAAAGCTCTATGAACGAATTCAAGGATTTTCCAGCTATCAAATGCTACAAGGTATTATTCATCCATTGTGACGTTGAAAGAAACAAACGAAAGCTGAGATGAAAGTTGGCACGTGACTTGGTGCAATGGTGACGCCATCCACATTTATACTAAGGAAGGTGCTCCCAGAGGTACCCTAGAGGAAAGGCAACCCAACAATTACAAAATCCTTTTTCTCCCCCTGAACATCAACGTTTCTCAAATCCGATTCAATAAATTGAGAACCGTCAATATGGAGCGCAGAGTTCTTCGCTCGAGCACTCGACGCTCTAATGCGCCCGACAATTTTGTGTCGTTGCCAAACAAGGTCTCACGCAAACCAACTAACAAGACACCTGAAGCGGGTCAAGTTCCCCGGAGTACCATCAGCTTGCCTGTAACCAAGCCTGCTCCACCACCATCAAACCACAAGCGCAAGGTATCTCAAGTGGCATCTGAAGGTGTATCGTCCCAGGCCAAGAAAGAAACCAAAGCCAAGAAGCAGAAAAGGGCAAAGGAGCATGGAGAGAAGCGAGAGCGCAGGTTCAGAAATGAAGCGCCTCAGTCCTTTGCTGCTGTCTATGGCCGTGCGCTTTCAGAGCGATTCTATGTGCTTGATCGCACCAAATGTGGTACAGAGGCTTGCCCCGAGGAGGACTTTGAGATGACCGGCTCGACTGGTAACATCTACACTGTTCATATTGGCAGACGGCTGGAGTGTACTTGCCCGCATCACACCAGGGGAGGCCAGCAGTGCAAGCACATTGTATTCGTAAGTCTCATGTCTCACTCTTTTACGTGGTATTAACCGTCGCTGTAGATCATGAAGAAAGTGCTCAACGCCCCTTATGATCTGGTCTACCAGCTCGCCCTGATCAGCACCGAGCTCCAGTCTGTCTTTTCTTCCGCGCCTTCTACCTCTGCACAGGAACAGGAGAAGTCAGACAAGCGCAAGCCTATTGAGGGAGACTGCCCAATCTGCTACTCCGAGCTTGATGCGAAGCAGGAAGCGTCTATCGTCTGGTGCGCTGCAACTTGTGGTCACAATTTTCACAAAGAATGTTTCAGCATCTGGGCCAAGACCAAGCATGGAAACGTAACTTGCCCATTGTGCCGCAGCGACTGGAAGGGTGACGAGAGTCTGGTAGCCAGTGTCCAGAAGAACAAGGCTCAGATGGATGATGGGTATCTCAATGTTGCGGATCAGCTCGGCATCAGTCGAGAAAGAGGTATGTTGCTCTCGAAGGGAGTCGATATTGTTTGATAACTGACTTGTTCTTTAGACACGTCAACCTACTCGCGCTGGTACACGTATCACCAGAATGGTGGGACTTGGCGCCCTCGATTCTCTGAGTGGTAAAAATCGCGACCAAAGAGACGAACATGATTGAGGAAGATTTTTCTTTTGTGCGATTTACTGGTAGCCAGCAATCAATGCGGTTTGCCTTTATGGTATTAGGCGACGGAGCTTGGCGCGTTCGGATGTTTTCACAAGTGGTACCCGAAAGGAATGGAGGGATATGGCGTTTTGCTCTTGACACAAAATTGTAAATTACAAGCTGAGGCTCAATGGATGAATGTCCTTAATTGACTTTACCTCTCGACTGCCCATGCAACGTGGTATCAGTCTGTTCCACTGTTAAACAAAATCATGATGGGTGTAGGTCAAAATGAAAGGACAGCCAGACAGCACCCAACAAAGAGAACAACCACAATGTTCTTGTTCCGTGCGGCAGCTGTTGGTGGCTTGGAATGAGGTTCCTGGTGTAGCTCAACCTCATGCTCTCAACAATACTATTGATGATTGCTGCTGTCGTCGTGGAGATAGAACATTGTCGCGATGGGTGATAAACCCAAACAAGGGGGGACACTCTGTCCTTTTTCACCAAACTAAACTTATCCAAGATGCCACATCTTAACTTCAAGTTACTAAGTCACGAAACTCCGCAAGAAGAGATTGGAAGTACGAAATCCGGCGTGTCAAAGGATCGTCGGCGGTGGACTTCGGCGGTTTCGGTGGGTCCCCCCCCGAACATCTCCACATCCACCGCCGAGACACCGACTCCGCCGCCGGGAACAAGTAAATAAAAGAGCACATTTCCCTCCATTTCTTTATGAATGACAATCAAGAAATAGTTGTGATATAAGACTATCACTCGGTACAAAATGTCCAAGTTACCATCTACCTCTCGAACCCTCGTTGCGCCCAAAAAGTGTCTCCCAGCTGAGTACACAGTCATTGAGCAACCTATACCAACTATCACCAAGCCAAATGAAGTTCTTATCAAGATGAAGGCTGTTTGTATCAATACTGGTGATACACAGTTTGCTGCTGGGCAGCTTGGGTTCCTTCTTGGTGATCGATTGTAAGTTATCATTGCATGCTTCCAAGACAATACTCTTATAAAAAGTACAGGAAATTTCCATTCGCTCTTGGAATGGAGGGCTCAGGGGTAGTTGTTGTTATTGGATCAGCTGTCACTAATTTCAGAGTCAACGACGAAGTATACGGCGTGGAGTACGAGAAGCCTCTGTTTAGTCGCCCACCTGCAAAATGGTGTTCAGACTACGTCGTCACAGAAGCCAAGTTCCTGCACAAGAAACCAGAGCATACTTCCTTTGAAGAAGCTGCTTCGTTACCAGCTCTAACGGTAGTTGCGTACCAAACCATCAGAAATGGACTGCAACTTGGAGGACGGAATGACCTTGTGGGACAGACGGTGTACATACCAGCTGCTCTCAGCGGAACTGGTTCGTTAATGATCCAAGTCGCCAAGAATTATTTCGGCGCCGAGAAGATCATCTCAACAGTTTCAACAGAAAAGATGGGCCTTGTTGAGGAGTACTTACCTGGTCTGATTGATCAACTCTACGACTACAAAACTCAAAATGTAGTCGAGATGGTTGGTCGAGGCACCGTTGACTTTGCAGTCAGCACGCAATTCAGCACACTAGACGACTGCATAGCACTCCTCAAGCCCGAATCCGGCCTTCTCGCTAGCATCGCAAGTATGCCAAAAAGCGAAGTGATGCTTGAGATGATGGGCCCCAAAATCTTCCCAACATGGCTTGGATGGATTCTCGACACGTTTCAGTGGTGGTATACGTGGAAGTTACGTGGCACCAACATAAAGTATGAGTTCTTCTCTGGAAATCCAGGTATTATGGAGGATATGGATGTTGTGGAAGATATGATTAAGCAAGGAAAGGTAAAGGGGATTTGCACTATCGTCGATTTTGACAACTTGGAGGATATCAGGAAAGCTTGTGACAAAGTTTATAAGATCAAGGGAGGTCCAGGGAAGTTGGTGGTTCGAATGTGAAGAGTTGGTATGGGGCTTTAGGTATATTTCTAAAGGGTTGGTTCTTGTATAGGTATTAATGTTTATTCCCTTGATAACTTGATGAAGTGGCACCGTATTATTCCGCATCAAAGTTTGTCTTTGTCCAGACAATTCCATGATAGAGAACCCAGCCATCTAGACGAAAAGTCTGTTTTCGAGGGCATGTAGCCCTTTGAAACCCTCTGTCAAAATAGACACGAAACCTATTCCTTTCATCGCCCCTCAAACTTATCTTTATTCACCACTACCTCTCATACTCTCAAAATCGCCCACAATGAGACATCGAAACGATAGAAGAATTGGTCGAGAACGATCACAAACCCCCCCGACTCCGGGGACACCACAGTCCGAGGACTCTGCTGCTACTTGGGTCAAGAACGAGGTGTCCACGGAGAAGGGCCCGAGATTTCTGGAGGACATTGTCGCAGATGAAGTCACGTACCCTGTGTGCCGAATCCTCTGGAAGTTCGTTCTCTTCCCTCTCTGGCAATGGATGCTCCGCCCGATTATCTGGGAGTGTTTGTTGCGCCCGATTCTTTGGGAGAGAGTTATTCGACAAGGTATCTGGGAGCGCATCTCCCAGCAAATCTTGTGGGAGGGTGTGATGCAGCACATTCTCTTTGAGACGATTCTGCAAAACTTCCTTGGGGAGAAGATGTTTCTCCCTCTATATGAAATATGCAAGGTGGTGCTGTTCCCTCGCATACAGAGGATCTGGGAGACGATGCTGTTCCCCTTTTACCGGCAACTCGTGGAGACACTACCCGCGTCCGCACGTCGGAAGATAAAGTCAGCATTGTCTCCTGTATATCGAACCTTGGAGGAGGCATCAGGTCCCCTGCGAAAGATCATCTGGGACTCGATATTGCGCCCTGTACTGAGTCGGGTACATCCAGAAGAGCTGCTGTCACTGCTCTTCGTTCTGCGTCTCTCGGTCAGAATCACCTTCTCGTCAAGTAATGCATACATCTTTACACGCGGGGTAAGTTTATCGTGACTACTTATTGAAGATAGCTAACAAGTATTGTGATAGTACCTACCTGACACAGATGAGTTTTCCGAGCGATCGGAGACAGAGTTTGGTCAGATCCCTTATCAAGACAAGTACACGTGGTGTTGGTTACTTCAGTGGATAGCATGGTTCATGTGGGGGCGGTAAAAAGAGACCATGGAGGGAAATTGTTGGTTATTTTATTGCTTTATTTATATATATGGGTTCTTCTTTTTGTTGTTGTACCCCAGAAGTGTAACAGTTATACGGTTTCTTACACTTCATTAGGGAAGAGAGCGGGTTGGAGTTGGAGTTGGGGAGTTTGTCTTGTCTCAGTTTAAAAGGGAGGAGAGAAATGGTTGTTCTATGGATATACGCAATATGTATCCCAAGTTCGACGAAAATACATAATAATAGCTACAAGATTATTGAGTTCTGAACTGTGATCTTAGTTACTAACTAGTGTAGCACTCACCAAGGAAAGCGTTTTTTGTTGCACAATAAGGAGGAGTCTGCCTTGACAAGGCGGCAGATCGTTCTCGGACACTCTATCATCCTGTGTTACCTATTCATGGAGAAGGAGGGCAAATGTGTAAATGTGCAACAGTAAGCTTTGTAGCACTGCCTCGAATGAATCGCCAGTACGAGGCTGCGGCTCTTGACCACATGAACTGTTTTTTACTTATTAATGCGTTACACCCCTAGATCGTGAATCTTTCTGTCCTCTGTCATCTCACCTCTTATCTGATGGATACTGAAGTTGTCGTTGCTATTGCCTACTCCACCGC
Source organism: Fusarium praegraminearum (assembly GCA_002093855.1). Lineage (NCBI taxonomy): Eukaryota > Fungi > Ascomycota > Sordariomycetes > Hypocreales > Nectriaceae > Fusarium > Fusarium praegraminearum. Next base: position 102,376 of record LXHY01000028.1, on the reverse strand, counting down.
TGGACTGGCTGTGTCGTGCGTTGGAGTGTATTTTGCGTACAAATTACATCAGCGGAGCAAGTGGAAAGGTTTCAAGAAGTTGTTTGGTAGATGAGGAGGCTGAAGATGCAGTCTTGGGTCGATGAATCAAGGTAAGTCATCGACTTTTCGTACAAGTGTCACAAGTACTAATAGCGCTCAGATTACCAGGAGCCGACGGAATCAAACAGCAGCATACTATATGACCGACACATCGAATCAAACACAACAACTTACCCTCTACTAGCTGTTTGAGTACGAACAGAGGTATTATACGGTCGGAGTTGTCGAACAAAGGTTGGGCGAGGTTCAAAGGGATAAACAATATGGAGGGTTCATTTGGCCCAGTGGACTATAGGCAGGGCATTTCGCTCCAAAGATCTATAGAATCTGTCCCTCGCTAGGTAGTAGAAGTTGGGAATTGAACAATGAATTCCTGCGGTCTTAGGACTTGATGCAATTTGATGTTGGAATAGAGGAAATCCCTGTAATTGGCGGTTCCTAAGTGATTGTTCTTTGGGGACGAGTTTGCATAGATGATCAACCTGTTAGATCCAAGAGATTGTCGAGTCCCGCTAATAAATTTCTAGTTGGAAGCCATATAATAATCTCTTTTCCGAGTTAATTGATACAGTCGTGGCTCGACATGGAGGATGCACCGTCACATTGTGCCGCAATAAGCTCTAGACGTAGAGACGCTAAAACACGAGACGACCCGCACCCCACAAAGCATTCACGTCATGTCCCAAAAAGGCAATTCGTTCTCTTTGTTGTAAGTCAATATTTAAAAGGAAGAGAATTAACAAGCGATTCTGATACTTGTCCGTATTCTGGAGCATTTTAACAACGAAGTATTAATATATACATATAAGGAACAATATAGTAAAAAGGTGCTCAAAATAAATCTAGCAACAAGAAATCTAGCACCATGCCCGTTATCAACTGTTGCGAAGGACCACTGGGCCAAAAAATGGTCCATGTCTGCATCGCCACATCAGCCATACATCACTTTTCTACCCTCGCGCCGTGGTCGTGAAAGCAAGTCATAACCTAGGAGATTTATAAGACTCCTGGATAGAATAAACTTCAAATTATTGCTGCAAGACCTGATTGAATTGCTGACTAGGCGGTGGCCCAAATACAAGCTGAGGCTGTACTGCTGGGATGGGCGGGAGTTGAGGAGCAGCAGATAATGCGCTGTGGCATCCAATATCCAAGGTTAGCGATGAAGCAACAATAATCTTTAAGAAAACATATAAAAATGCAGTCCGCACACTAAAGAAGCAGGATCAAGCCGCATCATAATGAACCCAATGGTTGAGGTTTCGATATCGTTGCGAGCGACATGGCGACGTCGGATTGCTGCATATGCGAACCACGCGCTCAACAACGACATAAGCAATCCTGGAATTGTACTAACAATAGTTACAATATTGTCTGTGGAAAGATTGCCCATGTCAAAAAGATTCGAGTCAAGCTCGAGAAGGAGTTGATAATGAACAATGGGGCTGGATTAGTTGGTATGATTGAGGAGTTGGCAGATGGCAAGAAAAGAACATCAACTCCGAGTCGTTCGTCCTGAAGCTTTTAAGTACTGACTAGTAGGGTAGGGGTGATACCCTCGTTCGCCTTGCTTGAGGATGAGTAGTGACAGAATAGCTGATCATATACTAACCAACTTCATGGGGGATATTTCTCTCAAGCCACTTGGGGTCACTCTGTTCCTGACTGACCGGCTAACTGAAGCACCCTAGCGTAAAAGGCATCCGTAGCGCGGAGCAAGAACTCACTTGGCGCACGTAGGGGCGTAGCGCAAGCTGGAAATACATGCTTCTGATTGGCTCCTATGTTTTACGATTGGGGTGTTTGGAGTAAGAGACGTACCTTTTTTGTGTCGTTATGGATGACACAAAAACGAGACGTATCTTTTTTGTGTCGTTATAAATGACACAAAAACGAGACGTATCTTTTTTGTGAGACCAAAAACTGGATCCTCTTAAGCTTTGCCTAAACACGACTGAGAGTCGGCTAGGCTCATGGCGGTTGTCCTGGCCATCTCAACCTCCTCAGGATAAGCCCAATAGAGTAAAGCCTCAGGCTCGTCAGGGTGTGAACAAGTACTAGCCAGACGACAATAATACATAGAGATAGATAGGGGAGCCTAGCTGGTGCAGGCTGACTTTCTATGCAATGGCAAGGTAGCTTGGCCGGAGGACAGCGCAGATGGTGATGGTGATGTATCAGAACAGAAGAAGAAAGAGGAGGAGAAAATAAAAGAGGGATGTTTAAAATACTATGGAATAGATATCTTGTCTGATCAAACGTTAATAGCCCTTAATACTCAAAGCATCTCCCAAACCACTTTGTCGTACCAAGGACGACTTACACTTGCCCAAGTTTTATGGTTACTCAAGCACCAACAGACACCAGCGGAAGCCCATGAACGCGTCCGGCTGGAGCCGCCAAAAAAAGCCATTTAATCAAGCGCGTCTTGTCGCGCTGCCAACTTGTAGCCCCACATCTCGATTCTGGTCAAACACCAGTTAGAGATCTCATCTCATCTCATGCCCTCTCACTATTCTCATCCATATCCTTGCTGAACTGCTTTCCAAAAACACCACTATATCCATTTCTAAATCTCAGCTGGAAACATCCAGAAAAACGTCAACAAAATTATAAAAAATGGCCCACAAGCGCAAGCGATCCATCTCGGAGCTCTGTGCCTCGCCCTCTTCAGTCTCATCATTCGACTCGCCTCCCCGCGTCAGCAACTCCATCACCAACCCTTTCGCCATAATGACTTCGACGCCGCTTCATCTCCATAGCCGAACCATGAAGCGGGTACGCGATAATCGACCTTCAGAAAAGACAATTCATCGTAAGTTTCACCTGCTTCGTCTTGTATGAGTTTGCACGTGCTGATCAGGCTCCAGAACACACACTCAACATGCTGTACTCGGCACAGAATCAGAATCAAGACGTCGAGATTCCATCCGAACATATGCAAACCGAGACACAAGTTACACGACCCGAATCAACACAGCAATCTCTTCATCGATTCTGGAACATTTCCTCGGCCCCATCAGCGTCAACTTCTACTCTCAACCAAACCGAACTCGCCCCTTCGAACTGCGACGACTGTGGTGTCAGCTTAAACAACGGCGACGACGGAATGGATCTTGACGGCTCCAACAGCGAGGATCACTCATGCGGTGCTTGTCACAAACATGTCTGTTTTAGCTGCTCTGTCAGCAACCTCGGTGAGCAGCGACGATGTCTACAGTGCGCAGGTCGAAATGAGACAAGGAGTCACAACTCAACGAACGGACATACCGCAATGGTTTTTTAAAATAGGGTTTGGATATAGGATTGGGTAATTGGGAACATTTAGCGACGGCACATGGGGCGTTTATACCAGGAGGCAGGCATCAGGGGGATACCAGGACACCAATTGCTGGGACAGCATTACCATCAGGCATTGCACAATAAATTCATATAGGTAGCTTATAAATTACATAGTTTCACGGAACACTTCTCATATGAAGCAGAGCAGTGTGCAACTCAACACAAGACCAGACTAGAGAAATAGCAGACAGAGTGAACTGTGCATTAACATTCAAGCTTTTTGAAGCAAATTATCTATAAAATCAACGCAATCTCGCACAAGAACCAAGACATCTATCTAACCACGTCGGCGAGTGGTAGGGCTCTTCTTGGGAGTGGCTGTGGTAGAGGCCGAAGGGGACAAAGTGCTGGTAGCAGCAGGCTTGGCCTCGATGGGAGAAACCTTACGCTTACCCTTGGCCTTCTCGGAGGGAGCGTTCCAGTAGAAGATCATCTGGAGAGCAAGGATGGCGTTGAGAGCGAAGCCAGAAATGAAGCCGTAGAGGATTAGCTTGTCGTCGACCTCCTGGAGGGTTGTGAAGATTCGGGACAGAGAACCGGCGAGGTAGTTGAAGACCTGGGAATTGTTAGTCATTGTTTGTGAATCAGAGAAGTATAAGTGACTTACAGCGAAAGCGCTGAGCTGACCGGTGGTACCTTGCTGGAAAATGGTGAGGATCTGGGGAATCTTGCTGGCAACGCTCAGAACACCAGCACCAGCCTGGAGGTGGCCCAAGGTTTGCGCATCAACAATGTTCTCAGCGAACAAAGTAGCAGCGGCAGCGGCAAGACCGGCGACAAAGACAGCAGCCAAACTAGCGCGACCACTATAGTTGAGGACAAGGACGGAGATGATAACGTTCTGTCCAACGATCAATGCAGTCTCACCAAAAGTGCTGAAAGGGAAGCCGTTTCGGATGTTGTAGGCGAGAGAGATGAGGTATGAAGCAGTCTCAAGAGCGTAAGAGAGGAAGGATACGCCCTCAGCGGACTTGGAACTGAGGAGCTTCTTGATCTGGGGAACCTTCACAACGGCAGAGGCGGCGATGATTCCAATTCCAAGAGCCTTGGAGACACCGAGCTTGATGCAGTCGACATCCTCAATGTTGACGTCGAGAAGAAGGGACTTGTAGCACGTTTCGCCGATGAGAGAAACGCCCAAGTCGCGAATGGGCGCGGGAAGGTTGTGAGTGATGGAGGTGATGGCTGGCCTGACGGCATCGACGGCTGGTTTAAGGGCGTCCATTGTGGTGGCAGTTGTCTTTCTGATAGATATCAAAAAGAAATCTAGGATGATCCAAAGTTGACAGCCGTGACAAAAAGGTGTTGCGAAAGAGTGTTGAAAGAAGCTGACAAAAAGACGTCACAGAGCTCGTGATTGGGGATGAATCCAAAAAAAAAGGGAAGAGGCCAACAATGCAATGCAACGAATTTGGAGATGAAAGCCTTCCTCAATTGGGTTTAGCGGCATCGCAATCCTGGCATTGCACGAAAGTGGCTTACCCTGGAGAACGATCAGTCAAACGGCTCCCCAGCTTTTCGGAACCATTCTGGACTGGCCCTGTTTCGACAAAAGATTCCCTGTCATTGTTCACTTGAGAAACAATGACATCAGCGTGCCGAATGTTTCACACACACGATAGACGAGAAGACTAAATATCTGATTTATCACAATCATGCAGCAATCACGGTACGAGAAAAGAGAGAAAACGAGAACGTTCGAGATTATTCAGCTCCTTTCTCTGCACGACAACATCATCTTTCGAATGAGGAAATGAAATCTTACAGATCTCTCAACTTGGTAGGTGGGGGTTTGATCCATTACTGGGCCACCGTTCTGGAGGCTGAGCTTGTCCCTCAAGAGGGAACCAGCCAGGCGTTTTTCCAGAAAATAGCTATTTTCGTTCTGTTCTGCCAGGCTTAGTATAACACAGCCAGGCGGTACGAGCTTGAAAATGTCCTCTTTAGCTGTGATGAATGCGAAAAAGAATCCACTTCTGTCTGTTGTTTGCTCTCGTGGACGGGAGGGGAAGAAGGGAGGGATCACCCGGAGACGACGCACGTGTCAGACCACAAGCGGCTTGTTGTTAGAGGTAAGGCATGAAGCCAAGAGAAGCATGCTAAATATGCGCTGTGATGTTGAGATGCGTTGTGTATAGGTGTGCGTCGGAGAAAAATGATGCTTGCATTGTTGATTGTGAATCTGGGAGAGGATAGTCTTGAACACTACAGGAACGGATTGAAGCAGTGTAACAAAGAACAAATATACACATCTTCTAATAGACACAAGACCTATTACCAAGACTATAAACAAGGTCAGCTGCTGTATTTATCCCGAGGTTACAGTACAGGTACTGTCACAAAGTACCTGACGGTTGACTGTTGATGGTTGACTGACATGACATCCTTTTGTCAGCCACACTCAATCTTCTTTTAGCAGGCACATCCATGTCTTTCTTTTGACATGGGAACCAACATTTGTTATTCTTGTCTTGTTTCTTTCCTTTCTCTTCCTCTTTGTGTGCCTTGTATTAATTCCCTCCCCTTGTTCTTTTTTTTGCCCGGCTCGTGCTTTCATCTTCTGCCCACTTCCATTTCTTCTCTTGGCCAAGCATATCCCTGCCTTCTTCTGCCTGCTCTGCTCTGCTGTCTACCTGTCTGCTGTCTCTGCCTACCTGTACCTTGTCGCTGGCCCATTTTCTCCAGCATTTTAGTTTAGGTTGTCATTGTTGTCCATCAGCTGGGCTGGGCTGGGCTCCATTTTCATTAAAGGTATCGGATCCCAACCTGACGCCCAAAGTTGTTCTTTTTTTCTCTTTCTGGGTGATCTTTTTTGGTTGTTGTCGTGTTTCACGTTTCCCCCATCTATTACTTATTTGCTTTTTTATCACATCAAAGACCGTTTAACCGAATGCGACATCGTGCTCGTCTACGGCATTGTACCGTACTATCTGCACCGTTGCATCAGTTTGTCTATCTTTTCGATCATCGACATCGATATCGATTATCGACCCGCTGACCTGACTTGGCCTGACCTGACCGCCGATTGTCTGTCTCATCGCCCACGTTTCCCCACGATTTGCCCTGGATGTGAGAGCGCTATCTCTTGTCAACTACCCTTTCCCTCCCAACTTCGAGTTTCATCCTCCATCGTCAGCTCTTCAACCATATACTCTAGACTGCAACCATGGCGGCCCCTCCAAAGACAGAAGCCCCGCTTGCGCCTGGCGCAACCTCATCAACCCCGCCGCCGCCTCCCATCGAGTACGCATACATGTACGAAAAGGACAAGAGCCCGTCCAAGCTATTAGATGCTTTATTACGATCCATAAGTCGTCATATAGTATGAGCTCCCATTTTTTGCTCGGATCTCTACAATACAGGGCCACTGTTTCAAGAATCGCATACTAACCACCTTACGTCATAATAGATATTCGAGATTGGAGATAAAAATGTCTGTCAACTTACACCAGATAAATTGGCCGCATTCTATAAGGCCGTCGGCGGCGATTACGACTGTAAGTCGGTTTTTATTACCACTGAGATATTTATGCTGACAAGTTCCAGCTCTCTTTGAGATGCCCCACGAGTCCATCTCATACATATGGCAAGTTACTGGTTGCCAACATACTCTACAGCCTACACACGACGACTTTGAACCACCTTCAATACCTGCCCTCACCCCTAGAGGTTTCTCACGATGGGAGTCTCTCGAGATCTTACTTGGACCCGAAGAACATGTCCCCTTCTTACAGTTCGCTGTTAAGAACTGGCAACTAAAACACCCAGAAACCGGCCAAGAGTTTCCCCCAGACCTACCCGCCACTGTATTCCCAACACAACCAGACGTCGAGGTGGACCGCTGGCACAAGTCGTGCGCCGACAAACTACGGAAGGAGGCGAATGCGCGGGAGCGGGAAGCGTTCCGGGAAGCTGCACGAGAACCAACTGGTCCTGGTGAACCTGGTGAGCCGGAACCCAAGTTCTACACTCATGTACGAGGTAGTGCATTTGCTGGGAATCGGGCCAGACCAGCGCCAGAACGGCCGTTGTACAATCACGTTCCGGGTAGACACGCAGGCGGGCGACCAACCAGACCTTCGCCCGAGAGATACGACAGCCGTGCCGACTACAGCCAGCAACCTTCACCCGATGTCGCACCGCACCCGCCACATCCTCCTCGACCATCAGACACATATCTTGACCCTAATGCGAAGCGGCCCCCACCGACAAGACGTCACAGTCAGCCCAGACATTACTCTTCAGATTCGAGCGACGAAGACCTTGTTCCTCCCCGTGCGAGGAGACGATCTGAAGTGAGCCCACCTTCGCCAACGTCGCGCCGATACTCGCCGCCTACAAATGATCGTCCGCCTCCCGTTGCTAGTAACCCGCCACCGGCCTTCCGTCCTCATCGCAGTGAAATGAGAACTGACGAGTCCACCCGGCGTCGGTCAACACATAGCCCCAGTCTTCGAGAGAAGCTTACAGAGAAGGTGTCAAACATACTGCCAAACGGTCTCACCAACAATAATTCAGATCGCAACAGAAACACAGCTCGCAACCCATCTTACAACACCGATACCTCACGGGGGCGTCGAAGCCGCGACCGTCTTCCTCCATCTCGTCTCAGCCGAAGCTACTCGGACATCTCAGTGGAGTCATCTGAAGGAGAATCCAGCGATGAAGATCCACGCCACAACAGAAGGGCTCGTGAAGATCGCGACAGAGAGAGGGACCGTGAACGAGAACGAGATCGCATCCGTGACAGGGGCCGGCAACGGGAACTCGACCGGGAAAGAGAGGAAGAACGGCGCGAACGGTACCTGCGCCGACCAGAGATGGAACGACGCACTAGCAGCCACGCAGATGCCGAGCGCAGGCGCGAATACCCCGGATGGGATCCACGATCGGAGCGAAAGAGATGGGATAAGCGTGTACCACCTGAGGAGCGGGGGACAAGTCCTCTCGCAACACCAGGAAGACGGTATGCTGAGCCGGCTTACCCTTAAGCTGGGATGTTAACTTGTTTTTAGACCAGTACCTGCATCAGGCGCCGGGAAGTGATATGAATGAACATTTCAACAAGGATTCTTGATTGGGTTTATTGGATGTAGCTAGGTACATATGAGCATGCAATATGGCGTCTGGATAGAGGAGGGACATAATGTGACTATGAATACATATTATACGGAATGCGATGTGAAGAGTTACCGTTTATAGTGTGGTGTTGGCACAGGACATTGCAGAATAAGCATTGACAGCAAAGATAAGAGACAGGGTATCTACCGAAAGTAAAACATTAAGAGACTTGCAAACCTCACATAAGCTTGAAACAAACTACCAAGGCACGGCAACCAGCAAGTTGAGCTGTGTTGCTGTACACAACAAAACAGCTCCTTCAACTGACCAACCCCACGATTACGCCATAACCCCATATTTATAAAATGCCGCTCAAATCACGGTAGCTAAGCCGAACTAGTAACCAGACCCAGATACCGTCGGTTTAACACTTGGGATCTGGACCCCAACAACCGCAAAAGCTCCCCCTCCCGCTAACTAGCGAGCCAACGAGAGATTCTGGATTGCCATCAGGGGTCTGTCGTCAACAAAAAAAAAAAGAGGGAAGAAGGGATGTTCTGGAACGAGAAGGGTTACAGTACACGGCTAACGGGCCGAGAGCTGGAAGAGACTCATGAGTATTGGTGAGAGACATAAACATTGGTATTCTTGGTATCATAGTGGTTTTACATTCAACGGCCACGTCTCTCTTATGCTCTCAGAAAACGTATATGGTTCTTCTCAACTATTGCTCCGCTCGTCCTCCGTCCTCAAAGATCATCATCCTTCTCAGGTAGTGGAACCCTGTTCATTAGCCGCGGTTTACAACGGATTACAATGGCAATGTAGTTACATTATTACATGCAGCACCCCCGAGAAGCCGACGATCACCGCGTACAAGGATTTCATAACAGATGTGAAACTCAAGTTGGATAGCTAGATATTCGCGGCCGGATACTGGCCGAGGATCGAGGGTGTGGGGGACTATGTACCTACCCTTGTGAGGTGAGGCGTAGCTAAGCTGTCGAGCTCTCACCAACAAAAAAAAAAAACAGAACGGGCTCATAGCTAATGTAAAGTTTATGTATGGTCTGTTGATACTGGAGCTGGTGTCCGAGTATCTCGTCTTGGTTTAGTGTCGCTTTGGTGCTGCAGCTCACTCAACTCATAACACATCTCTCTCCTCCTCGAACCAATTTCACGCATACCTTTTCTCTCATCTCATACATTCTCTCTCTTTTTATCTTCATTCTACTTATCTTTTCTCTTTTCACCATGAAGCCTTGTGCGTCTCTCCGCTTGAGGGCCCTTCGACAGGTCACACCCAGTGTCCGTTTGTCCCTCCCCGCTTCGGCGAGATGGCAGCATTCCCGGGCCATGTCGACTGTTGTCGATTATCATCCTCGGTCATCGCAGCCTCCTCCTCCCCCGGCTGGAGCTAATGAAGCTATTGAGAAGCAGCGGTCTGAGAAGAGGAACCAGATTCTGAGGGAAGCTGTTACGTCGACTCAGGTTCGACATGATTGGACCAAGGATGAGATTGCTGCTATTTATTATCAACCTGTCCTCGAGCTAGCATACCAAGCTGTAAGTGTCTTTTTCTTGAGCTTTTTTTTCTTCTCTTCATTATGATACTGTTGTCTCTCAAGACCGCGGGTCTGATCCGATATTCCAATCACTTGATGGCGGAATCATATATCATATATCATAACTAACACATCACTACTAGAGCACCGTCCATCGTAGATGGCACAACCCCTCCGAAGTGCAACTCTGCACCCTGATGAACATTAAAACAGGCGGTTGCACCGAAGACTGCTCCTACTGCGCCCAGTCCACGCGATACCAAGAAGGCACCGGAGTCCCAGCGAAACGAGTCGAAAGCGTCGAGAGCGTCCTCGCAGCGGCGCGAATCGCCAAGGAAAAGGGAAGCACTCGCTTCTGCATGGGAGCCGCGTGGAGGGACATGCGCGGCCGCAAAAACAGCCTCAAGAACATCAAGGCCATGGTCGAAGGCGTCAAGGGCATGGGCATGGAGGTCTGCGTAACGCTGGGCATGATCGACGCGGAGCAGGCCAAGGAGCTCAAGGCTGCGGGACTCACGGCGTACAACCACAATGTTGATACTAGCCGAGAGTTTTACCCCAATGTCATCACGACGCGCAGCTACGATGAGAGACTGCAGACGCTGAGCCATGTCCGCGATGCTGGAATTAATGTGTGCTCTGGTGGAATTCTGGGTCTTGGTGAGAGCAGCGAGGACCGTGTTGGTTTGCTCCATACCGTCTCGACGCTTCCAAGCCACCCGGAGAGCTTCCCCGTGAACGCCCTGGTTCCTATCAAGGGTACACCACTTGGTGACAGACCGATGGTGGAGTTTACGAGCATGCTGCGGACCATCGCGACGGCGCGCATCATCATGCCGTCGACCATCATCCGCATCGCAGCGGGTCGCAAGACCATGTCAGAGGAGAAGCAAGCGCTGTGCTTCATGGCAGGTGCCAACGCCATCTTTACGGGCGAGAAGATGCTCACGACTGAGTGTAATGGTTGGGATGAGGATGCGGCCATGTTTGGCCGATGGGGTTTGGAGCCCATGAAGAGCTTTGACAAGTCACCTCAGCCGGCACCCGAAACGAGGGTTCTGTAGACCTGGTTTATGATTGTGTAGATGAATTATAAATCGAAATCGAAATCGTAATTCCGGCATCAAATGTCCATATCGATCGTGTTCTCCGGCTGTGGTTCCCGGCGACCGGCAACGTTCCGGGATGGTCATGAGTGTGTGTAAAAAGCAACAAGGGTTTTTGACGTCGGAGGCAACATCACGTTGGTTAAAGGGATGATAAGTGAAGAGGATAGGATGTGGTGGAGCTAAGTAGAGAGCCGGGTCGCTTGGCACAGCGCGTGACTCGCAGAAATAATACTATTAATTCTGCTGGGTCAATCTCGTGACGATCTGGCACGGGAGGATTGATGTGATGACATGAGGTTTTGAGTTTAAAATATTTGCATATGATTTTATTAATTCAGCAGTTTCTTAGATATATTGAATTGTACTCAATTACCTCACTCGAACCTTTCGGGCCGTAACATTGTCTTTTTGATCAGCCTTATTGATATAGAACTTGTTATTTCTGTTCAGTCCAAGCGTTGACAAACTGGTTACACATTTATAGGCACAGACACAGGCACAAACACAAGCACAAGCACTGCACAGACTTGACAATCAACAGTCTTGGGGTATCACAGCATGATGAGTAGTTTAGGTCAACCTCTATTATCTAGTGTAGGTTGTTATTCAGCGCCTGACCGCTCGCTCTACTCTTATTCTCACTTTTACTACACCCTCAACTTGGACCCCAGGCGCATTAGGTCCCGGCCTCAGAATCAACCAGAGCCTATCAAATACTTCCGCTACAGGATGTAGCCTCCCGAAGGGGACCTGGGACTGGTCCCTGACTTGTCCTGGGTCCTGGGCTGGCCTTGTTCCCTGCCGCCGCCGCCGCCGCCTAAGCCATATGCACGCCCCTCCTCCATCTATTTCCTTCCCTGACCTTCTTGTCCTTGTCTCTTGCTCCCGATGGATTCTTGTCCAATGCATTTCATTTCGTTTCAATGCGTGCATTGCATACCATACTTTAGGTACTAAGTTTAGTCTTGTCTTGACATATAACTTGCTGTCCCTCTCCCTTGCCAACGAACTAACTCTCTCTTTCTCCTCTTTGCCAAAACCTTACGCTTAAACTCGTCCGTCCACCGACCACGATTGGAAGAGGCTAAACTAAACATTCAGGCACGCATCGAAAGATCGTCCTCCAAAAAAAAAAAGAAAGGAAAAAACAAGCCAACTCGGCTTTGCCGTCCCTGCCTAAATAGTGTATCGTGCTTTCACCCCGCCGAGAACGCCCGATCAAACAAATTCCTAAAAGGCCGACCAATCTCGATTTTCAAAACCAAAGTCACCACCACCTCTTCCGCCTGCCAGGTCACCTTCTGCCACGCCACACATTCTAACTTTTGGCGACGTCTCCTCTCGTCTACTCGAAACAACTCACACTATATCCATCGCCGATTGCGACGCCAAGAGATTTTCTTCTGCTATCTTCTCTTGACCGACAACACTTTTCACGACGACAAAAGTCCGAGAATCATCTTCTTGTTCACCACCAGAAAACAAACTCTTCTCATCTACACACGTCCGACATCGGCATCGCTCCCACCCTCATCATGAAAGGTCAACCCGTCGACCAGCTCGTCTACGAGTTCATGTTTCCTCGTCCCAAGAGCAACGATCCACAAAATTTCCACATGCTTCTACAGCGTAACTTGATTCCAGAGGTTCGTCAGGAAACACACGCCTTTTACGGCCACCTCGACACCCAGGAAGCGAAATACCCTGGCCTCGACTACACCCACAAAACTCATCGTATTCGTCTTTCTCGTTGGCCATGGCACCGACGCCTCTTTCGCGCCTTCGACAACATTCAACTCACTGCCTCCGAGATCGCGGGCTTGACCAAGTGGGAGGGAACAAAATGGGCCAAGGAAAAGTACGAGAAGGAGCAGGGTTACGTTATTCATGACACCACCGCCGATGGCTTCCCCGACTGGACCGATATCCAACATCTACCTCGCGCCTCCCGCAGCCATTCCGCCGAGGTTGGCTACATGGGGCTCGACGACCTGGACAACGACATGGAAGTTGAGAGCGAGGACGAGCTGGACAGCGTGGGTGTTGAACTAAACGAGCGTCTCAGAGACGGGGTTGCAAGACGCGAGGCTGGTGACACTTCAGCCGTCCTCGACGAGGAATGGGAGCAGTGGCTCAAGAACGCCATCGAATCAGGCGAGATCAGCTTTCTGAACGACCATGTCTTCCACGCGAGTGACACAGTTCCTGCTGCGCTCTTCCCCCCAGGCTTGCTCAGCACAGCGCGAGCCGGCCAATGGGACGAGATCCCAGAGTCTCTTCACCGCATACTCCGCCGCACTCTACAATCCGAGGACCCTAACCGCCCCCAACAAATACCGGCGAGCACACGCTCTCAAACTTCCGCTCCTATACTGCACAACCGATACTCGATGGATTCCCGCCAGTGGCGCAGCTCGTGGACCCGCACCTTTCTAGATCTCCGCCTACCGGTCGGCGATTCTGGTCCAGGGCGCACAGAAACTTCGAATGCTTGAACTTGAGACTGACGGGAACGACAACTAAAAGCATTCTATTCTGCAAGAAATTATACCCTTTTTGCTTTACCTTTTACCAGGAACATTTTCGACGAAACCATCGAGCATGAGCACGCCTCATCAAACTACGGAGCACGGAACCCGCAGCCTCATTCTACGCACGATCAACTGTTTCATCCATGTCTCTCGAGAAGTACCAGGGTACCAGGCTACGGCCAGTGACGAACAACCACGTGAAGCACAAAATACGACATTTGTTTTTGTATTTCTTTTTTTGTTTCAATATCCACAGGCGTGGACGGTGTTAAAGGCGACATGGGTTATCATGACACAAGTAACGGGACAAGGTAAATATCTGGTTGAATTTACAGGAAACGAATTCTTGGGCAAGGCATAGTTGATAGACTGTCTGTAGATCAGAGCGCTTCTGTTTTGGTCTGACTCATCCTTATCAATATTGGATAAAGCAAGTAGTAGGGATAGAGGTGTCTTTTCATGGGTACTTTAGCCTGGGTGTTTGTGCTGGTCACAATTTTCAACTATACAGGATTCTGCTTATAGATAGCCAGCAATTGATGCCTGCTTTTGAAGTGTTTGGGTGTGCTATTGTGGCGTGGCATGACACTGGTTTTGGAGAAAGCAAGGGAAGGGAATGGATGCATTGACAAGTCATCGTTGGCGTTTGCAACCACCACGTATTATGCGTACACGTTGACTACTGGAGCCTGGCTTCCAGAGTGGCCTGTCGATAAGACATAACAAGACGTACAGCTATACTAGAGCAAACTGACAGATATGTTCGATCAGACTAATAGCGAATACACTCAATACACTATCACCAAACCCAACACCTCACCACTCCCAGACCTATCACAGAACCCCATATGCGGCTCAACCCATCATGTGACATCCCGCAAAGCGGACCATAAACAAGTGAATTCCTCAAATAACCTTAATCAAAATGGAGAACGACATGAAAAAGTGTCGTGAGATGCAAAAAAGGAAGGGCCTGACCGGGGATTGAACCCGGGACCTCTCGCAAACTTTAGTTCTCATATAGAGAACTGAGATGTCACTCCCGAAGCAAGAATCATACCGCTAGACCATCAGGCCAGGAATTAGATCCTAGTTATTGTTAGTTCGGGAGGTAAAAAATTGATATATATAGTGATAGTGGATGACACAGGGTGGGAAAGAGAGTTTCTTGGATGGTTTGAGAAACACTGAAGCTTTGTCTAATTGCCAGGGACGTGTGGACATGATCTTTATTTGATTTGTTCAGGGATTTCTCAGCGACTTGGTTTGATGGTGATGCGAATTAGTTGAACAACAAGAGGGCATAAGCTTAACCAACCCTTTCGTACTTTGACGAGGTAACACTCCTTAACAACATTAATTCGTACATCACTTCACTAAAAGCCACATTTAAAGCACAATCACTTGTAAAAAGCATGGTATTCATCAAATAGCTATCAACATCCAGAACGCCTCGCTTTAGATCATGCCGATTCAGTTGTCGACCCATGCATGCCACTAAAAATACAACCCACAACAGCTACCTCACAGCACTTGCTGGAACAACTGAAGCATCTGAAGCACCTCCAACACTTCCAGCACCTAAGTCACCTTCTGCAACACCTCCTGCAGATCTTCGAAGTGTTATTCGAATCCGATTCCCCGCTTTTGGTTTTTTGACTGGATGAGATCTCTATTTCTCAGGCTCCAGGTGAGACCATTCGGGAATGGCCTTGATCTGCTGCCACATAAACTTTTCAAGCTTGTTGGCCGACTTTGCGTACGGTGTACTCTCGTTATTGTACTTTCGGCAATTGTCGAAAACCAATTTGGCATCTCTGAGAAAATCCTCGGGCGTCAGGTACTGGTCCGCCTCGAGCTTGCTCTCCATAGTACTCAGATCCATGGGTTCCTTGATCACATCGTAATAATCGGCCACATCGTCGCGGTTAACAGGCACTAAGAATGGCCAGGCTGAGTTGTGATTCTGAAGGTCGTTCAGTAGATGAAGAAGCTGGTTGTAGTTGGGTCCATGGCGAGGTTGGCGGGCCAGTTCGTCCATATCAGGTGACCATCCTGATGCCCGAATAGCTGGGATGTCGAGAGGGTTGATTTCAGTAATTCCATTCTTCCACTCCTTCGGAGGAGCATGGATGTTGTGGGATTTGGAGTACGCTCGAATCTTTGCCTGGACACATTCTTTCTGCTTAAGGAGCATGCGACCCATCTCGAGATAGCGGATCCGTGGCAGCATAGAACACTGCATAATGGTACCACCTTCGTAATCCTTGATGTAACCCATCCATACCTTCTTGTCGAGGGTAATCTCTTTGGTGAAGCCCTGCTTCTTGAAGTAGCCAATCGCATAGTTATCGGCGTACGTCAAGAAATGCATCACGTCGCTTGTCGCCTTGACATAGTCCTTCAAGTGAGACATGAGATGGGCACCGTATCCCTTGACTTGCTGGTCAGAGCTAATGGCACAGAAGACAATCTCGGCGAAACGGCGTCCTTTGAATGGGCGATATGTGATTCCCCCAACAACCTCGAGGGGTTTCTTGACGATGGCGATGGATAGATGAGTTCGGTCGTAGACAAGTCGCGCGATATAGTCCTTGGGCATTTTCGGTAGTTGTTTTTGAAAGATACATTTGAGGCCTGTCAGGATGATGAGTGCTTCGCGCTCATTGTCGTTGTTGACGACTCGGAACTCAATTTCACCGTTGCGCTCTTCGATAACAGCGGGCTGGGTTATGGTCAGTATATATGCGCAAATCTCAATTCGTGGCGTTAATACCTTTTCAGGGAATGGGATTCGTTTGATTTCTGTTTTCTTTTCCGGTGGCTCGGCGGAGTCATCTTGCTTAATGCGCTTCGATGGTGTAGGAGACGAAGGCTCGTCCTCGGCTTTGCGCTTGCCGTCTGTTTGGCCGCATGTTAGTGATTTGACTCTTGTCGCGGTCGCATACTGTGTAGGACTTACTCTCTTCTGACATGATTGACGCAGGCTCAATCCAGCTTGTTGGGACTTGATATTGTTCAAGGAGAAGTCAGATATGATGGGATGCAGCATCATGATAGCGGAGTGAAGCGCGTCGAGATCGTCCGTGCGCTGCTTATGTCATTCGATATGGGCCCCAAGCTGAGGGAAGGAGGGACAGGGGCACCCGCACGCACTAAACCGAATACGTGTTTGGCCACGATGCGCCATCGTAAGCTCATGAAGCTTCCCCAGAGCATCTTCTGTCTACAGCACAGAAGCTACATAAAGTTGACAGCTTGCAACCAATTCTTCCCCGCGTTACGCTCAATTCCTGCTGCAAAACTCCAGAATAATACCAACTACCAAAATTCACATCTTTTCCAACAAAGCCTATGGATTCTTCGCTGCATGAGGTCTGGCAAGCTGCTGCTGGCAGTCCCTTCTTCCCTACCGTGAACAAGGACACTCAGTTCACGGTCGCCTTTTCCTTGCTCCTCGTTGGTTTCTTCCTCACTGGTGTCTTTGCTCTCAGTATGTGTCATTCTTTTTCCGTCAATTTCTGCCTGCTGACCTTTTTAGACCGCACTTTGATCAACGTCCCCCTACTGGGCATTCCGGCTTCCCTCACACTTGCGTACGTTTCCTTCCAGCATCAATTGTCGCCTCAAAATACTAACCTCAGCAGGTTCGGAGTCGTCTATATGTTCTGTGCGGTCGGAGTCTACATCTAAGATACCCAAAAAGCTCTCGTTTCGGTCGATTTCGTGTAAAATAGTTGGAGCATTCAAGAGAAGACGCTACTTGGCGCGCCAATTGCCTTTCTGCCAGTTTTTGAACCTTTCATTCACGCACCTTTCCCCAACAACCACATCCGCAACTTCGATATGTCTACAGAAGCCCAGCCCATCTTCCGCGCGGTTTCCACTTCTACCAGGCCGCTGTATCAACTTTTGAGGTGCATAAACTTTGCACCCAGGGTTCATGTTCAAATTACAGAGGAAGGCGTTCGTTTTGCTTCTGACCATGCGCGGGTGATGCAGGGTGAGTTTCGCCAATGATATCAGAGTGACCAAAACTGATAGACAGTAGGCGTTGCGTTTCTCGATAAATCTCTCTTTTCGTCATATACCGTCAACTTACCTCCTCAGGACGGCGATGACGCGCCCGAGCTTCCTAATTTCCAACTTTCCTTGTCATCTGTCCTTGAAGTGCTCCAGATCTTTGGGGCTGTGGATGTAGCCACCCGCGCTCACAAAGCAGAGCAAGACCCTTATCGCAGCAATCTCCGGAATTACCGCCCTGATGCTTTCAGTAACCAAACCCTCGGTATTTCCGGTACTTGCACTCTTCTGTACGCTGAAGAAGGAGACCCATTTAAGATCACTATCGAAGAATCTGGCGTGAAGACGACTGCATCTCTGACAACCTATCTGCCAGAAATACCCGATGATATTCCCTTCGATCGCACGGATCTCACCTTTAAAATCATCATGCAATCTCGAACGTTGCTAGATTCACTTGCCGAAATTTCCCCAACAG
The DNA here is from genome assembly GCA_002093855.1 of Fusarium praegraminearum. Lineage (NCBI taxonomy): Eukaryota > Fungi > Ascomycota > Sordariomycetes > Hypocreales > Nectriaceae > Fusarium > Fusarium praegraminearum. The sequence goes on along the minus strand of LXHY01000028.1, from coordinate 84,186 downwards.
CTCCTTTGAAGTTGACAATTACAGCCACCAAAGCCTCACCTTTCTTATCGCTCGCTGGCGCAGGAGATCTTGGGAGCTCAGGGGTGGATTTTGCACGTGGCAGGGACCTTCTCGAGACCTTTACTATCCAAGATCGTTGGTCACAGGCCTACAAATTTGACTTTATCAAGAATTCGACAGAAGCGATGCGAATCGCCAACAAGGTCAGCTTGCGAGGAGACTCACAGGGAGTTTTGAGTCTGCAGTTCATGGTGGATATCGAGGGTGGCAAGCGAAGCTTTCTTGACTTTCGGTTCGTGCCTTTCCTCCAGGAAGATGGCGAGGAAGATGACACAGACGATGCAGGATAGAAGTATCGTGGGTTATTGACCCCAAACCATGATAACCTAATAATGAATGACCCTTGCTCAACCTGCATGTCTTTCATACTTTCCAGATTAGTAGTTAACCGGTCTTGGCAGGCTAACTGCTGGTTTCGTGGTGAAACCGTATGGTAGACCCTCTTGGTCTGGTTCTCCCTTGATCTACTAACGGAATGCAAACCCTCACAGTCTGGAACACCCTACATAGAAGCCATCGCGATCGGAATGGTGGACCCAGCCTTTTCGCATCACTGCATCCATCAGTACCTCTAGCCAACTAACCATGTTGAAAAGGGGCCTGCTCCCGCCTGTTGTTGTTTGATTATATCCTCCAAGCATTTAAATTCTTTAATAATCCGCACGACCTGCTGAGCAGAGTGGCTGTCAATTCTTCATCATGAATCAATTCCGAGAGATCAATATCATTATTTCATCAAGACCCGACACCACTGGCACTGTTGCTGCAAAGAACAAGAGAAAATCTAACTGGTCTGGTTGTCTTTTCGCCCCTATCAAAACATGGGCGACAAGTATGTTCGGAAACAAGCCTGTATATATCGACATGGACGACGAGTCGGAACCGTTGCTTGATGAGAAGAGAAGACCCAGGACTACCCAGACGGTGTCAAGTTTTATGCGCAGAGCCGCATCGCGAACAATTATGAAATACAGCCGTCTCCCATGAATTTCACCACGAACAAACACTCGAACCAGCGACTACGGGCTTGATATACGAGAGCATATAGGAGGAAATAAAGCACACGGCAGGCCTGTTTGATGCTACGGGACTTCGCTATCGAACGATGGAGTCTGGTTATGACATGAATTACGAACGAGAGAGTGTGTTGTGTAAAAGGAACGCAATGAGTGATGTGAGCATGGTACAGGTGCCCCTTGTTTGAGATTATATGCACCATATTTCAGTTTAAGTATATTTAATAGATATCTGGTTGGCGATCAATATTTAAGTGGAAAGGCGGTTTCTCTAGTTTCAACTGGTGTGAGCTCTTTGCTTTTCTGTGATATCAGTTCCATGACTGTCTACACTGTATACCTACTTAGATAGAGGAAGCATTCACAGAGCGAGGGGCCAAAAAGCACACGCATGCTGGAGACTACATACTCTGCGCCGCCTGGACAACTTTTATCTTTGAGTGAAGCAACATCGGAATTTCTCAGCGTACTGGCAGGTAGGGAACTCTCTTGCGAACACGTTCCATTCAATAGAAGAGGTTCAACTTGCCACGCGTATAGTTTAAGGCACTTCCTTCTGCAGACAAAATTCGCATGGGACAAGAGACCCCTTATGAGGAGCCATGTACATGAGCGTAACCATCCGGTTTTTTACTTTACTGTTGTATTTAATGGATTTGAAAACATCAACCTGAAGGCTGGGGAGGATTTATGATGTATGAATTATCGGGCGTTTTGTGTACGAGTCCCCCACCCTCGCTGAGAGTAAAGCGGCGATGCAATAGATGTAACTCAACAACCTTGTTAGCTAAGGCAGTGGGAAGCGAGTATTCGAGCGAGATACGGTAGATATTTTCCCTTAATCCTCCAATGATCTGCTTTCTCAGTTGCCGCATCGTTTATAAGGGATACTATTGCAACTTCCCGCGGACATCATCGTGTGAGGTTCGCAAAACATTGTAGGGGCCCAAGGGTAACTCAAGATCTACTACTTCCGCCATATTCCTTCAGCATTGCCTCTACTACCCGAACATTTTCTTGCCAGTATCTCTCTGCTTCTGATGCGAGAAGGTTGTCAGGTCGCCACTCAGGCTTTAGGAACAGCCCAAACTTCATCCACTCGAGGAAAACCTGGGTGGGTTCACTCTCGTAAACAAGTTTCCACTTGGGAATGGCATCCCAGAAAGCCTGTCGGAGTTCGTCTACGCGATCGTATTCTTTGCCGAACCCGTTTGGAGCTTGTCTACGGAAGAACATTTCCAGGATGCGGTAGAGCGACCCAAATGGTGCAGAGGCGATGAACTCCCAATCAATAATGGCCTCGATGTTGGTATTGTCAAGACTAGACACAATGATGTTGTGAGGACCCATATCAGAATGCGTCAGGACCACGGGTGTTTTCTCCACGATTTGTGGGATGTTGTGCAGACTATTGGAGGCAAAGTCTTGGATGCGCGCAAGATACAGTGCCTTGTACTCATAAATCCCTTGCTGCTTCTCGAGAGCGACTAGTGATGAGTTGATATAAGCACAGAGGTATTCTCTTACGGAGGAGAATGGCCCGCCGAGACTGTGATGCCGATCTGGATCGATCCTGAGATTGAGCTCGCCGTTGACTAAATCAGCGACCACTTCTCCGATCATTTTTGGTTCTGGGAGCGGGATGTCCCAGCAGGCTTGGAAAGCGCGGGCAACTTTCGGGAGAAGGCTGCTCTTCTGCTTGTGAGATAAACTGGAGTATATGGAGGAGCACATCACGCCCGGTATTAGTTGGGTAATCTGCCTCCCCATGCCAGTTTCATCTTGTCGTTGCTTCTCGTGAGGAATAGGGTACACAGGGGGTACCGGCAGGAGTGCAGGGTCAACAGTTCTAGCGATATAGGACATCAAAGAGTCCATTGATGCGACATTCCCGTGGTGACGTAACTGAACGATATAAATCGAATCAGTGCTCTCCTTTACTGTCACTTTGTACGAAATGCTGAGGGCACCGTCGGTGAATCTTTCCCATGATGACAAGTGCTGGCCAGTGGCAGATTGGATGGCCTCAGAAAGATCTTGTTTCGAGAGAACGATAGGAACTGGGGGAGATATTTCTTTTGATCGCCTATCGATCTTGATCAAATATCGATCAAGGGGCACAGGTGGTCCTTCGAACTCCTCCAAAGCAGCCGACCAGGTAAAATAGTCTGGAGTGGTGGCCATCAATGAATAGCCAACACCTTTACCTGCCGGGGAGCCCAGGGCACCAGACAAGGCGAAGGATACTATGGCAGCCGCGGCCTCATCTTGTGTGAGGAGGTTCGTTGCCATGATTTTGCACGAGTATTCGAAGTTGTTTAGATAGTGGCAGGATGAGATAATATGAAGCTTCCACGACAAAGAACAATAGACCTCGAGGTAACAACGGTTGAACGAATGGTACTATCACGTAAGCAACAGTGATTCGATGTGCCATGAGAAGTAAGTTGACAAACATGCCTGATTCAAAAATCTGACTTGATGATGTTTAACAGCCTCTAAAGCAGTGGGAAGCATTTGATAGGATGGTGAGAACTGCTCAGCTTCGTGACCAGTTCATTGGCCCTGGCTCAGACTCACCAACATATCAATCAGTATACAGGGTGGAGAAGGCTCGATCTCTCCCCTAACATTAAACTTTCTATTACTTAGCAAATGAGGTCCTCCATAGGCACAGCGCAATCTTGCTCCGGGTTCCTGCATGCACTGGCATAAGCGACGGAGTTGTATCTTCTGGTTTCCCTCGAGTTACCCATAAGATTTAGCGGCAGATCGGAGTCTGGTCTAGATCGGCCGATCAATTAAGCTCAGTTGACAGATCGGGCACTAAATAATCTCCAGCAGGTACTACAAGCAAAGGTAGTAGTTATCTCCGAGGTGAGACCCGGGCTGCATATGAACATCTTCATCGCAGCCTCCAGACATCGGAACTCTGCATTATGGCCTGAAGCGCGAGCCCTGAGCCGAGAGCATATGGGCGCTTGTAAATGGATGCATGTCTTGGTAATGAACCTACCTCTTTATTACTTCTCGCAATACTGGCGGTGATGCGGCTTCTTGCATAAAGGATTGGCCATATGATTGTCTCAGGATGGAACAGCTTCCGTTAGGATAGCGGTAAGAATTAGTGATTGCAATACCTCTTGTCCAATAAATTCGCATAAAGAGAAGAGGATTTGATGGCGGTGACTGACATGAATGAGTGGCGTATATGTACTAAGGCAGGTACTAGGGAGACCAAGGTAGTGGGAGTCGTTCCTGCCTACGATTCAAAGTCTATTCTTTCCTCCTGCATACCAAGGTACCAAGGCACCAAGGCATCGAGGCATCGAGGCATCAACGGATACCAACATCGACATGTCATGTCGTGCGGGCCTTTCTGTCGGGTTCACTTGACCCAATTACTGGGCCATGAATCGAACCGAGAACCAGTTCTGGAGTATTCGGTGGTTGATGAGTTGTCGCACAAACTGGATACGATGACCGGGTCTCGACATCTGATATAAGACATGTTGTTTCTTGCAGGCCTGAATCGAGAGCCCCGAATAGCCTCAGCCACTTTCAATCAATAACCAATCAACACCCTTGAGGCACGTTGCCTATTGACGGAAGTTGGCTTGCTTTCAGCATGTCACTCCACAACACCATGTTGATGATGAGTTCAAGGACTCAATGACCCAAGGACCATCATACGAGTTCCTAAGGAATGATTTCCCCGAGTTCGTCCCACCGTCTTCGTGATTGAATATATATTCTTGAGACAATCCCGCAATGTTTTACTGTTTACTTGTTTGCAGGCTAAAAACGCTTCTTAATTCCGCTTTCGGGTCCGTTGAACTTTGGGTCCATCTAACGAAGCCTCTAATCCGGCGATCAGGAATGACAGTGTTTCCACTCCAAAGAGACCATATACTTGACGTACTTTCTCGATAAACTCTCTTTTCAACGCACTTTATTTTTCGTTTCTTATTCCAGAGTTATGTGAAACGGTTTCTCGAATTCTTTTCGTTTTATTTGTTGCATCGCCAGGCCTTCTGCTGGCCAGTCAAAATGCCTGGCTTAATACGGCGACTTATAACTCCTCAACGGTCACAGCAAAAGACTCGACAACAGCCGCAACAAAATCGTGATGGCGGCGATCTTAGCGACTCGTGTGAGGACTTGACTTCCTGCTGTGCCAAGAAGTCTACACAAAGGAGGACCAACACCGCAAAGTCACGTCTTCCTGTGCCAAAGAAAAGCTCGTCCATACCAACTCCAGTTACTATTCAAAGACTGCCCGAGATTCATCGTGTTGCCAATCCAGTTCCAGTCCCTGCTCTGCCAACTCCTCGCTTAAGAGCTCCATCCGTCAGCTCTTCTCGCTTTGAAGGACGAAATGCAGCCCTTGAGGCCCTCACAGGCAGTGATGCAACCAACAGAGGGCCGGCATATGTTCTTTGTCCGGTTGAGCACGGGCAATCCCACCCACATTCCTACCACCAGTCCCATTCCTCCCAATCTTCGCGGTACCTGCGCCCCCCTCGTTCTAGGAATGGCAACTATAGTTCTGTCAATGACAGTAGCTCACACCATGAGAGGGTCTCGCCCGAGGCTTCGATTCTTTCTTTGTCGGACCATGGCGCTGACGTTTACGAGCCCGAGCCAACCAGCTGGCAGCCTGACCAGCCTGTGTACGACGGTCAAAGCCTTGGCTCGTCATCAGACAGCGTTGACCGTCTATTTCGTGAGACCGATGAGGCATTCAAAGCATTAGGCTCTGCACTTAGAGAGACGCAGCGTGCATCGCAGTTGTCAAATCTACCTCCGCCACCATCACCACCTGGAATACCTACACAGCACAAACATTCCAAATCCATGCCTCTACCAGCAGGCTTTCAAAAGCATTCGAGATGGAGAGGCGAGGAATCATCCTCCATTTCCTCCCACCGATCATCTCCAGACAGACGAGCATCGGTGGTCAAGAAACCTCAAAGGAAGAAGCAGAGTTTTGTTGGACAATCCTTTTCCAAGGCAGCGACCCTCACTCCACGATGGACCTTATCGGAGAATATGACGGATATTCTAACCGGCCAGCGTTTCAGGCGCATCGAGGCTGATGAGATGCTCACACCCGATCGCATCGAGGCGCTGCGAAGAAAAAGAGAAGCGGCGCAACAACTCGACGACGAACGTGAAGAGGAGCGTGCTAGAGAGCGGCACTCAATCGATTCGATCCGAAGTGAGGCTTCAGACAACTCCGAGACAGATGTCGAGCCATTTCATCTCGACGAATTGGCATCCCGAATAAGAGCTAGACAGGCTGCAGAAAACACGGCTGCTTCAGTCGAACCAGCACTCTTAACTCCAGAGCTGACACCTGATCTGGATTCCTTCCCTCTGGATATCTTGAAAAACAAGCCTGTGGTGGAAGACAATGAATCTATTCGGAGTGTCCAGGATAAGAGCGAAGCTTCGCCAGATACCTCTCCTCAACTTCCAGTCAAAAACCCGGCGCGACTTGGCACAGAAACTGTTGACTTACTACCATCAATACCGGAGGTTCTGGGAGATGTGGCAGCCAAGTTACAACCCAAGCCACCGAGTGATGACCCAGCCGCTGACCCTCCTAAGCCGGGCATTGAGGAGACCGATGAATACTATTACTTGAAGAGCACACCTTATACACTCACAAAACCTTCCTTCCGTCATGGACCCATCACCTTGGCCAAGGCTGAAGTAGAAAAAGGAATAAACAAGATGGACGACACACTGGACTGGACAGCATTCCAGATGGCTATCCTAGGAGGAGCCGGAGATTTATTACAAGACATGTCCGCCGACGAGGACACTAAACAGGTGGAAGAAATCACGTCATGGTTCGATACATTTGGTTTTGAGACATACGGGGCGCTGATACCTGGAGATGTGCCTGAGACTGAGCCTGAGCCTGAGCCAGAAGCCGAGCCAGCTCATGTGCATGCGCATGCGACACCATCGTTACGGTCATCATCCCATAGCACTTTCTCGTCAACGCCTTCTACCATCGACACAGAAGTTGACCTTCCGATCCCGGTGGGTGCTGAGTTTCCCTCCGGGTTCTGGAACGCCCCGGCGCCCGGTCAGGATCTGGACAAAGCTAAGTTTTTCAACAGTACAGGGCTAAAACGATGGGTGGGCGAGGGACGCCCCAAACGCCCGACTTCACACAGCGAGGACGAGGAAAGCCTACCACCGAGCCCGATGATGCCTCTCGTGGTTCATATGAGCGTTGGCGAAGCCGATATTCCGGATACGGTGCCGATGGGTTATAACCTGCATCACGACCTGGGTGACTTTTTGAAATGGGAGGCGGAAAATGTGTATGCTTCTGGGTTTAGCAAGTCGCCTTGAGGGGGAATTGCGGTTGGTTCTTTTTGTTTTGGCTGATTGATACCTATGGTCTTATGAGTTGGGATGCTGATATACATCCCCTTCATGACATTTCATTTTTGACACTTCGTACTTTATACCTAGGCATTTGGAGCGCCTGCAGCATTTACCTATCAAACTAATATAGAACGATAGCAACGTTGATACGAAGTATCACGCATAGATGAATTAAAAGAATAGATGTTTGACGTTTAATGTTGCTGTTGACAGTGATAACTCACGTTAGAAGTCAAGTAAGGTTTCTTGGCAGGGGAAACATCGCTAAACCAATCAACATGACCACTGAATCATGCTTAACTCCACACTACCTATGTTTACATCTCACTTGTAGCACATCTCAACATCATCTCCAACACAAGAGATAAAAGAAACAGACCAAGCAAGACTTCTCACATACCAACCAAACCTTGAACACTCTTAACTCTCATCACTTCATCCTACAAAACCCGCGCAATATTTCTAACACCAAAACTTTTCTCCTCACAACAAAAGCTCTCTTTGTTCTCTCTCACTCCCAGCATCTCACTGCCTACTCAATCACATACAAAAAATCAAAATGCTCAGACGTCCCGCAACAACACTGCACATCACCTCAGAAGACGTTGCGTCCTACGAAGACCGACGCGCCCGCGAGGCCCTTGTCGCAGCGCAACAGGCCCGTAGAGCTGCGGCCGTGGCGGCTGCCCAGCAGAGCCAGGCGGATATGGAGGGCGTGCATCAGGCGTTGCAGGAGAGGGAGAGGGATGATGATTTGAGGAGGGCTAGGGAGGACAGGATGGGTGTTTCCAGGAGGCGATGAGCAAGGGTATTGGGGAGAGGGCGTTGGGAACCAGGGAATGAAATGACTACTGTAAACCTTGAGACCACGGTTACGGTGTTGGTATGCTTTGTTGGAATTAATACTTTTATTCTTTTTGATACATATAAAAAACTGCTCTGTGTGAGCATCAACAATCCAGGTATTAAGCAAAGTTCGACTTTTTCCCAGGAGAGATAGATCCCTCCCCTGCAATATACTGTGAGAATACTATATACAATCGCATGCTTCTTTCAGCAGATATAGTATAATCTATCCCTTCCATGCAAGATATGCAAAAAACAACAGCACCATCCAAACCACACGCCACGCCGTGGTCCATAGCTCTCGGCCAATCACCCCAAGAGCTTTCTTACCACCGACGCGTTTATCCTGAACGCCTGTGCTGAAAACATTGTCGTCGAGATGGATGCGCGGCCCGCCTGCAGACCCCCAGCCCCAGCGCTTGTCGTTTCGTCCGCCGCGCCGAGCCTGCCATCGGCCTGATGTCTGGACGGGGGATGCGCTTCTCCCGTGGCGCGGTGCTGCGCGCGACGGGAAATGGTGTGCTGAAGTGCCGGAGGATGTCGTGTTGCGGTATGATGTAGCTTCGGGGGGGTCCATCTTGTCCTTGTATACGGGTAAAACACTTGAGGATGAATGTTTCTCGGGTTCGAGGGCAAAAGGGGTGAGGGAGAGTGCAGGAACGAGTGCTGCGCGGACGACTAGAAGGACGAGAGTTGCCACGCCGAAGACGATATACTCCATATAAGTGTGGATTTGGTTAGGCAAAAGACACATGTGTGTCTGGATCGTCTGCTCTGGTGTTCCAGGTAATGGTTTACCCTTGGAATCAACAGGGTTAAACATGCTGACCATAAGGAAGCCAGGCGTAGGCACACCCATTGCCATGCTCATACTCTTGACGGTGATTTCGCGGACGTTTTCCTTGGCGTCGGAGTGCACAACCTCACAGTAATCGTGATCGTCGCCTGAAAAGACATGCTTGATGTTTCCTATGCTCTTGACCAACTTGACCGAGTCAAGCTCGTTGAGAACATTTTGGTATTGATATCCCCCAACAATACTGAGGGCGTTCCGATTGTCTGGGAAAACAGGCTCCTTCTGGTCCTTGGGGGGTGTCGTCGGCGGCCAGTGCTCTCGCTGAGGTCCGCAAGGTGTTCCAGGAGCTCGGTATAGCGGAACATGCGTAAGAAGAATCGTGGGAAACTCAGGACCATCGCCCTTGTCTGCTTCGGCACTCTTGCCCCAAGTTGGCTTCGACCTATCCAACTCCTCAACATTATGAGGATATCGTAGACCTCCTTTGAGGTCGTAGTAATGGCGCAATTCCTCCTCGACTGCCTTTCGCTTCAATGTCTTGACACCGTCCAGAAACTCATTCACAGGACCGAAGATGGGCTTCAGATCGTGCTTATTCTTGTACTCTGAGGTATCAGCGCTCAGAGAGACTGAATCGACGGAAACGATGGTGTGGTTTCCGATAACGTCGACGCGGTTAACATCACCAAAGAATGCCTCGAATCGATCTCGAACAGAAGTTTGGACCTGCGCACCGAAGCCCAAGTCATGGTTTCCGGGCAGACTGGCCACTAGTTTTCGCCCACGCTGCCAGGATCCAGGCACTTCGCCTCCGTCGTTGAAGTGCTTGAAGAAGATATCTCCAAATCTCTGGTACTCTTGCAACCAAAAGTCCTCGCCGTAGGTATTGTGCCACGACTCGACCAGCTTCTTTTCATCTTTGGAACGACCCCGCCCCCATTTCGGATCGACGAATTTGCCCTCGCGCGTCTTCCACTCTCGACCGCCGTCGAATAAGTCGCCCAGGAAGAATAAACTGTCGGGGTGTAGACGGCTCTGCATCGCTCGGTAGCCTCGTCGTAGGTAATTATCGGTTATGAGAACTGTCAGAGGGTTGAGAGGCCAGGGACGGCCAGGGTAGGAATGCGGATCGATGATTTGAGGATCGGCGACGAAGACGAGGTGGTGAGGTTTCGCATCTTTGGGCTGTACACTGTCAGTCTTTGTCCCATTGTGTCTCAAAGCACGTATTCTTCAGAGTCAAACATACCCATTTCTCCCAATGATCCCAGTCACAACTTGCGACTTTGCTATTAAACACCCATCTCTCTCCATATAGCAGTACCATGAGCCAGAACAGTACCAACAAGTGAGGAAAGCTCAACAATCGTCTTGAAGTCAGATTCCGCTGTAACCGTCGCATAACTCGTTCGCCTGTTCTTAAAGCCATGCGCTTTCCTGGACCGGCGGCCCATATTCTTAGCTGGTGCACCGCGTGCTGTGCGTTGACTGATAACACATGGCCTATTGACTGAAGGTTCCTTGGGATCTTGGAACTGGTACGATACTGATATGGGCGCGACATGATGGCGCCATGCCCTAGAATGCGCAAACAAGAGGCTGATTTCGTAGCGTATGTCTCTGTTGTATCGTGCTTTGTTCAGAATATGGTTGTATGTTCGTCGTCGATGTGGCCTACAGGCGTTGATCGGCAGTTCAAGGGACAAGGAGACCCCTTGATATTGAAGCGAATGACGATGTTTCAGTGACCAAGACTAGTCTCGTCCCGTGCACTTTTTAATATCGGGTCCGTATCGTTAAATTCGCCGTATTCTCGTGTTCAATGTCGCACAATGTCACCAAAATGGTGAATAATTTACAGAAAAAAGAGCGTGTTGAAGTTGAACTTGTCATCTCCTCACAAAGAAACGAATACATACGTAGCTTTGAGCTGATGCTTCAACGTGATTCGCCAACCTTTTTTTTTTAAGAACCCTCCCGCGCCTGCAGGATGAATTCCGGGGGTCGGATTGGAGCGGGATTAGCACTGGATGCCCCCCGCTATTCAGGGGTTTTAGCGGCGATAAACTACATCGTTTCAGGGGCAAGAAAACGGAAAGTCTGCCGACCTATACATATTCTTGGTTCATTCATCATATCATGGTGAAGATGAAGGTGAAGAGTATTAAAGAGACAAACGCTCATATTTCATTCATATTTTGAACCAAAATTATACACGCCTGCTTTTGAGACGGCCGTATGTACTAAAAGCTAGATTTGTCCCACGAGATCAACCATCTCTATCCGTAAATATCTCCAAAACTCCATCCGAATGCCAGTAGGCATATAATCAAGTCATATGCAAAACCATATGTAGAAAAATCCAAAAACACGCAGGTAGATAGTCCTTCTTAGACTTATCTTACGCGATAAACATCAATGTCATCATCGTCGTCTTCACTATAATCGTCATCCTCTGGTGGAGGGCGGTTCTTCGCCTTCTTGCGGAAGCTGAGAAGTCTCTTGAACCCAGTTGGCTCAGGAGCTTCTGCGGCTCCAGCCTGAGCCATCTCTGGGTCCTGCTCTGGAACGGCTCCCGCGTCATTCTCGTTCTCATTTTCGTAGTCATAAAAGAGCTTTGGCACCAAAAGTCGGTATGGCTTGGTGATGCCGGCAGGGTCCTTGGGGTTGATCTCGACATTCAGGGTGATGTCCAGTCCACCCTCGAGATCAACGTTGTACTTGTCTGCCTGCTTCTTCTGCTTCGTTGAAAGGCCGGTAGGTGTCCTGTAAAAGTCTCCAGGACGAGGCATAGGCGGCATATGGCCTACAGCCTCTCGCGAGTGTGACATGGCTCGCGATCCAACAGTTTGGGCTCGCTGAAGTGGTCGGGCCGCCATAAAGTATGAGTCGTCACCCTCGGTGTACTCATCGTATGCGGCACCACCTCGCATGCCCGAAGGGGCAGGGTCTCCACGGCGAGGGGACAGAGGCTCCTCGTAGTAGTCCGGATCATCATAGTAAGGGTCTTCCCATTCGCCGTTCATGCCACCATCATCAGCAGCACGACGCTGACTGGGTCGTCGAATGAAGCTGAAGAAGCCGGCCTTTTTACCTTCAGGAGCTTGGTCGACAGACATGGATCGCTGAAGCTTGGCTGCGGGAGGACGTTCAGAACTTGTCGAGTTGCGTCGCGACAAGCTGCGGAACAGACCACCGCCTCCTCGCGTGACTGGGGGTCGGGATCCGCCACGAACAGTCTCTCTGCTAAAGTCGGGCCGAGTATCGGAAGATGTAGACTTGCTCCTGGAGAGTGACAACCTTCGGAGAAGGCCACCCTTGGGAGGAGGGCTTGAGCTTCTTCCATCAGACCCAGGAGGTGTAGGTGGCGGCGTGGTACCGGGCTGCCACTCACGGATAGCACACCAGTTCCGGTGAGGGAGAAGATGCTTGTTGTTTCTTGGCTTGCCATCAACTCCGTGCTGGAAGAGGGGAATCATGTCTTCGTCAGTCTGCTTATCAAAGTGGTGCACCTTGTTTCTCTTGTTCAGCACATCAGCCATCAGATCAGGGGGTGGTGTGTTGGCGATGGCTGATGAGATAATGTTGGGCATGTATCGCGGGTCCTTGTGCTTGGCAAGTCCAAGCTTGGGGTTGGAGTAAAATTGTCCAACAGCGGCAAGGTGAACGTCACCACTGAGGATGGTGACTCGAAGAGACTTGTCAATGGCAAGATCTTGCAAGTCTTCAATCACGACAGATCGCTCCTGCTTGTGGCTCTTGGCAGTCCAGTGGTCGTTGAGATCATCCAAGACTTCAACACCGCCATCGATGTTGTTGAGGGCCTTGCCCAAGACACCGGTGCGTCCAAGTGCCTTGACAGGATCCATAAGTCTGGAGGTCAAGCTAGTAACAAGTCAGTTTCATGCTTATCAATATCATCATAAATCACTTACATATTCTCCAGCCACACCAATCTGGGATAGGCAATAGGAATACCCAAGAGCACCAGCAGATGCTCAACCTGACCACGTCGGACCTCAGCGTAGAGACGGTTCATGATCTTCTCCCACGACTTATCCGAGACAACGTCATGCTCCGTCCTTTCTGTGCGGCAATCGACAGCGAGAAGTCCAACCTTTGAGCCAACAGACAAGAACAGACTGCGACCAAGCTCATTGATGTATGGGCCGGGCTCGTTGCCAAGGATCCAGCTTGGTTCGGTGTTTTCCAGCTCAGTCATAATAGACTGGTGTTGGAACAGCATATAGTACTTGTGCGCGACAGCACCCAGACCGCTCATGATTGGGGATTTCATGTCGTGGTGAGGGTACGAACCATATCCATCAAAGATATCATGGTCATCCCACATGTTGACCATGGGAATCTGTGAGTTGGCGAGACCAAACAGACCTTGAGAGAACCACATGCAGTACCTCTCCAGGTAAAAGGTTTCCAGCTCATTTTGCATCTCAGGGGTGAGAGCCGCAGTGTGCTTGTGGACAGGGTTGCGAATGTTGAGCCACTCCTTGAAAAGGCTGCATTCCTTTGAAACACAGTCGTTGTAGATCTGGTCACCACCTCCAATCATAAGATGGAAAGGTCGAGATTGGTGGTTGTTCAGCACATCGCGCCACATAGGGTCAGGTCCACTGAGCTCATCGGGCTTCACACTCGAGCTGAATCCGTTACAGCTGTGGAACATCATGTTCATCGTCTCGCCCTTGGCAGGGACCCAGAAGCCTGTAGCGGGGCCACGGTTGATACGGTAGGCAATGCGCTGCTGGTTCTCGCGCAGCTCAACCTCGATGTTGAAGCGCCAGAAAGTGCATCCACGCTCAGCGTGAAGTCTGAAACCTCTGATGTCCTTGTACTTCTGGACCTTCTCGCCGTCAGCGCCTGCCCGTTTTCTGCGGTTAGAAAATGAGCCGGGCAGTTCAGCTGGGCCATCGGGACCAGGAAGCTCAAGCGGGGTGATGGTTTGCTCAAAGAGTCCTGCATCAGTCTCGTCACGAGAAAGGTCTTTTGACTCCTCCAGATGCTCTACAGGGCGCACATAGAGGGTTTCTCCTCTACGGCCAACCTTGGGGTGGCCAGCGATGGGGTCGATGAACTCAGGAGAAAGATCTCCCTTGATAGCATGAGGAGGGGCTGGTAGCAGGTCGAGACTTTGAACAAAGAGTCGCAGAGTGGGCGCGATGTCATATGAAGAGTCAGAATCCTGAGTGACAATCATAATGCTGCCGCGCCACATTTCTCGCTCAGCCAGGTTGCCAGCTCTATTGGGGACCTTCTCGCGCTTGATTCCGCAATATCTCAAAAGGGGACCACACTTCATGAAAAGCGGAGGCTTAAAGCGAGTAGGGGCTGAAGTCGGGTTAGCACCGTTAGATTCAACTGTAGGATCTGTAAACTTACTCTGCTCATCATACTCGCCATCGAAAGCCTCGGCGTTTCGTGGCGCAGAGAAGCTCTTCCTCTTGTCCTGCTCCCACCAGGCCTGGTGCGCGTCTGACTCAGCAACAGGACCATCTTGAATATCCAAGTAGCTTCCAGACAAGGTACCAACAGTTCCCTTCCTCCACTCATCTAGCCATTGAGGTGGAAGGTAAAGGCCATCACCAGGAACCATCTCTTCTGGACGCTTGAATACCATATTTGAAACGTGATGTCCTTCAGAGCTTTCAGAAGAAAAGCTGTCTGCTCGGTCGGCTTTCCTGAGGACAGCGGCCTGGTTCTGAGCCTGAAATCCATCATCGTCCTTTCTGCCAAGCAGCCTGGTGCCAATGGACTTGGTGCGTTGGGGAGGCGGGATGAACTCATCCTCATCGGCATACTGAACCCTAGGGGCAGGATCAGTAACGCGTCTCCTGATGCCTTGGTTGTCGCCAGGCATAGGCATTTGTTGACGGGTCGGTATGAATTCAATCGGCGCATCTGTGGTCTGTGGAGGGTTAGGAGGAAGCTCCTTCTCTCTAGTGAAGCGGTCATTAAGTTCTTGAGTAACTTCCCGGGTGTTCTGTCGGGTAGGAAGTTCTTGGGGAATCTGTCGAGTGGGAAGTAGGTCATCTTGGTCGTCATAATAATAATCATCATCAAACTGGTGGCAGTATTTTGAAATGGGGGGTCCAGCAGGAGCGCGCCTCTCCGACATCACCCTGCGAGGATAGTTAAGTTCAGGTGGAGGTGGTTTCCTGAGCTTGTTGCTGCCACTTCTCGTCAGAGAGAATCCACTGCTTTGCGCAGGTGGCTGAACTGGTTGGGTCTGCGGCATTGGCATTGGCATTGGCGCAGCTTGCTCAGGAAGTTGTGGGTTATCTCGAGCCGCTCGTTCGCGGAAACTCAGGTTGCGCTGAGGAATACCAGAGGCTGGCTCAACGGTTCTGGGAACGGCTGATTGAGGTTCCATGTGCATGGGCGCAGGGTCAACTTCTTCTGGTTGTCGCAATGCGCCTGATGCAAAAGGAATGTCATCTGCTGGCCGGTGCGCAACAGAACTGCGTCGGCGATGCGAATGCCCTCTTTGCACAGTGACCTGAGGAGGTAGCTCCTGGTACACAAACGGAGAAGCAGTCTCTTCTCTGGGCGCATTCTGCGGTGGAATGTCTTGGTAGGTGTCTTGTGGAACATCGCGTTGTGTATCTCTTTGAGCCTCTCTTGGTACTTCTCTGGAGTAGTTTTGGGAAGCATCTCTGTGCGCCGAAGGCTGTCCAGCTGAAAAGAAGGCTCCGCCGCCTGACGGACGCCTCTCGCTATATGTGATGGAGGGTTTTCGTTCTTGCGACTGTTGCACTTGCGGGCCGCTTGCGGGTTGCTTTCCGGCTTTCATGGCCTGTTGTCTTGCTCTGGCGCGTTTTTCGGCGGCTTCTACTCGGGCGCGCTTTTCCTCCTTGGTCATACTATCGAGCGTCAACTCTAGCCTTTGGAGGGGTGATCGGTCGTCTGCGTACGCTTTTTGACGTTTTGATGACCCGCCTGTTGTTCTCCTAGGCAATTGATCGTATGCGCTGGCGCTCGAACCTCGTCTTGAGAAATCATCTTGGCCTTGGTCATATCTTTGACCTCCGGTCCTCTGGGAGGAGCGTTGGTACTGGTCGTCTTCCATATCGTCGTCTTGTGGGTTAGGATCGGGAGCGGTGTGGGTATTAGAGGGACCGCCGTTACCGTACGGATGGCGATAGTTCGCAGGAGGACCACGAGGAGCGTCTGGGGCAGGCGACAATGGCTCGTCGTCGTAGTCTTGCGGCTGCTGCTGTCGGGCGTTGTAGCGCGGTTTTGAAGACTCTCCAGCAGTGATGTCTCGGCGGTATGAAGATGGTCTGGGAGCTAGACCTTGAGGAGCGAAACCAGGAGTGGTAGGAGAATCATAAGGACTGAAGGTAGATTCAGAAAGAGCTTCAGTGCCCTGGGTTTGTGAAGAAGCACGGTTCGGATTCGATTTGCGAACTGGGGCAGCTTCGAGCGAAGATCTACGGTCAGCATTATAGGTATAGTTGTCCGACTCAGACCTGCGGCGGCCATGGCCCTGGGCGACTTTGGGCCCGGGCAACTGGCCCCAGTATGGCGTAGACATTTCTGATTCGATCTTGAGGCTGACGGGCTGGAAGAAACAACGAGCGGTGTGATTGGGCCAACACGTTGGAGGCAAAAGACGATGGATTTCAAGCGTTGAATCGCACGTTTGGAGGCGGGTAAAAAGATAAAAGTGAGACCTTGGCCTTGGCCTTGTTCAGGCTTGGGAAGGGAAGCGAACGAAGCGAAGCTTGGGAACCGATCAGGCGCTAGCCGATTGAATGGCAGCCCAGCCTAGTCAGTAGGTAGCTTAGGTAGCGGGTCCCTTTACTTGTTCTAGGGCTCCTGCAAGCTACCGGACTAGTAGTCTAATGCTGTGCAGAATTGGAGGTGAGGAGTTTAGAAGAAGAGTTTTTCTTGCGGTCTGCAGGGACCAGAGCAAAGCATTGGGAGAAGAAGGTTATGAGGTTTCATTCATGGGCCGATACGAACGATAACGCAGCTCAAAAGCTGGGAACTGGCATCATCTGCCTTGGCTGGCCTTGCCGCGGCAGGACAGGGATTATGAGCCTCTAAACTCGTTAAAGAGCTATTTACATCCTGGAAGCTAAGCTTTTTACCTTAACCCATGCTCATCTTTTGTTCCCAGCCTCGACGTTATCTCGAATCGATTATCCCAGAGTGAGGTTCGGGGTTGATATCTCCCCATATTACACTTTGCCCGAGGATAGTCACATCAGAAAAGTGATATAGGGGTAATTGAATCAGCTAGCAAGGATATCAAACTTGATATATCTTGCCGATTACAGTTTTTACCTCGTCGAGTTGAGGCTGGGGGATGGCTGGGGGCGGGGTGTCACCTTGTCTCTCACCCTTGAAGCTCTTAAAAGACGGGTGGCTGGCAACGGGAGACACGGGACGGATCCGGAGGAAGCAAGACACTTTAACGGGAGGCTGAAAGGCTAAGACTATTGTTCTTTTTGTTGGCAATTTATTGTTGATGCTATTTCCAACTTGCAATGAGTATCGCCATCGAAATAGACCGCAGTTGTTTCTCAATTGATATGCCAATTAAAGTTGACAAAGTCATACTTAGATCGGTAGCTCCCGAACAAGTTTGGTCCCTTAACAAATTGAAACACATTAAAACACCGTTGGTGTGCGGGCGGACGGGATGGCCCGATTAAACTTTGTCTTGCTGTAAGTTGTAAGCTGTATCTGTAGCCTCAACTAATACGGATTGTGAAAGGCATTATTCAACTACTTTTGCATCTCAACCCCCTTCTATAGTTTGCACTTCCTCATCTGGCAAACCGTCATTTCCTGCATATTATCGAGTACCTACCTGGGTATAGTAGCACAAGCTAACCTCGCAAACGCAATACCCAACCTCTCTCGATCAAAGCCACGCGGCAGTTGACTACTGCACGCCATTACCCGTTCCCAGCAATTGATTGATGGGAATCGTGATTTCTTCTGCAAGGTACCTCGTGGATTTCTCGTATTCTCCGTTCTTTGTCTCTCGAGCGTTTCATTATAATGCTGGTGTTATCACTGGAAGCTCGGTGGTTGGTTATGTTTTAGTTTTGATATGCATGGCTGCAGTTATCAGTCCGCTTGTGATTTTGGAAGTACGGTGGGCTTTCCGTGGTAACTGATTTGTCGATTGTGAAAGCGTAGTAAGCAGCCACATTCTCGAGTAAACTCAATATTTCGTATGAAGTCGGCTCTTTAAGGATTTCTAATCTTAGAAACAGGAACAACAGTCTGGCGATGGTACGTAGGCTAGGTATTGGGTTTGCAAAGAGGGAATGGGTCAATACGGCCATGTTATGTTCGAATGGCTGAATGTGAATATGGTTTTACAAGCATCTCAAGGTATTATACATACATGCAATTCCATCATACTAATCACCAACGACTTGATTACTTCATCGCCATCTCTGCATTATGAATTAACATACCAACAACGCACCAGGGAGGTCTGATCGGACACATCGGGTAACTTAATCTTGGCCTGAGGTGCTCTCCATTCTACCGGGTGTTAATTACACTCGAGTCAGTCAAGAGTAAGCGAGCAGTCTCCAACGTCATTTTCCAGAATAGGCGAGCAAAACGAGGCTTGAACCACTAATGCATCGCGACTTGATGATCAGGGGCCATCTCTTTATAGTCCACTCGCAAGTAGAAAGACCCATAGAATCAGTAAAGCATGGCTTGATAGCATCCATAAACCTCTGTTTCTGCAATGATGCGCAGGTTCATTCCAAAATTGATGAATAAGATAGTCCCAGGTTCACAGGTGGGATACCTTGGTACATCTTGAAGCTCAATTGAGCATGAGTATGAGGGTTGAATCAAGAGAACTCAGAAGCTGCCACAGTCAGGATACTTTCTAGAACCTAGATCTGCTAATCCAAGACAAGAGATATCGGTGTGCAACTTCAACGAGGGGAGGTTACATCGATGAGGGTCTTGAACGAGTTACGTACATTCAGGTGGTGTCATGATGTGCACCACTTCTACTAATCTTATCTGATCATCAAGATCAGACCCGCCTTTTCATGTTGCATTTCCTCGCTCTGGTCACATATACAGTAACAAATCCCTCATCAAGGTTTGACCACAATAGCCCTGGGTTACGAACTCGACCAAAAAGATCATATTAACGCACTAAAACTGTCGAGATCACCAAAAAGTAAACTGATGGGCACTGAGAGACGTTGCTCCCGCCAGGGCTTGAACCTGAGACCTTCGCATCACTGAATATTCAGATTGAAGTATTAGTACGACGCTCTAACCAACTGAGCTACGGAAGCCGATCAGCTTATGGCGGTGATTCGCTGTTGCTGTGACGGCTGCGAAATTGGGATATCAAATCCGAACGTGGGTGGGTTGACTTTGGAGAAAACTTACCCTGCAGAGCTACCTCCAAGCATCAAAAACTCCAGAGCTCAGAAACGGAAATGGAACTTGTTGTTAGTCCAGAATGTTATTAATTACCTAGCTCTACGTTCCTTCCTTCCTTTCTTTCTTTCTGCTTTTGGAAACTTGCGGTGAGCTTCCTGGCAATTCTATCACGTCCTACGATTTGATATTTGGTCTGCTTCAAGTCACGATGAAAGAGCAAAACAAAAGGTCGATTATTGCTCAGAATACTGTATTCACTCGATTGGAATAACTAAAGCTATCACGATCAACTCCTAACAACTACCGAAACGCCATTACCCAATTCTCCTTACTAACCAATCGGTTAAGAAACAAGGAAACAACCCCCACGCACCCATAACCATCTCTTGAGGTCCCACTACCCTCCCGGAGACTTCCTATGACATGACCCCATCCTGTCGTAGCGACTGCAACCGTTGCTGCAACATCTGCCATGCTTGCTGACCCGACGTGGTAAACGTAACCAGCGCCCAAATAAATGCAACCAGCATGATGGCTTTGGCAGTATTCTGTGGCACGCAGTTGTGGTCCCGGACCTTCTGGATGTAGTCCGGGAGACTCATATATGCCCTCTGCTCATCATGCTCCAGCTTGAACCCCTCATAAAATACCACAGAGGGTTTCATTATCGTGTACGAGGTGACGCCCCTGGCGCGCACCACTTTTGGGAGAGGCTTGTGACGAACCATTTTCGGCGTCACAGTGATCTTGACCCTGGGAGCAGACTTGACTTGTCTGGGCTGGGGTTTGGAGCTGCCCGATCCCGCGACAAGCATTTGGTACTGCCTGGCTATCTCCATTGAGGCTTCGTGTGCCTTGGCTGTTTCCTTTGAAGCTTCGTATGCCTCGTGGCAGTTGTTGGTGGGTTCAATCGAGAATGGCTCCCCAGGGATATTCCAGTCAATCGAGACGACGGCTGGCGACATGCGTATGCACACACTAATCCAACCTGCATATGCAAAAATATCATGCAGTGACTGGTATAGTTGTGTTGTTGTGATGGGCTTGGAGATAGCAGTCTTTTGCACGTACTCGTGGAGAGGAAGCAACATGGCCAAAGTCTGAGTGCACAGCTTGTCAACCTCCTGCCAAAAGAGAGGAGGCATCCCGTTATTCTTTCGGAGCCATGCTCTGGAGGTGTGTGAGAGAACGGCGCTGCGTTCGAATCCTGAGTCAATGTCAGCATGATGCTCAATAAGTGCTGTGTTGATTTACACACCTTCTGCATTGATGAGTTCTGTATCAGAATTCTTGAGTGTCTCAATATGCTTCGGATCAGCTCCAAATAGCAGCGGCGAGAAGATCTTCTGGTCAAAGATTTTGAAGATGATGGCAGCAATCAGGTTGATTCTCTCGTCTCCGTCACGGAGAAGCCTCTCCCATTTCCCTGAGCGGGCATCCGGATGAGCCACAAGCTCAACGTGTTTGAGGAATTCCTCCGGGTACTCTATCAACCAGGGAGACATCCGGATTGGCCCAGTTTTACCACCAGGAAAGAAGGCCATTTGGGCAAGGACAAAAACTTCGACATTGAGGTTGCTAAGAAATAATTCGTACCGTTCGTCGGGAAAGTCTTGATTCAGTTGTTTAAAGTCAAGACCCCGGCGGGTAGGCTTGTAAGATCGTAACTCGTTCATTCTGGCGTGAGACATAAAGCACAGAATAACAAGTGCGTCGTATCAAATAGGCGTTTTGTCGCAAAATGCAGCTGCGCTAGCAGGTCCAGAATAAGAGAATATATAAAACAATTAAACAAAAGGACTGGGTATAAACGAGGGACAGAAAACAGGGAACAAAACAAGAGTTGGTGTTGGGTATTTATCGGAAAGAGGACGCCCTGAAAGACGATGAATTGGATCCTCCAGGAAGGGCAGCAAAAAAGGTGAAGCCAGAGCTGATGGTGAAGAGAGAATTGCTTCTGGTCTTACTCTTGGGGGCATTGTCCTTTGTCTTGTGGGCATCCTTCTCAAAGAAAGTGGCTCGAGTCTCGGGCTCCATGATGAATAGGTAATGTGGTACTAGACTTGAGAAAGCTATTGGTATAGGTAACAAAGAGATAGTTGAAGGTGGTGTGCCTGGGAGGGAAGCTTCTTTGTCTCGCCGGGAGATGGGCTTATTATAACTTGGTCTATATATGGAGAATACGGTACATTGGTTAGGTCGACATGAGGACCGACGAAAAGCATCGGCATGCCCACCCTGGTCAACCCACGGCTGATCGCGCAGGTCTCGGATCATGGCTCTTGAATGAGGGGCTTACAAGAGACCCAGACTAGAGGATCGTGAGGGTGTGAGTCGTGCTCTCATTCCAGAGTGGTTAACCAGTGCCTGAAGCTCGTGCATGAGAAGCTAGCGTGGGGACGTTGATGATCATCGGGGCAGGATCGTGGTGTAGAAAACGTGATGAAGCGGGTGCACACCAGTTGTCATTCAGTTTGTGGGACGAGTGATGTTTACAAACAACCAATAGAGGCAAGTAAAGTTCACGTTAAATCCCGCCCCTGGTAGACTAAGCCTGCTCTTGAATGGTGAGTGGTGAATTTAGGTGATGGTTTGAGGCTTAATCAGAGGCTTGGACACCTCACTTCAAGGGAGAAGTGACGCAGCAAATGCTCAAGTTGGCACAAGTTGGTCAGGAGGAAGCAGCTGACTGGATGAAAGGAATTTTGTGAAACCGCCTTTTACCGTTTGTCCAAGTTGGGTTTCTGATTGTGTCTTTTTTCCTTTGTCCCTTGATTTAGCCAAATTGTAATTGGTGTTGGTTGTAGCTGTGCTGGCATTTGGGGAATGTCTGTCTAGATTCCAACCTGCATGGGAAATGGTGTGAGGCATGAACGACTCAAGAAACCAAGAAGCATGATTAACTGGTTGTAAGTGGAGTAGATGGGGTCCATGAAGTTGTAGCGAGTGATTACTTGGATAATTATATGACAGCGCATGCAAATGAGCACAGCACAGCATAGCAGCTTGACATTGGTGAGCTTCAAATTCACAACCTGACCTGACGTGGGCTTACTCCCGAGAAGCAAAAAATAGCTGTACTCCGTTGTGCTATACGTCCAAATCGAATCGGATATCCGCGTGACTGACAATACTGCGTCATATGCAGCTGAGTTGCATTAAATTCTGTAGTTAGTCTATCGAAGCCCAATTGACGCTAGTTGACGGAGTCAGGTTTGTAACTGTTTGTGGATATTCTATCTTCGCTTGTTGGTGGTTGCGGGTATCAGAAGCAAGCCTGGCTGAGTAAAGTAAAGCAAAGCAAAGTAAAAGAAATCAGGTGGAAGAAAGAAGGAAGACCCCTTGTGTTCCTGGTCTGGGTCTGTTCTCTGTCCCTTGCTTGGCAAATATGTCAATGAATGGATATGAAAGGAAATGACACCAAATCCCAGACGTACAGTTCAGATGGGAGGGACAAAGAGGATCTTCCTTGGCACGTGAACCTCATGTTGAAACCATAGAGTTTCAACTTTCGACTTTAGCCTCAGTTAATATTTGTTACTGACCCTTGCTGAATTGATGCAGATACCTGGTCGATAAGGAGCTTCTACGAGTATCGCTTGTCTGAAACGTTTAGAGATAGTCACAGGTCTAAATGGAAAAGAGAATGGAGCCTCAAATTCTAGGCATAAATAAGGCACCTCAAGGCATCAATAGCCCTCTTGGGAAGGAACTGAATGCTTTTACCAGTTTAGGTCACCACCTAATAATTTTTGACTTGCGCCTCGCGACACAAATCCTCTACGCACCTTCCGTGTCAAACGTCACTTTTTAGACTCTTTCCCTATCACTACAGCTCAAATCTTCGCGACTCTTGCCTGGTGCAAAGTTGCCAACAATTTTTTTAAAAAAGGAAGGAATTGCTCGAACCGTCTTCCCTCCTCGCCCCACTTCCGCACCGCTTGCCTCTGTCTTTGCCTCCGCTATCATTCCTCTAAATCTGCCCCGCGATCTTTCATCCGCGAAACCCTTCATCTTGCACATCGCTCGACGAGAAAACACACGACACGATGGCTGCCGTCGCAACAGAAGCCCCCAAGATGGACGAGCAGGTCGACCTCACCACCATCCCCGTCGACCCCGCTGGCAAGGAAGACTCTTCCGACGTCAAGGACGACAAGCCTGTTACTGTCTTCCACGACAAGGACAATTTCAACGTCAAGCACCCTCTCCAGAACAAGTGGACTCTTTGGTTCACCAAGCCCCCGAGCGGAAAGGTGTGATATACCACACTCTTATGGCAATTTTTTAGATACTAACATCAATTGCAGGGTGACAACTGGAACGATCTCCTCAAGGAGGTTATCACGTTCGACTCTGTTGAAGAGTTTTGGGGCGTCTATGTGAGTCCAGAACCAAAACTTGGTTTCCCCAACAAAATCCTAACATTTTCAGAACAACGTCGCGCCCGTCTCCGAACTCTCCCTCAAGTCCGACTACCACCTTTTCAAGGAAGGTGTCCGCCCTGAGTGGGAGGATCCCCAGAACAAGCATGGTGGCAAGTGGTCTTACCAGTATAAGGACAAGCGCAACATCGATATCGATCGTCTGTGGCTTCAGGTCATGATGGGCGCTATTGGCGAGACTCTTGAGAACGAAGATGATGGTGAAGTTATGGGTGTTGTTGTCAACGTCCGCAAGGCATTCTTCCGTATCGGCGTATGGACTCGCACCATAGGAAAGAGCATTCCCGGCCGAGGTGAAGGTGACGTTGCTGGCGGTAAGGGCCGTAGCGGGGAGAAGGGTAAGGAGATCCTCCTGTCTATCGGACGCCGCTTCAAGGAGGTCCTCGAGCTGCCTGCTTCCGAGCAAGTTGAGTTCTCTGGTCACACCGACAGTGCTCACTCTGGAAGTACGAGAGCCAAGGCCAAGCACGTCGTTTAAGAGCATGCGGCCTATTTACGCGAGGGCACGACGTTGATTTAGCACGATATCCGATAATGACCATTTCACGTTTCTGAACTTGACGCCGCTCACTCGGCGATTCGCAAAAGCTCGACGACTGGTTGATGATGAAGCGGCAGGGCAAGGTAGCTACCGGCTTGGACCATGGCATGGATATTTCCGGAATGGCCACAGCGTATCCTTGATTTCATTTGGTTCAGTATTTTACCGGCGTTGCTCAGGAGGGGCTGTTTCCCTAGTGGCATCACAAAGTATGAGGCCAGCCACCAGAGGAGGGAGAAAAATAGATTTGTACTTATCAGCAAAACCTGGTAGCTTCACACAAATTTCTGATAGCTTAAAACCAAATGCTATTAATTTGCCAAATCTTTCGATATAGAATAGTATTTATACAGTGACTACAGTTTTTCGTTCACATATTCTCTAGCTTTCGTCGCCGCTTATGTCGTCAGGAAAGATGGCTTTGACCAACTGTTTCTTGTTGATCTTGCCCATAGCATTTCGGGGGATTTGATCAACGAGCCTCATCACCTGGGGAATCTTATAACTTGCAAGACGTCCCTTGAGAGCTCGGCGCATATCGAGCGCAGACCACTTCTTAACAACGTCGGTATCTAGAACCAGCACAGCGCCGACCTTGTGACCCCATTGTCCGCCGGGCACAGCCACGACAGCCGCCTCGGCGACTTGAGGTAAGGACAGGAGTTCGCGCTCGACCTCTAGAGCGCTCACCTTTTCGCCGCCTGTCTTGATGATATCGGCAGATTTGCGGCCTTGAATGAAGTAAAGGGGGCCACGGTTCCATGGTTGGGCAGCATTGGCGGAGGGGACTGGTCGGCGGACTGCAACGTCGCCTGTCTTGAACCACTTCCCCTTACCGTCTTCGCCCTCGACGAACTCGCTCGCCGTTGCTGATGGGTTGCGCCAGTACTCGCGGAAGATGGTTGGTCCGCGAAGCTGGATTTCTCCAGAGCGTTCACGACCTTGCGCATCAACCTCTTCTCCCTCCTTGATAACGTCGTTAGTATCGACATCGACCAAACGAGCTTCGACAGATGGCAGCGGCCAGCCGACACTGGCATCTACACGATCGGAAAAGTCAAGTCCACAGCTCAGAGCCATACCAACCTCGGTCATGCCATAACGCTCGAGGAGGACGTTGCCATGACTGAGATCTTTCCAAGCAGTCTTGATAGGGGTTGGTAGAGCAGCGGAGCCAGAGATTGAAAGGCGCATGTTCTCTGGAGAAATGGCCTTGCGAGAAGCTTCTTGCATATCAGGGTGAAGACTCTTGTGTGAAGACAGGAGTTTGCTGTACACAGTGGGTACGACTGTGAAAAATGTGATCTTCTCTTTTGGCGTGGATGCGTCGTTGGACAGGAAGGGTGATGAGAAGCGCTTCCAGACGGCATCGGCGTTAAAGGGGAACATGAATTCAATCGTCGAGCCGGCAAGGAGGGGTGTGAGAATGGCATTCACCGTGCCGTGGATATGGTGAAGTGGCAGAACATGGAGGAGATGATCAGAGGGTGAGTAGCTCCAGGCTTCAGTGAGAGAACGAGACTGGGCTGTCAAGACAGCTTGTGGTAGTAGAACTCCTTTCTAAGAGGAGCTTCAGCATTTGTGCAAGACTACTCCGAGCATTGACTTACTGGTTTATTGGTTGTGCCTGAAGTATACAGCATCATGCCAGCTTCGCCGGGATCGGCATCACCTAGCTCGACCTTTTCATGATTACCCCCACCTTGATGCTTTTGAAGTTCAAGATGCGCAGGTTTAGCGTTTAGCTCCGTCGCAAGAACCTCTTTAGCTTTTGATGCGAATTTCGGAGACGAGACCAGCAATAAAGCTTCGCTCTGGTTAAGAATATATTGTAGCTCCGGCGCAGGAAATGCAGGAGATAGAGGCACAGCGATGGATCGCGCAGCCATTGCAGCCAGGAGCGTCACTATATAAAATGTCTATCAATATTGCTATCGCAAAACGCAGGGTCACGTTGTGAGCTCACCTACGTAGTCATAGCTATTCTCAACAAGGAAAGCAATGCGCTCGCCATTGAGATCCTGCCGACCAGCAGCTTCAGCGATGCGACCCCTTGCGCGACTCACATCGCCCAGAAGCTCTCCATACTTGAATGTTCGACCGGAGATAGAATGGACAACGACCTTGGAGTCGGGGTCATGTTTAGAAACCGCTTCGAAGAGCGGTAAACGGGGAAGCGTGGAGAGCATTCTGGTGGTAGCAGCGGGACGGAGGAAGCTGACGGAGGAGGTAGCAGCAGCATGGCGCCGACGGGCGATGGAGCGGAGGAACGGCGACATGACGAACGTTGGGGTGACCGGGGTAATCAGACAAAAGACCAATCCGAAGCTCTCGAGGTAACGCAAGAGGTTCGATGGTGCTGGGATGCTACGACAGGTTCACCGGCTCATTTGCCGAAGATGTGCAGAGAGGGAACCCAAGACGGTGGGAAGCAAAAAGAGGGGAATTGGGAATTGACGATCTGCAATTGAGCATGAGAAGGTCGTCTAGATTTGGTGATGGAGTTGTGAAGCTTTGGAAAGCTCTAACTAACCTCGGAGGTGGGTGACAGAAACGATGACCTATCGATGCATAGGGTACATAAATAAGTGGTACAGAGACAGGTGGTTTGAGCAGTATAGACTGACTAACTAATTCCATCAACAGTACCTCGTGCGACCAACTTTTCTTATACCCCGAAACCAAGCTAGGAGTGGACTCGTTTCTTTTCGTTGACGTCGAAGCTTCAAGTCCAGTTCGGCTCACGGTCCCCGGGGGCAGACGATGAGTTTCCCCGGGCGGTACGTACCCTTTTAGAAGCCGCACCGAACACTGTTCAAGAGGTCAAAGTGGCCCGTTTCGCCTCTACTTTGGTGAATAACGAAGTAAACAGTCGAGACGAAAGCCAATGAGCTACAGTGTAGCTCCTCTCTCCTATTGTCTTGTCGGTACCTAGGATGAGACACCCCCTTCCCGGCAGCTAGCCCATGCGTCCGCGTGTCTGTTTAGCTGCTGCTGGGGCGAGAAGAACCGTTCGACTGCAATGCAACACACAGAAGGAGAGACATTGTTTGATGAAAAGTTGGTACATGTACTAGATCTCTCTCAACTGTTGAGATGTATGTTTGGGTCAGGTCTGGTCTGGTCAGGTCAAGCAAGACCTTGTCTCTTCTGCTGGCTGGCCTCATCAACGACAACAACTCAACCAGACGCACAAAGAAAAAAGAAAAAGAAAAAAAATGACAAAGAAAAGAGAGATAGAAACAAGGTTGACGAAACGAATACGTGGGTGGGTTACATCAACATGCCATGCAGTCTTGACGACGGTAAGTGTACTGCTTGCTGTACGTGTATGTATGTACATACATGTTTATCCCCAATCCTTGAGACCGCCATCTCTCTCACGCCAGATCCCGCCTGCTTGGGCCGGTACCTACAGCAAAACGGGCTCCAGCAGCTCCAGCTTTTTTTCTTTCCTCTTTAAAACTCCACTACTAAATGTAGGCCGGGCTGTCAAGACTGCAGCTGGGGGTGTATAATAGAACCACGAGGTGATAGGTATTAGTAGTTAGGCCTTTTCTTTGCATCGTGTACCCGTTTTTTGTTAGTTGCGGTGTCTACTACTACGGTGTAACTGTATTCGCTGTACTCTGTGTACATACCTAATTAAAAGAAAAAAAAGACAAAATTCTTTTTTACCCAAAAACACAACTACCCTTGTTCCTGGCTTCACCGCTCTCCAGAGATGCATGGGCGGTCAGGGCCATCCGACGCCCGACCCAGCCGTCTGGACTGAGACGCAGATTGGCGGCTGATCATTTGCTAAAAGGAGAGCGCCTTCAGGGGGTGTTTTGGTTTTGAGATGTAGGGATGTTTGGGAGTGCGAGCGATGTGATGGGTCGAAACTCTGTCCGCCACTTTGGCTGTTGGAAAGACGGTAAATGGATGGAGGGAGGGGTTCCCTGGTTCCCTGGTTCACTTTACCCTCCCCGCGCTTTTGGTACGGTACTTACATTATTATTAGATTGGTACTGTACCAAAGGAATAGAAGCCCGCGACGAACGTCTGCAGAAGGAGACTATGTACAAGTTCAGCTTGACTACTACAGCTACATCTAGAGTGTATGTATAGATGCACAGTAAATTAACTAGCATCTGTCGGTATGTCGTATGTCTATGTCTATGTATGTAGGCATGGTGTCCTAGGCCATGTGGCTGGCTTTTTTGTCTTTGCTTCTGGCCTTTCGTCTTGACATTTCCCTCACCGACTTGATACCAAAACGGAGAACGGGCTCCTGAGTTGTCAATTGCAACAAATCAGTCACTCGTAGAGTCACAGTCACTGAAACTGGATTGGACCGTGTTTCTTGACAGACGAAAGTGAACGTGTTCCGCCACTTCACTCCTTTAATAGATACCCAAAGTAGGTAGGTAGGTAGACCAAACTACTATCCATACACCTCTTGAACCAGGAAGCCTCGCCTCGACTTGGGCTTGGGTATTTTTTTATATATTAAAACCGCCTTGCTATCTTTTCTCTAACCCCATTCTCTCTCATCTCTCAACCTTTCTGTCTTTGGTCTTGTCGATTACAGCTCATATACTCCTTTCTGGTCTGTTTACTATACAACAGTGCGAAGATTAGACACCGACAAAACAGAACCTAAAAAGTCGGAAACTCTTTTTTTCAACAGACACGACAAAAAAACCTGCCTTGTTCGGGCTCTTACTCAACTGTCACTCCCACCAAAAAGCAAAACGCCCTGTCGATCCATCCATTACCGCTCCACTTTGGGGGAACAGTTTCCAGGACATTTAAAAAGATTGTTCTACTTATTCGCCCGCGAATTCCGAGTAAACTCAATTCGTTTTCTTTTTAAAAACCGGGACAGCTTCGCAATCGAATCGCCCTTTTGTTCGACACTTCTCAAAGATTCTACAAAGTCGACATTGTGTGCTGCAACCTTTGTCGCAGACATCACTCTCTTTCTCAGACCGCTCCCAGTCTCACACACCTCATGTTTCGACGATACGCGCTCGGCTTTTCGAGCGTCGGACGACAGCTCTCAACCATGAGCTCCTCTAGCACTCCTGTTGAGGACATGATTCGCGCAAAGGTGAGAAGAATCGCTTTTGTAATTTGTGTAAAATGGTATTAACAATCATAGATCACGGCTGCTTTCAACCCCCAGACTCTGGAGATTTACAATGACTCTCACCTTCACTCTCACCACAAGGCCATGGAACACACCACTTCCGGCGAGACACACTTTCGGTAAGAACTGAAGCCCCCTTTTTGTTGTAACGATTCAAGCGAATTCGTGCAACTCTACACAATTTCACTTTTTGGAATCACTCATGTTATGTCATGTTACAAAATCTCATCTCATCTCATCTCATCCTTTTCCCGCGTGACACTTCTTTGTCATGCACCCTCGTACCCATACATACACACACTCTCATCTTCCTGCATACGGGCATAAGATAACTAACACATGTGACAGCGTGGTCATCACCTCAGACGCCTTCAACTCCAAGATGCAGCCTGCCCGTCACCGCATGGTCTACGCCCTTCTCCGCGACGAGATGGCCCAGGAGAACGGCATCCACGCTCTCCAGCTGCGCACCATGACTCCCGAGGAGGAAACCCGCCAAAGGAAGAAGAAGGAGGCCGAAGCCGCCGCCCGCGCCGCTGCTGAAGCTGAGCAGGAATGAACAATGAGACAGCAAAAGAACACAGGCCCTCGGAAGAATTTTTTGAAAGAAAGAAAAAGATTGTCTTCTCACGAAGAAAAAAACAACAACTATAATGACCGCTAATGACAGGAATGGAATGACGACAATTTTTAAAATGGACTCAGAAACAAACAACCGGATTTTTTTACTCTCAGCAAAACCAAAATCAACAAAACATATTGGGCTAGCAGAAAGGGAAACGAATACACACAAAAAAAAAGAAGACAACGTCGATGATGATGATGGGCAGCAGATGTGTCCACGGAGTGAGATATTTTGGGACCAGAAAAGAAAAATTGTACGATATATACCCCCCGTGGAAAAATGAGGACACGACCTACGACTTGGCGGAGGGAAATGATTTCGTTTACGGAACGATCGAGATGGGAAAAAGGGGGGAAGTTTTCTTCCTGAGGGTGGAGAGAGGAAGGGGAAAAGGCGACTTTGGAACCTACCATCTCGGAGGAAGACTCTTTCTTTTATCACGACAACTCTCGATCTTCTGCATCGTCGCCAATACTTGTCAGTCCTTTAATCAGGCTAGCTTGGTTTCTCTCGGTCGAACCCAGCTAGCTTAACCATAGATATGTTATGTTGCCCACGCACAATAGACAGTTCTTTCCGCTACCGATGTTGATTGCTATGGGATATGATTTCTTTTTCGTGTCTAAAGGTTAAAAAAAGGATGTCTATGTCTCGTAATGCTAAACATGCTTTTGAGAGAGTGTGCTCGCTATTAACCAGTAACAACGAGCAAACATTCTGGGTATAAGAATTGAACAAAAACAAAAAAACATACACACGCACGCCGGTTCGAATTCCCCAATCAGTCACTCCATCGATACATTACATTTCATGGGGGCCAGGCCCCTTACTCTCTTCAACGTCCGGTTTCTGCCCGTCTACTGCTGCTCCTAACACCCTGGGTACTCGGTCTAGGCGTTGGTTTGTCGGCTGGTCTATTCCGGCGGAGGTGTTTCAAGAACTTTGCCCGTCTCCTTTCTTCGTGCATCGTCGACGTAGGGCTGGTGCTACTGCCCAAACTGGCGCGACTCCTAGAGGCAAGCTTCTCCAAATATGGTGACGGCCGAGGACCCCTCCTTACTGATGATACTGGATCTGGTATAGATGAAGGCGGTGGCATTGATGGTTCTGGGATCTTGGGTGAAGGGGGAGGAGGTGCCTGGGTTATGATATGTTGAGTTTGTGAAGGGTCGGGCTGCGCTTGCAACGGGGTCCTGCGAGCCTTGGATGACGAGCGCAGTGCTGAACTCGGTTCTGCCGTTCGCTCTGGCCTTCGCTCTGGCCTCCGTGCTGGTCTTTTCTCTAGCATTTGCTCTGGCTGTTGCTTTGGCCTCTGTTCTGACATTTGTTCCGGCCTCCGCTCTAGCCTCTGTGTTGGCCTTTGCTCTGGCCTTTGATCTGACCTTGGCTCTGATCCTTGCCCCGACCTCGGTGTTGAACCCAACCGCATCTCGTGCTCCGTCTCTTTTCCTACGGCTACAGACGACCTCCGTATGAAGGTCGATACATGAGCTGGTAGGATTTCGGAAAGGGTTACGTCCATAGCACTCTCGTACGATGCAAAGGGAGGCGGGGGACTTGGAGCTTTCTTACCCTGCCTCTTTAGAACCGGACTCGAAGCGTCTTGCTCATCGCTCAACTCATCGATCTCTGAACTCGTATAAATACTGAGCTCGTCTCCATCCTTCTTTTTAAGAAGCTTCTCGTTCACTTCAATAAACTCACCCGGGTACATCCTCATGATGTGGCTAAGATTTCCCCTGTGAACTAAATGTTTGGTAAAGACTGGGGGATCTGTCTGCTTGTTGAACCACTTGATGGCAACCATGGCTGGCTTCCGGGTCTCGTCGACATACTCCTTATAGTATCGAGGAAAAGCCCGGATGAACTCGTCGTACAGATAATCTCGAAGTAGCTTTTTTGAACGAAGGTAGTTCAGATAGACGCATGCGGTGATGAAGTGGAGCTTGGTACCTGCTGCCACCCGGCCACCATTACCACTTGCATACTCAGGGTAATGTTGCACAAATGTTTCAAACGGTTCAAGAGGAGCTCCTGGAGCTATTCTTGACGGAACAACTGAGGACGGTTGCCTAGCCACCTCATGGCTAACCAAAGGCCTGTGAGAATTAGTCGATGCGATCCGTTTTGGTGGGACCATTGGTGTTGGAGTAGTTGGTTGCTGAACACGTCGTTGCTGAGCTTGTTGTTGTTGTTGTTGGGCTTGCCGTGTGGACGGTCTAGCCTGGTTCGCAGCACTTTTGGCGTTAGGAAGGGATTCAGGTTTCAACGCAGACACCGGGTGACGGCTAGAAGACACTCTCGTGACTTCCTGATTGTCGGTTGACGGTATTGTCACCTCGACCCGATCAGTTATCTCATCCTCTTCATCCCTGTCTTGGGTACCCTCGATGGACTCTCTGATAGATTCCTGGGTTGGCGGCACGTTGTATGAACTGGGAATAAAAGAATCTGATGAAGCTGGCCTCGAACTATCAACTGATGGGGGCATTATTGTAGGTTTGAGACGTTCCTTTTCGGGGTAATTTCTCTTCTTTCTTCTACCGACGTCGTCAACGTCGATGGGCTTGAAGACAAGTCGGCTTCTTCCCCTTTCCGACCTTGCAGTCTTCTCCGGGGATGCTTTGTCTGTGGCGGCTGGATCCGGGCCTGATGATTTTGTGGAATTGCTCGGCTGGGCACATGGTGGTGTAGCCATGGGTTTGTCTATAGATCGTAGAGGCGGCATAGATCGGTTCGAACGAACCGCACTTTGGTTAATTGAGATATTCAGGAATGGTTGGGCATCTGGGATCCTTGTTTCCATGTCATCTTCGGATTCTGACGGCGGTGGGTTCTCAAACGTTGTTACCGAAGGTCGTTGAAGTGGACCTTGTCTTGTGGAGCCTGTGTTTGTAGTCTCGTGCACGATTTGCGATTGTGTAGTTGTTTCATCTGCTACCTGTATAGGGTTTGCTTTCTTAGGTTGATCGCGTGGTGGACTGGGACTCCATGGTATTGAATTTTCGGGGGATGATTGGGGTGGTCTCTCAGAATTGGCGTTTGGAGTGGTCGCAGTGCCATTTCGCATGCGCTTGCTGCTAACTGGCGCAACAGGACTGGCACTTCGTTTCTTCGATCTTGAAGTCTGCCCTTCTGCCTTCCTCTTCTGGGCGAGATGTGCTGCCTTGGCTGCCTCCAAGATGTGATCAGGAACATTGACCAAACCGTGAGGTTGGTTCCTCAGGTCAACTGCCCACGAATCTTGCTTTTCCAGCAGTTCTCTCTGATCAGAGGGAATCTTAGCAGCGCGGCTTCGGGGCACGGGAAGTGGCGAAGTGGAAGACATCGTCGTGAGACTGCCCTGCACCTGTCAGGGTGGATGTTACATGGGCTGTGGTGGTCGTGCTCGATGATGGTGTTGTACGACGAGGCAAAGAGATCGGTGGAGGGGAACGCGGATGAGGATCGGCTATGATGATTTGCGATGCGCATGCGCTGATAATGGTTATGCTGATGCGAAGATGGTATGGCAGTGTCGAATTACGTAGTGAGGTTCGAGTGAAGTGATGAAGAATGCAGTGAAGATCTTGAAACAACCTAAATGACAGCGCGACGCGACGGGTAATTTTGGGCCGCGTAGAAATTGGATCTGGCACTGGATCTGCGGGGTCTTGTTTTTTTTCTTCAGGTGTGGTAGGAAGGTGGCTCGTGCTCGATCAGCGCCAAGTCATCGGTACTTTTGAGTTCTTATACTGCGAGACCATCCATGCATGTGCAAGCCTCAGGTAGTTCAGGTAGTTCAGGCTGGTGCAACTCTACCTGCACTGTAGTTACTTGCTCAGCATAAGGCAATATCGTTGTTGTCAAGATGCCATAGGATAACCTGACGAAATGTCTTGATTACATAGTCTTTACTAGCACAAAACTGCACTTGTTGTTTCAAGTTTAGTGCTACCTGCTAAGTATAACTGTAGGCAGTAGTACTGTACCTCAGTAGGTCGCTGACAGTAAACTGGTGGCCTAACCCCCCCTGTCATCAACAGCTGTCCCGCTCCCGCTGTTTTGCAAGGGTCTGACGCCATCACGCATTCTCTACATCCATCTCGGATGCCCAAGGACTGTTCTCGACCTTGAACTTTGCCCAAGCACAATCGTGATTAGCTGTGCGGGCTGTCATATCCCTCTGCGCCGCAGCACCCTGCTTATGACCCTTCGTCATTCTGCTTCCTTGCGCCTTTGACGTCGGGATTAACCTGCGCTATCCTATCTTGTCTTGTTCAGTCTTGTCAACCCACAGCAGCTTCACCGATCAGCGAACCCTGAAGATCGACCTCCCCGCTCGCCGCCTCTCTATTTATTGACGGCTTGTCTGATTCCTTGTCTTGAAAGCATCTGCGACACTCACCATGCTGTTGATATCCCGCGTCCGATCCTTGGCCGTTGTGTTTGTTTGAGAGTCTTCAAGCGGACAAACGTCACATGTGTTGGGTCTTAGACATCTAGGACCCTTCAGTCGACCATCGCCGGATACCCGCATACCAAATCCCAACTTTATACTCTTCGAGTCGCTCTTGATTTTCTTTCATCAGCCCTGTCACTGCTGGTTATCGAGATAACTACCTCGCCAATATGTCGCCGCCTAGGGCTGGCTCTATAGCGTCAGAAAGCCCTATTCGAAACCGTCGTGATTCCATCAGTTCGATTACTACTGGCCAACTTGCCCATGCACTCGACAAGATACACACCTCTGCAAGCCAGAGTGATTCTCTTACTACCTTTAATGACTTTGCGCCGCCTCCTATAGCAGTACCGACCTCGGACAGTAAAGGACTTACCGGTGACCTCGTTCAGCAAGGATTCAGCGGTCTTTACAGCCGACTGAGGGAAGCTGTAGGTGGGGGTCCAAAGTCGCCCCTGGAGCCAACTGCTGGAGAAAGATCAGAGCCTTCTTCGAAAAGAACATCCATCACTGCGAATCATGGCTCGAAAGCCTCCATCGGCTCGCTGAGCCGAGCCGAGACTGGTGCATCCATGTCCACCACCTCCTCGCAAGTTATACCCAACGATGGAGCTTCATCACAAGCAAGCGGCGGCACCATCGAGCCCCGACCGCAAGCTCAATCATCCAAACCATCGAGCATCAGCCTCATGTCTAATCAAAAGGCCAACTCTACAAGCCGTCAAAGCTTTTCAAAGAAGGCGCCCAGCTCTATTGCCGCTGACCCGACTATTGCTCCTATCACGGTACACAGAGACCCTAGTAACACCACTCTGCGCACTGAGGACAGTGGCGGTGTCGGTTCCAGTCGGAAAAGTGTGAGCAGCAGGGTCGACTTGCAAGCACATCTAACAACAGCCGAATCCTCGGCCAGCTTATTTGATACGAAAGATGGCAAACTCCCGCCTAGGTCGAAACGTGACGATACCTCGAGTATAGATGAGAGTCTCAAGAGCCCGACAAGCCCCAGAAGCGCACATCACCACCGCACACCCTCGCTGCAGACCTTACAGACCCGCAGTCTTCGCAGCCCTTCCGTCACTTCGTCGTTATTATCGCCTGATAGTGTAAGGAGAAAGCCTGCCGTTATCGATCGCATCAGTCGATCTAAATCTCCTGGTGACCAGAATTCAAGAGAATCTTCCTTGGACAGAGGTACTGCGGAGCCCAGCCACGTTAGCACATCTGCACATGATTCGGTATGCCACGATACCTTCTCTCATAACCCAAAACCACAGAAGATGGCCTCGGGAGATTTCAGAATACCCGGCACTGTGACCAGCAATGAAGAGGCCTCGGAACAGGTCAACGCACAGCTTGACCGCATGCGAAAACAGGTATTGAGTAAGGAGTTCTGGATGAAAGATGACACTGTCAAGGAGTGCTTTCTTTGCCAGACGCCATTCAGTGCTTTCAGACGAAAGCATCATTGCCGCACCTGTGGCTGCATCTTTGACTCAAAGTGCACCACCGTCATATCAGGAGAAAGGTTTGGCGTGCAAGGTTCGTTGCGGGTCTGTAAGCGATGCCTCGAGGTCATCACCAGACGATTTGACGGGAGCGGCTCAGATGACTCTGGAGATGAGCAATCATTTATGCCCAGATTCTTTGGCGCAAACCACGCAAAGTCCCCCAGCAACGCTAGCCAATCGAAGCCAAGAGACAATGAGTCCGGGGTCGTTTCTGAAGGGTCAGAAGACTCTAGGACTGTTTCAAGGCCTGTAACGACACCCATGATGGCTATACCTGCAACACGTCGTCTTGGGGAGTCTCGTACTGCAGCTATTTTGGAGATCGATGCTCCGCAGTTAAGCAGACCTGGCTCTTCACGATCCCTCAAGTCGCTCAGTGCGAGGCCACACTCATCCGCGGGTCATAAGAGACACCACTCCAAACATAGCGGCTTCCTTAACCGATTCAAGCCTGCGCCAGAGGAGAGGGCGCCTTTCCGACGTGTGGTCGACGATGAGAATGCTAAGAAGCCAAAGTTTCCAGCCTTCCACGACGATAACATCATCGATCCTGAGCTGGCTGACTACATGTCCGACGAGTCAAGCGAAGATGAACAGATGAGCCTCTTCGCAACGATGACGGGCGATTTGCAGCCTGGGAGCCTCGGCGACGACAAGTCAGAGCTTACACCTTACGTCAATGCTAATAGGAAATATCGCCATAGGGCAGGTGAAAAAAGCATTAGCGGCATGAGCTTCGCGAGCAGGAGCGGAATCGATGAACTCCCAGGAAGCCTTGGGGCCTATCGACGACCACCAAGGCGACGCAACACTAGCAATGTTGGTGGCAGCATACATTACCTGCCATCACCGCGCCCAAAGTCTGGTGTATACAAGGGCCCATCGCAGTCGTCCGAAATGCTCTTTTCATTGGATACGCCTCATCACAGTGCAAGCCAAATCACTAGAAGTGATTCTCTACAGCACAGAAAGGCGCCCAAAGTCGAGCTCAACTCATCCAGTTTGAGGCATGTTGACAAACTCCTTCATCAGTTGCTAGACGATGCAGAAATTCCAAATCCCCCGGCATGGCAGAAGGCCCTGGTCCCTATCCTTTTACGGGCGACAGACGATGTGGACCCTGACGTTGCGAAAGGCGAAGATATGGACATCCGGCATTATGTCAAGCTGAAAAGAATCCCAGGTGGTAAGCCTGGCGATACAGCCTACATCTCCGGTGTTGTCTTCAC
Source organism: Fusarium praegraminearum (assembly GCA_002093855.1). Taxonomy (NCBI): domain Eukaryota; kingdom Fungi; phylum Ascomycota; class Sordariomycetes; order Hypocreales; family Nectriaceae; genus Fusarium; species Fusarium praegraminearum. The sequence goes on along the minus strand of LXHY01000028.1, from coordinate 46,733 downwards.
CAAGAATTTGGCATTGAAGAGCATGCCACGGAGGATCACTAATCCTCGTGTCATGCTTGTGACATTCCCCATTGAGTATCAGCGACATCAACAGCATTTTATGAGCTTGCAGCCCGTCATCGAGCAAGAAAAAGAGTTTCTCCGTGTTGTGGTACAGAGAATCACCAATCTTCGACCGCAGGTTCTCCTCGCCGAGAAAAGCATATCTGGTGTGGCATTGCAATACCTGTCTGATTCAAACATCTCAGTGGCATATAATGTTAAGCACACAGTCATTGAGGCAGTCTCGCGATGTGCCGAAACAGATATTATCTCCTCTCTTGACATGCTGGCCCTGCCTGTTCAGATTGGACGCTGCTCAAACTTCGAAGTCCGCACATTTGTGAACAATGACTACCCTGGTCGCAAGAAGTCATACATCTTCCTTTCCGGTTGCACGCCCGAGCTTGGATGCACAATCGCGCTGAGAGGTGCCAACAGCACGGTGCTCTCAAACGTCAAGCATATCATGGAGTTCATGGTTTACGTTGTTTATAATCTGAAGCTTGAGTCGAGCCTCCTGAGGGACGAGTCTATTGAGCTTCCGGAAGGCGGCGAGTCCATGGCAAACTCCGTGCAGCTACCAGTGGAAAGTGCCAGGTCTCAGAGTGTCAGTAGTACTGACCACTCGAGAGATGGCCCCGCTGTTGTGGTTAATCACCCTGCGAGTGAAAGTGAACAGCCATCCCAAACCACTGTTGACAGCTCTAGTATTACTGAGGCCGACGATGTTGGCTCCCTTGAGCAGTCAGGCCAACTAACTGAAGAACGTGCACGTTTGAAGTCTCTCCCTCTTCAAGAGCAGCCCGAACCTGCTGTTCAAGACCAGACCAGTCAAGTTCCAGATGACGTTCCAATGCCAACTTACTATAGCGACATGGTGGCAAAATACGAAACCAAAATCCTGTCGGCTTCTCCATACGTCAAGTTTACTCAGCCTTACCTTTTGATGAAAGCACGCGAGCAGGAGAGACGACTACTTTATTTGCGCCGGCTTCGTGATCACGATTACTTCACTGAAAATCCTGATCCTGAGAAAACAGATCCTGAGAAGACAGATCCTGAGAAAGCAGATCCACCTCGGTTCCAACTCATCAAGCCCGAAATGGTCGAAGCGATAGGCCATAAGGCACCGAAGCAGGTCACGGAAATTCTACGAGCTGTTCACGATGCTGAGTACGACAAGGCCTTGTACAATTACCAGACCCAAACACGTCAATGGGAGACATACATCCAGGGCAACCTCGACCTTTTTGATCCATACTCTCATCAGAACATAGTCGTTCTTTATTCCGTCATCTGTACAGAGACCAAAATCCCTTGTACCGAACCATCTCTGGTGGCTATAAACTTCTACGATGAACAGCACATCGACACTGGCATGGACCCCGATTGTACCTTGGGCCAATACATCGAAGACCTTGCGTACACCATGAATCAAGTCTGCACCTCTAATGGCTGCGAGCGCAGGATGCTAGAACACCACCGAACTTATGTACATGACCAGTCTCGCATCACAGTCTTTGTTGAGAACCTGCCAGCCAACTCTCCCATGGCTGAACTTGAGGGTATTACGATGTGGACTTATTGCAAGATCTGCAAGAAGGACACTGAAGAAAGAACCATGTCAGAAGCTACTTTCAAATACTCGTTTGGCAAATACTTGGAGCTTCTCTTTTGGGGGCGCGGACTGAAGATGAAAGACATGCATGACTGTCCTCACGACCACCATCGAGACCATGTTCGATATTTCAGTCTTCAGGGTGCTCGAATTCGCATCCACTGGGACCCTATCGATTTATTAGAGATCGTTGTGCCACGAGCAAGGATCACATGGAAAGTGACTAACGACCTGAAGCTCAAGAACGAGATCTTTGCAAGAATGGAGGAAAGATGGGCCAAATTCATGACTTCGGTCAAGTCAAGGCTTATGTGTATTAGAATTGACAGCGTCCTACCTGAAAAAGCAGATCTGTGCAAGTGCGAGGTTGATCGCTTGACGGCCAAGGCTAAGGAGGATCAACCACTCATTGTGAAGAGACTGCAAGATATCTACGTCAAGTCGAAATACTACGAGGTGGTGCCTTTCAACAGTATCGTCCGAGAGATGCTGGAGAAAGCCGGGGAATGGGACCAAGCGTTTACCAAATTCGAAGCTGACTTCCTGAGCGACAAGGATATGCGCCAGTTGACAATCATGCAACTGAAGAAGATGTTCACTGACAATGAGTCGAAAGAGTCACTCACGTCAAACGAGGGCACGCCATCAACCGTCGACAGCGAAGAACGACCTTCTCAGACATTCACAGAAGAGGAAGGGAAGAGCACACAACCCACGGACTACACTGACAACAGTATGGAGGCTAGTATTACTTCATCAAAACCTATCGATGAAAAGGACGTCCCCGATGATGATGGCAAAGTAGAGATTCCGGCAGAGGGTGCTATCGAGCGAGTAGAAGCATTGGATCTAGCTTGTACGCCTTTAACAGCTTCCAACCCTCCTCCCGAGTATTTCCAGCCCGACGATATCTTGGAAGATCTTGACGACCAAGAAACCCCTCTTGCTATCGACCCTGAACAAACACCAAAAGCACCCAGCAAACCATTCGACGGGGCTTCTACGGACCCTTCTGAGCCTATCCCATCGCCTATGGAAGCGTTGCCTTCTCCTGTGCCTTCCCTAACGGAGAAGGTGGATCAAATTCGACGAGAGCAAGGTCCATCTTCGATACCTACGCCTACTGGAGAGCGTGCACCATCGCGCAAGACTGGACAGGCGGTCTCTCCTCCTATGGTGAGGGCGACTTCCCATCCAACCCGTGCGCTGGCTAGAACACAGTCTGGGAAGGGCCTTGCTACCAAGGAGTCAAAGACGAATACTTCTGAATCCACAGGATCTGACTCGACAACACCTGAAGGGTCGATCAGAGTGGATAAGAAGCTCTCTGATCGCTTGGGGTTGAGAAACTTGAAAGACAGAGGTAAGGCGACTGCTTCAGGAATCCCGCGATTTGTCCATAAGAAGAGAGAGACCAAGGTTTCAACGCTTGCAAAGCATTTTGAGCAGCTCAGTCGTGAATTTGAGAAAGAGCGTATCAGAGACCGCAAGAAGCGTGCTGCAAGCATGCGTCAACCTCGAGCCATGCTACCTAGAACCACCACAAAGGCTATTGTTGAAGTTTACGATGATGTGAACGAAGCTTTTGAGGAGCCGAGCCCCCCGGCAGACAGTGTCGCTGAACGCGAAGCTAGTAAACGGGCTGGCAGCACTGCTTCACGAATGTCTGAGTCGCGGCAAAGAACAGATCCTGTTGCTGAGCCACTAACGCCTGCTGAACCACCTGAGAGCATAGAAGAACAACAGCATGGCAACCAGAGACAGCAGCACGATGACGAACAGCATCAAGAACTCCAAGACAAAGAACAAGAAGAAAAGGACGAGAAGATGGAAAAGGAAGACAACGATGATCATACCATCGCCAACACCAGTCAGACGTTTTCTGATGATGAAGAAAGAGCTGCCGATCTTGAAAACTCGGTCACAGATGAGTATCTACACGATATCAAGGAGATCGCAGACTCGGTAGACGCAAGTGAGATTCCATTGGAGCTACCTAAACATCAGAAGACGAGCTTGATGAAATATCTTACCAACTTCTGGGCTGAGCGAGGTGCGAGCGGTTGGCACCAACTCGAATACCCCGTCAACCCTAGCGATCACATCTTTGTTGATTCTGATATTATTGTGCGGGAGGATGAGCCAAGCTCAGTAATTGCGCTCGCCCTCAACAGCGAAGACTACAAGGGCAAGCTGCGCAATATTCGACGAGAAGCACAAGAGACCATGCAACGCGAGAGTGACAGCGGTATGGAGGGAGAGCCCAAATCTCTTCCTTCTGAGAGTATCGACTGGGTATCGGAAACAGACCTGGAGAAGAGTCTACTTCGTGTCACAGGAACTCATCTGAAGTACCAGTTCCGTGAAGGTACTGCCACGATGACTTGCAAGATTTTCTACGCCGAGCAGTTCGATGCTCTCAGGAGAAAGTGTGGTGTTGCAGAACGTATCGTCGAGTCACTCTCACGATGCCTCAAGTGGGATTCCAAGGGTGGCAAGACAAAGTCAGTGTTTCTCAAGACATTGGATGATCGACTCATTTTGAAGGTAAGTTCTATGTGATGAGTACGTCTTATGTTTCAGTCAGCTAATGTTGTTTAGTCTCTTTCTCCTATCGAGACTTCGGCTTTCTTGCGATTTGCTCCTGGTTATTTCAACATCATGGCGGAAGCACTATTCCACGATTTGCCCTCTGTGATCGCCAAAATGTTGGGCTTCTTCCAAGTCTTTATCAAGAACCCAGTGACAGGAACTGACATCAAGCTGGACCTTCTAATCACTGAAAACCTCTTCTACGATCGCACCGCAACAAGAATCTTTGATCTCAAGGGCTCTATGCGTAACCGCAAGATTCAGTCTACTGGTGAGCAGAATGAGGTCCTTCTTGACGAGAACATGGTCGAGTACATCTATGAATCGCCCCTGTTTGCAAGAGAACATTCCAAGAAACTACTCCGTGCTTCGGTATGGAACGATACATTGTTTTTGGCAAGACAGAACGTGATGGACTACTCGCTTATGATTGCCGTTGACGAGGCCCGCAAGGAACTTGTGGTTGGCATCATTGACTGCATTCGTACATACACATGGGACAAGAAGCTCGAAAGTTGGATAAAGGATCGTGGATTTGCTGGTGGAGGCCGTAATCGACCCACTGTCACAAGTCCCAAGGAATACAAGTCTCGTTTCAGAGAGGCCATGGCAAGGTATGTTAATATGTTGTTGACCGACATTGTTCGAATACTGACTGCTAGCTAGATACATCTTGCAGGCGCCCAACTGTTGGCATTTGTTCAACAATCCTCAGTATCCGCATTACTATGGGCGCGCTAGGTTCGAAGAGCCCGAAATGCTTCGCTGAAGCACGTATAAAGAAAGACATGAGACAGCTGAAAAGGCACGATTCAAGAAAGACTATACATGTAGTTCATGACAGCCATTGTAAACGTTAGAGGGGGGTTGCATTTTTGTTATATGTACGAGCAAGCATCAGCGTCGTTATAGGTATTCACGAAAGCATTCATTCAAGAGGGGAGCATAAGCGATACAGTTGAGGTGAATTATATATACGAGAAATGCATTAAATGATAGATCTCGCTGCTTTATTAGAGGCAACAAAGCAAGTTCTTTATTATTGAAGTGTGACTTTTGTTCTTAGTAGGTAGTTTATTCATGATGCTTTGGGGGGCTGTGACACCTGTACCGCCTATAAGCCACTAAAACTCACCCATCATCCCATCCACTTCTCCATCCAAAGTAAACTGAACATATGCACACAAACGTCACATCAAGAACAAGGAAATAAAGATTCAATGTCGATTGAATTAAACTGGGAGACACTCACGAGTGGCCCCGATGGTGACGCTCTCGCTGAACGCATCCGGGAATTCGTCCACGATAAATTCCAGACGGTTCCGCTACCAAAATTCATCCGCTCAGTAACAGTACACGGTTTCGACTTTGGAACTATCCCTCCAACGCTCGAGCTCAAGGACATCACGGACCCATTACCAGACTTCTACGAAGAAGACTTGGATGATGATGAAGAAGACAGCGAAGACGAGCCGTCACCTCCGCCGCCTCCAGAACCAGCGAGGATGAGGCCTGGTCCTGCGCCATGGGGAGGATCCACGAGGAGAGGTGGTGGGTTGAGAAGCGAGGTATTGAGAAATGAAATGATGGGTCATGACTTGGGAAGTCCTTTCCTGGGGACTTCGACACCGGGAATTCTGGGAGGTTCGGGTCTGGGCTACTTTCAGAGCCATCTTGGTACGGGTACGCATACGCCTTTGGCTGCTGTTGCAAGTGCACATCACACCAGCTGGATGAGTGTTCCTGGAACTCCGGCACGCGAATGGGGGACTCCGAGCCACACCCGAAACCCTTCACAGAGCAGTCTCACGTCCGTGGACAACTTTAAAGCCAGCCTCGATCCGCTTCAGAGTCTGCGTGAAAAGGGAAGTGTGTCTACGCTTGCGCCTACGTCAGTCGAAGCCTCACGGCCACCGACGAGGGATACACATCTTGGCGGTTCGGCGATTGTTGATGACGATGAGGAGGAGGGAGAGGAGGAAGCTGGACGACGACCACGGGAACCTCGTGTGGAAGATGTCCAGGCTGTCTTCAGGATACGCTACAACGGCGACATACGATTGAACCTTACAGCGGAGATTTTACTTGATTATCCCATGCCTAGCTTCGTGGGTATTCCACTGAAACTCAACATTACTGGGTTGACCTTTGATGGCGTGGGTGTACTGGCGCATATTCGCAAACGCGTGCACTTTTGCTTCCTTGGTCCAGATGATGCGCTTGCGGCTGTTGGTCCTGACGACACTGAGGAGGACTCCAAGGGTACTACTGGCGCTGCAAAGAACGAACATCACAAGCCGAGATTTGGCGGTCTTTTACAGGAAATTCGCGTGGAAAGCGAGATCGGAGAACGGGTTGGTGGAAAACAAAGTCTCAAGAACGTGGGCAAGGTTGAGAGATTCGTGCTCGAGCAGGTCCGAAGGATCTTTGAGTCGGAGTTTGTGTACCCCAGCTTCTGGACCTTTTTGGTGTAATTGTATGTATCATGTATCATGGATTATGAAAAATGAAGGTTCGTGGGTATATAGACTAAGAACACCACTTCTAATAGCCATGTAGACATTTGGCGCAAGTATGGTTCTTCGCTCTTAAAAAGACATCATCAACATATACAAAATCGTCATATCACTCAAGTCAAAGTCCTTCTAAATCCCTGGTACGCCTGCTGAATATCCAGCTCCAGCTCGCGCGCCTGCTCCTCGCTCAACTCGTCGGTTGCCCTCATCTGGTTCAGGGTGATGAGCCACTGTACGATCTTGCCGCGGTTCTCAAAGTCCTTGTCCGTAACACGGTTTACCGATTGGATCACATCAGAAAGGAGGGGGTGCAGCTGGTCTTTGGAGAGGAGGCCGAGCTTGACTGCGTCGAGGAAGGTGATGAACTCTTGGGTGGCTTCGAGGATTAAAACACCGCTGGTGTTGTTGGCGGCTGCGCTGGGAGCGGGTGTTGGCGCTGAGGGGGCTCGGTCGATGGCTGTAGATGGCATGCCAACACGAATGCGCTCTGTCGCGCGAGGTGCTTCGAGCTATACGAATGTCAGTTATCGATATAGACTGCCAACTGGGATGCCGGAGGGTAACATACATCCCATCTGGCCTTGAATTCTTCTAGATCCCCGAATTCCCTGGCGATAGTCTCATCCGCCAGCAGCGCTTTGTACTGCCTTAGCGATCGCTCGCAGATTTCGGTGTACTCTGCTTCAGGGACAGCATCTTTAAGAAAGGCCTTTTCGAGTTCATCGAGTGTTATTATAATGCTAAAGAGCTCGGCGAGTGACTCTTGGAGATCGCGCTCGGCACGGGTGTTTGTGAGCTTGACTTCCTGGACTCGGCTATTAGCTTGGTTACGATACAAGTCGAATTGTTTAGTACACACCTCGTCGAGATTTATAGTAGCAGAGAGACTCGTGTTGGGAACATAACTATGAGGAGTTGGCGCATAGCCTTGTCGTGGGATCATTATGAATGCGGCATTGGTTTGTGAAAGGTTCCAAAGTAATGCGTCGCAATAGCTTCAAGTGGGATGATGGATGCCTGCGGGACAAGACAAGTTACGTAGGGGACCTGGCAGAATATCTACACCGCCTGTCGTTTTCGCCGATCTTCCCTTATCGATAAGCTTGCAGCAAAAATTTTGGTTTTTGGTTTGGTTCCAAAGAGACTCTGAAGAGACCCATACAAAACTTACAAACAAAAACCACCAAAAGTCGAATTCTTCACCAGCCAAGGCGCATACAAGTTTTCAAAATGGCGCCAGGCAAGAGGAATCTCAAGGCGACCAAGAAGTTCGAGAAGAAGCACCTAACAGGCACATTGGAGAAGCGCAAGGCCGGTGCCAAGATCAAGCAGCGCAAGCAGATCCAGGACAAGCAGAAGCTCAGAAGATCAAAGGATGCCGAGTCCATCAGGAGTGACAAAGATGTCGAGGCCAAGAAGCCCAGCGTCAAGGGCAAGAAGATCAACGACATGAGCGTCGACGAGTTCTTCGCTGGCGGCTTCGATGAGATTATCGACGACAAGAAGAAGCTTGGGGGAGGAAAGCGCAAGAGGGACGGCCAGGCCGCAGAGGACAACGAGGATGACTCAATGGACGAGCAGCCCCTTGCCGCCGGCGACAGCGACGACGATATCGAAGAGGCGGACGACCTCGGCATGAGCAAGCAGACCATGGACGAGCTCGCAGAGAAGGACCCCGAATTCTACAAGTTCTTGAAGGAGAACGACCCCGAGGCTCTCGACTTTGACGACAACGCCGATCTTGCAGAGGTCGATGCGCTCAGCGGCGACGACGAGGACGAACAAGAGGACGAACAAGAGGACGAGCAACCCAAGAAGAAGCAAAAAAAGAGCAAAAAGGCAGAGGCCGAGGCCGAGACAGAGGATGTCGCGGTCGCGCAAGGGAACGAATTGACCCGTGAGCTTGTTGCTACATGGAAGAAGGCCATGACTGAGAAGAAGTCCCTACGAGCTGCTCGACAGGTCGTTCTGGCATTCCGTTGCGCTGCGCACTTGAACGAGGATGATGATGAGGAGTCTCAGCAGCGATACGTTATCAACAGTCCCGAGGTCTTCAACGATATCTTGCTCCTTGCCCTCAAGGAGATCCCCACGGTTATGAACCACCATCTCCCCGTGAAGGAGTCAGCCTCCGGCAGAGTCCACGTCCAGACCGAGTCAAGAAAATTCCACACCTTGTCTCTACTGCTCAAGACATACACCTCTTCAATCATGCACCTCCTGAGCACCCTCTCCGATGACAAGACACTCAAGCTCACTCTTTCCTCCATCACCCCCATCCTCCCTTACCTCCTCTCTTTCAAGAAGCTTGTCAAGGCTCTCGCCAAGTCTGTTGTCAACTTCTGGGCCCAGCCTGCCAGTTCCGAGACGACGAAAATCACAGCGTTCCTTGTTCTGCGACGCCTCGTCGTGATCGGTGACAAGGGTATCCGTGAGACAGTCCTCAAGGCCGTTTACCAAGGTCTCATCCAGGGCTGCCGTGTCACAAACGCCAACACTATCCAGGGTATCAACCTCATGAAGAACTCTGCTGCTGAGCTCTGGGGCATCGACCAGGCCGTTGGCTACACCACCGCCTTCTCCTTTATCCGACAGCTGGCCATCCACCTGCGCAACAGTATCGTGCACAACAAGAACGACGCTTTCCGCATTGTGTACAACTGGCAGTACACCCACTCTCTCGACTTCTGGTCATGCGTTCTCGCTGAGCACTGCAGTCCCATGAAGGAGGCCGAGTCCGGAAAGGAGAGTCAGCTCAAGCTCCTCATCTACCCTCTCGTCCAGGTCACTTTCGGAGCGATGCGTCTGATCCCCACCGCCGTTTACTTCCCCTTCCGCTTCCACCTCGTCCGCTCACTCCTCCGAATTTCTCGCGCCACCGGCACTTACATCCCCCTCGCCTCTCCCCTTCTCGAGGTTCTCACCTCAACTGAGATGAAGAAGGCCCCCAAGGCCGCTTCCCTCAAGCCCTTTGACTTTGCCACATCATACAAGGCACCCAAGTCGTACCTCCGTACTCGAGTTCTACAGGATGGTATCGGTGAGCAGCTCGCCGAGCTTCTGAGCGAGTACTTCATGCTCTGGGCTACGTCCATTGCTTTCCCTGAGCTCGCCCTCCCTGTCATCATCCAGCTCAAGCGCTGGCTCAAGCAAGCCCGCAACAAGACCTCCGGTAACAAGAACGCCAAGCTCGCCGGCCAACTTGTTCTTCTTGTCCAGAAGCTCGAGGCCAACGCCAAGTTCATCGAGGAGAAGCGCGCCAAGGTCGACTTCGCGCCCAGGGACCGCGCCCAGGTTGACGCTTTCCTGCGTGACTTCGATGCTGCCAAGACACCTCTCGGAGCTTTCGTTGTGGGACAGCGCAAGGCTCGCGCTGAGCGTGCCAAGCTACTCGAGGAGGCTAGAAGGGATGACGACCGTAAGCGACGAGAGGATGAGAAGGCTAGTATGGAAGATGAAGTGATGGAGAGCGAAGCCGAGGATGACGACGACGAAGATGATGACGAGGAGATGGATGATGGTGCTGCTGACAGCGACGACGAGGATGATGAAGAGTAGATATAAAATATTTCGTGTTTTTTCTGGGCCGGTGTGTAAAACGGACATCATTTCATATTTGTTAGACCTAAATCAAGGATACCTTACCTACCTTTTCTCTGTTAAACTTCACCATCAACAGAACGATTAATAAAATTTGCCAAAGGGGTGTAATGAATTCAACTGAAAAATGTCTTCATAGTCATTCTCGCCAAATAATAGCGAGTCAAAGTTGTACAAAACGCAATACACTAATTGATTGACCCTGGTAATTCCAAACTCCCCAAGTAGAGCCATCTAACCCGCGATGGTCAATACACCAGAACCAAAGAGCCAATTTCTTAACCAAAAACGCCTTTTCCATGGTTGATATCAAATTCCGCACGCCCATAACGCTCCATATCATGCCAACAATTTCTTATAGCTCAGGGATACCCTCCCAAGTGAGTTGCTCGCTGTGACTTGTGACATCGCGGACTGTCATGCCCGTGATGTTGAGCACAGTCAGCTCAATCTCCTCCTCTGACATGGCCTGGCCAGCAGCCTTCTGGCCCTCAAGAACATCATACAAGCTGTAGATCTGGTCGTTCTTCGCCTCAAGTTGCTTGAGAAGCGTGCGAATGCTTTCAGCAAGGCTCAGACGATCACGGCGGCCCAAGGCCTTGTCGCGGCCGCTGTACTTGGCTTGGATACGGGTGAGCTCGAGTTGCAGGTGGTGAGACTCATCCTCCAGGCCCTTGATAACTACAGCAAGCGCATGGCCAGGGTGCTGAGAAGGTCGCATAGTGTGATCCTCGACGGAGAGATCACGATCCGTGACAGGGACAGGTCGTCGAATAGTGACGCGTTTCTTACCGGCGACAATATCGGCGGACGAGAAGATTCCACGGTGAGATGTGATGCGGCTGCAGACTGTGCAGTTTTTGCATTCGTGCCCGCAGAGATCGTCAAGGACTCTCTTGGCATCGCTCGAGAGAACAGGGCAGGTATCTTTGTCCACACTCTTCATGCTATCAGCCGTGATATCAGTCGTGGTCTGTTTGCGCGAAGATCGTGAATGGGATCGAGAGTGCTGAGACTTGTGACTTTGAACAGTCAAGTCCTTAGTATTCGACTGCTTTTGCTTCTGCTCTGTTCCCTTGGCCTCCTTGCGTGGCAGGGGAATGACGTCCAGTTGTGTCGAGTAATCGTTCTCCTGTGTGGTGTTCTCAACTGATTGAGCACCGGTGGTCTCGTCGTTGTCTTCTAGCGTGTCCATATCATAGGTATATGTCGCAATACCCTTCAAAGAGCTTCGCTTCTTAGAATCGGAAGTCGTTCGACGCTTGCTCCCCTGGTTTGCAACATTGGAGCTGCTCTTCTTCGACGTCTTTCCAGGGATTGAGAAAGCAACCTTTTGTTGGGTGCCGGATTTAGAACTCTTGGTCTTGCTCTGTGATTGCCTGGTTTCACTTTGAGCAGTGTTGTCGCGCTTGGTGTGAGTGCGAGTTTCCTCCTCCGTGACATCAGGGATAGTAGGCAGCCTGGCACTATCATCGGTCTGCCCGGTGATCTCCTTGGTCTCGGTGGCCTGCACATTCTCGGCGGTATCAACATTGTCGGTGTTGCTGTTCATGGTAATGTCAGGAATGAAGAAAGCCGATGTCATGTTCTCTTCAGTCTCGTCATCAAGACGGGCAGAGAAGTCTTCCTTAGGGACTGGACGGTAAGATTCCAACTGCTGCTTCAGGAAGACCACCTCCTCCTTGAGCTTCAAGTTCTTGGCATGAAGATTATTGGTAGTTCGTTCGAAGCCAGAGTTCTCACGTCGAAGGAGCTTGTTCTCCTCAAAGTACTTTTCGTTGTGTCGCACCAGGCTTGCATTGTCCTCGCCAAGCGACGACTTATCCTGTGATGCATTCTGGAGTTCTTGCTGTAGGTTCTCGATCTCTTCCTTGGCAGCATCAAGTTCCTGCTGGACCCCATCGAGGGTTTCGCGAAGATCCTCATTCTCGTCGACAAGAGCCTTGTTTGTTGTCCGTAGCGAACGGTTCTCACTGAACAAGGACTGATGTCCATGTCGAACACCGTTGTTGTCACTGCGAAGGGACTCGATCTCCTCCTTCAGGGCCTCATAATCCTTTCGAAGGGTCTCATTTGCGGCTGACAGTGTCTTGTTCTCAAGCTCCAGTGAATCGCGTCCATGCTTGATAGACATGAGATCTCGTCGGAGAGTGTCGTTCTCACTACGGATCTGCTCTGTCGACTCAAGCTGTTTGTGCGTTGTCTCCAACTCCTTTTGCTTCGTGCTCAGCTTGCGGGTAAGCTTGTTGATGTCCTCACATGCCTCTTGTAGCTTCCTCACGGCACGGTCTCGTTCTTGAGCCAAAGATTCGTTCTCAATCTGGTTCAAGCTGTTCTTACGTGAAGCTTGTTCTAAGCGAGTTTGAAGAGTAGATATTTCAAGTTCCAAAACTGTATCGAGTTAGCTGGTTGTTGTTGAGTGGTAAAGTAATATGACTTACGATTCTTTTGGGCTAGAAGGTTCGCGTTGGCTCGAGAAGAGTCATAGTCCATGTCGAAAGATTTTCGCGACTTAAGCTGAGCTTCCAATCGCTCAACCTGCTGCTGTAGATTCTCGGCGTATTCGTGAACCTTGTCGTAGTGCTCTTGGAGAGACATAATCTCGTCGCGGATCATGTCCATCGACACAAAGATCTTCTCTTCATCTTCCGGCACCTCAACTTCGTCGACTTCAGCATGAGTGGTAAGAGATGGCTTCTCAAAACGATCATGAACTCTACCATTCTTGACAAAAATGGGGACGCCGTTTTTCATTGAACCACTGAATCGAAGTGTGCCGTCGACAAAATCCTCAAGGTGTGAAATGTCGGGCATGAAGAAAGAGCGGCCATTGCTCTCGTTATGGGCAGGGCTAGCGATGGATACCGGTGATGGAGGTACGGCAGTTAAGCTAGACTTGGCGGAAGACATGTTGGGTGATGACTTTTGCTGGTCCTGGTCTTGGAGATCAGGGCTTCTAGCCGCTTTACGTAGACGGTCCAGCGCATCTGATAGAGATTCTTGTCGTTGCTGTTCGCCAGCCATTGATTCGGATGAGACTCGGTTGTGGACCTTGGATAGAGGGCTGGGGTTATGCTTGTTCTTGTTCCAAGAGTGGTAAGAGTGTCGTGCAGGCGACTTGGATAGTATTGATGATAGATCAGACTCGTTATCGACACGAGGTTGCATCTCGGAACGCGTTCTAGCGGAACCTTGCCAGGTGTTTTGTGTGATGTCGTCGATCTGAAACTTGATAGCGGGAGGCTTGTTCTCCTTGGACTCGGCGCTCATAGGTCGAGTATCAGTATCGTCGTCGTAAACAGGCACTTCGCGTGTCTTGGGAGCACCAAAGAACTCTGGCCACTTGCGATGAGCAGCCTCCCAATTGATAGGTGGGTTGCGAGGAGCAGTAACGCGAGCAATGTCCTCGTTGAGTCTCCGTGTAGACTCGCCGTCGGGGTCAGAAAAGACTGAAGAAAGTGTTGGGCTAACGGTGCCGTGAGAGCCTGTGGATGATGGTGGGGAGTTGAATGGGTTATCGCGGTTTGCTTTCATCTCTCTAAGGATGCGGGAACGATATCGGTTGGCGGTGTCGACCTCCATAGCTCCTTCTCACGCGTTGTGTTGTGTGCGTGAGTGAATAAAGAAAAGAGGTTCGAGAATGTGACGATATTAATTAAGCGAGGATGGATGCGACAGCACCCGTGGCGCGTATAAGAGCGTCCGTCGGGTCCGTGTCGTGAAGGGTGATATGAGTTGAATGATATGTCGACTAAAGTCTGGGATACATGTGGAGGGCAAACACGCGTTGAGGAAGGGCGTGAGAAGAAAGAATTGAAATATGAGATGCGAGAATGGAAGTAACAATGGCAATGGCAGTCAATGTCAATGTTTCGGTGGAGAGAAAGAGAAAGAGACGTCCAGGTTTATCAAGTGCCCGTGTTTGGGAAGGAAGGGGTCACGACTGTTTTTGGACAAAAGTAAACAAAGCGCCATGTTGATCCACTTTGGCAGCTGCTACCAGCCACTTGAATTTGGGCTTGGGAGCCTTAAGACCGCTAGATCTGACCCATGTCTCGAAATATGATTGGCTGGGACCTGCCGTCAAACCAAAGCCCTGTTGGACGCGGGGCTGGTCCAAGATCAAAATCCACATTCACGCTGCAGGTCCAAAGCGTGCAGTCGCAGTCGCAGTCGTAGTTGCAGTTGCAGTCGTGTTTGTTTCTTTGTGTGCATCCATCGCGGCTAACCTAAAGTTGAGAACCGGTTCTTGTTATGATAACAACAAACGACACAGTCTTGCTGATTCTACCAGGGGTTTGTCCCTTTTTTGTATCACATAATTAAACCCGTTGAATTTAATTAACCATGTAACCCGTTTCTCCACTAACAAGCGAAGTCTATTAATGTGGCACGTTCATACCCGTCTATCATGAACTGTCTTGCTCAATCAAAAGACAGAATTGCGACAGAGGCTTTGGTTGTCCACTCTTGTGTTGATAACCATCAATATTCCCATCATGACTCGAATAAGCCTCAACTTTTCACCGTTTCTTCAGCCTCTAGTTCGTTATTCTAGAACCCATCTTGTGACCTGCTTAATTCGTTTCGTGGTGGGGCAGATCGCCTGTTCTGTTACTGTTACACCTTGTCGACCTTAGATCCTGACTGGGAAGCAAACTTGACACTGATTCAACACTGTCGCAAAACCTGCGGCCTTTTTTCTTCTCATGTGAATGTATTACTCTTGACCCTTTTCCTCTTTTCTCTTCTTTTTCTCCTGTTCCTTCTCTACAATATCTAGTGTGCGCTTTCCTAAAATCTAGCTTATCTATATCTTCATATACTCCGAAATCACATCGCCACCAGACATACATGACATGGATCAACTTATCTCATGAAAACCACGCCGCCTGATCGAAGCAAGATTTTCTTGACCTACTACAATAAACGCCAAGAATCTAAAAACGAAAAGTTTTGAGGGCCTTTACAGCTCCAATGGCCTGGTTCAAAATCGTTGCTGGCATCGCCAGTGTGCTTGCGATAACCCAACCCATCTCAGCTGCGCCCAGCCGTGAGAGCGCACTGCAAGGCTATTGCCCCATCATATACACCGAACAACCAGCAAACTGTCGTCCAATTCCAGAAACATTTCTAACTTTCTCACCAAAGAAATCAGAACCTTCTCCTGCCGAGACGCAGATTCTTGAAGATGCTCTCAGTGCTCTCTCAACCCTACAGGACACCTTTTTTGAACCAGACTATGCGACATGGCCCTCCGCTATCGACTGGACTGCAGCTGTGACGGGAACAGTTGTAGCTGGAATGTTAACGACTTTATCCAAGGCCATCAACACTGTCGATCTGGCTGGTGTCGATGATTGGAGAGTGAAGGAGAACATTATTGCAACTTTCTATGCGCAACTCGTTGGCTCATACTTTGGACAAGATGTCTTGTCGCTTCGAGGACAAGTGAGTAAAGGGGTATATCCTACAATACACGAATCACTTATTAACGTGTCGTTGTAGGCCTATGATGACATTCTTTGGGTGGTTCTCGGCTGGATCGAAGCCATCAAATTTGTTAACACGCACGCAGACCTTCACTACCCCAAGATGAAACCACAAGGAACCGCCCCTGATAGTCTAAGGGGTGTGATTGATGCCATCCCATGGCAAGGCTACAACTGGTTTTCATCATTTGCGCACCGCTCTCGCATTTTCTGGAACTTGGCAACTCACGGCTGGGAAACGAAACTATGCAACGGAGGCATGGTCTGGAATCCTCGTCTGAACCCTTACAAAAACGCCATCACCAACGAACTCTGGATTTCTGCCTCAATTTCGATGTACGAGCACTTCCCTGGTGACAACTTTACTGCGCCATGGCTCAACAATGTTGCTTTTCCGGATAGTGACCCGGCGCATCTTGAGGCAGCTATTGCGGGATACAAGTGGCTCATAGACGTCAACATGACCAACTCCCGCGGCCTTTTCGTCGACGGGTATCATATTGATAGTAGCAAACCCGGCAACACAAAGTGCGACGTTCGAGACGAGATGGTGTACACGTACAACCAGGGTGTCTTGCTAACGGGTCAAAGAGGACTCTGGTCTGTCAGCGGTAGCGCATCGTACCTAGAAGATGGTCATCGCTTGATTCAATCCGTGATCGAAGCGACGGGATGGAATTTGAAAGGTGATAAGCCCGCGGATGATACAAGCCGTCTAGGTCCCGGCCAGTTGCCGCCCTGGCGTGGTCTTGGACGAGGAGGAATCTTGGAAGAACAATGCGATGCTAGCAGCACCTGTTCCCAAGATGGCCAAGCATTCAAGGGTATCTTCTTCCACCACTTTACAGCGTTCTGCAGCCCGCTCGAACCTCTCAGGGGTCGAAAGGGCAGGATAGTTGATCCTCATGGCTTTAAGAAAGTCAAGTCTATCCATGCAAAAGCTTGTACATCGTATTTGGGCTGGGTCAAGCACAATGCCATAGCAGCCCTGGAAACCCGAGACGATGCTGGTCTTTTCGGCATGTGGTGGGGCGCTGGTATCTTTGACGCAAGCGTCACGTTGGACAACGATGGCATCAAGCACAACGCCGAGAACTCAACTGATTACCGCAACCGAGGAACGCCAGCGGGTGAAACGTGGGGAGGGCGCCACAGGTGGCTTCCAGGAACAGGAGGGTTATCGCCGTTGGAGTCAAAACCCGATCAGCAAGTTATGGACGTTGCTGGGGATAGACTCCTTCCTAGGACTCGCGGGGTATCAGCTCGAGAAGTGAAGGATCCCAATGCACGGGGCCGAGGTCGAACTGTGGAAACGCAGGTTGGAGGAATCGCATTGCTTAGAGCATTTTGGGAACTTTCTCGGTCATTTTCATGATTATGATATTTTATGTTTATGATGGAAACAGATTTAAAAGGATGATAGACACGATAGATCGCGATAGATAACAGATCATAGAGACAACTCAGGATGTAAGGATGGCTACTACATTGAATCAAACTAGCTGTGATAATGGCGGTATTTCTTGGTGCTAGTCTAAGGTGAAGATGGTTAACTCAGGTCGCATCCCGCATCCGCATTGCATCGCTTTAGAAGCCTCGAATGAAAGGTCACATCTTTAGGATAGCACTTTACATCATTCATAGGTTCTCCTAGTATCTCCAACGTTAGTACAAGGCGAGTCCGAGCTATTCAACGATGCAGATTGGTTGGTTTGGTTGTGACAACCTCTATAGAAGCACGCTAGGATGGTTTGGGTGTGCCATTCGAAGTACGTCAGAAGGGGGCTGCGCATTCGCATAGCTACGTTGTATCTCGAATGAGAGTGCAGTTTACGGATAGCCTCATTCAGAGGGAACCATAGTCTCGTAGGATATAAGAGCATGTGCTCTCTCCCATCAGAAGAAATAATATCATCAATACAAGAACATCAGTTACCCTACAATCATCAAGTTCAACACTTATAAACAATTCTACTCACAACACCACCCTTGCTTCATTCTCATCATGGGTCTCATCGGTCTTGCTATCCGCACCATCTTCAACAGCCAAGACAATGGCGCTCGCCCAGGCGGTTGCTGCAGTCGTCGAAACCAAACTCAACAACAACTCTACACGGGCTCACCTAACCCCGACTACATGAATTACTCGGGTCGATCCTCATGCCACCAGCGCAAGATGGAACGCCGTGTCCAACGACAACTACAGAGAGCTGAGCGCACCCAACTTCGCGCAGAACAGCGATCAGACAGGAACTTTCAAAGGGCTGAGAGGCGCCAGGCGGGTGTTATGCTGGTCAAGTCGGGGGCACAGAGAGTTGGTCTTATTGGGCAGCCTCAAGTCGAGAGTGTTTCTGATACGAGGAGCTTTCGGGAAGAGCCTAAGGAGTATTCTTATGAGTTGGATGCTATTAACCAGCAGCATGTTGCAAAGGATGCGCCGCCATCATATGATGAAGTTGTACGGAAGTAAAGGATAGGAAAGTAGGACTACAGGTTGGAGTTTTGGAGTTGACTGGCCAGCAATACCTTACTTGATTTTGGAAATTTTATAAATAAATTCATGTTTACATGAGAGAGTCTTGTGTAATTGTCTATTACGCCTTTTGTTCAAAGAGATGCTCAACAGTACTACCCCAGAAACGCCTTCTGGATAACATCGTGTACTATGACCTCCGATATCGAACCCCACGGACCCTTAACCAACCCGCCCATACCAAAGAGGAAAGGGTTATTCAAACATGGCAAACATGATAGGTAGCTCGAATGGAACACAAATGACCGTTAGCTACCACCTCACAATAATCCATCAGGTCATTATTCATTTTTAACAGTCAAACCCTATTTCAAACGTCTTGTATCACACGATAACCGGCCTTTGATCGGCCTCGGAGTCCGCCAACGTAATATTCACACCTGGTAGAGAGACTTTGTTATCTGGTACTGGACACTCCACAATCTACGTCACCCTGTGCCAATCGACTCATTCGCGCAAACCAACAAAATTTCAGGTCCGATCTTTCGGCGGTGACACTCACTTGAGTCTTGACTGACTGGCTGGCCTAAATCCAACGCTAGATATACCTACTATTTGTGTTTCGACTCTCTTTCTTTCATACAACAAACAATTCTTTCACCTCTTCACACCCTCACGATGCCTTCTGCTGATCCCATCGTGGCCGTCCCTGCCAACGGCGCCGTCAATGGCACCGCCAATGGAACAAATGGCGACTCTCGTCCGCAAACGCCGATGACCGGAATGGCCTTGACCGAGTACAGCGCAAACCCCTCGACACCGTCCGCAGAGAAGCAGGCCCGTCTCAAAGAGATTGTTCCCGAGGAATACCTTTTACCTTCTGGATACCCCGACGTGAGTTTTATACTTCTTGATACAGCTTCAATTGAAAGCTGACGGCAATAATCCACAGTACCTTCGTCTCATCGCCGGCGCTACTTCTCGAGTCTACGAGGCCTGCAAAGTCACTCCCCTCACCCACGCCATCAACCTGAGCAACCGACTCGAGTGCAATGTCCTCCTCAAGCGTGAAGACGAGCAGCCCGTCTTCAGCTTCAAGCTGCGCGGTGCTTACAACAAGATGGCTCATCTCGACCCCAAGAAGAGCTGGAAGGGTGTAGTCTGCTGCTCCGCCGGTAACCATGCCCAGGGCGTCGCCTATTCCGCCCGCAAGCTCAAGATTCCCGCGACCATCGTCATGCCCGAAGCGACTCCCAGTATCAAGCATCTCAACGTTGCCCGTCTCGGCGGCCATGTCGTGTTGCACGGCGCTGACTTTGACGCCGCCAAGGAGGAGTGTGCTCGACGAGAGGTCCAGGATGGACTCATCAACATTCCCCCTTTCGACGACCCCTATGTCATTGCTGGCCAGGGCACTATCGGAAATGAATTGTTCGGCCAGGTCAACATGGCCAAGGTGGAGGCTATCTTCTGCTGTGTCGGCGGTGGCGGTCTCATTGCTGGAATCGGTCTCTATGTCAAGCGCATGGCTCCCCACGTCAAGATCATCGGTGTCGAGGCTCACGATGCCAACGCCATGGCGCAATCGCTAAAGAAGGGCGAGCGAGTTCTGCTCAAGGAGGTCGGCTTGTTCGCTGACGGCGCCGCTGTCAAGATCCCCGGAGAGGAAACTTTCCGTATCTGCAAGGAGGTTATCGATGATGTTATCGAGGTGTCGACCGACGAGATCTGCGCCGCTATCAAGGATATGTACGACGACACCCGTTCAGGTCTCGAGCCCGCCGGTGCCCTTTCCATCGCCGGTCTCAAGAAATACGTCAGCCAGAACCCCTCGGACGATTCAAAGCGCAACCTCATCGCTGTGACTTCCGGCGCCAACATGAACTTTGACCGCTTGAGATTCGTCGCTGAGCGTGCCACCATGGGTGAGGGCAAGGAGGCTCTTCTTTCTGTCCAGATCCCCGAGCGTCCTGGTGCTTTCTCCGAACTCATCAACAACATCATGCCCCATGGCGTTACAGAGTTCAGCTACCGATACTCCACAGACGAAGTCGCCAACATCCTCATCGGTGTCTCCCTCACAGCCCCCGCCCACCAACGATCCGAAGAACTCCGCTCCCTCATCGACCGCATCCAATCAAAGAACATGACCGTGACAGACCTCTCAAACGACGAGCTCGCCAAGAGCCACATCCGATATCTCGTCGGTGGACGATCCGGCGTCCCCAACGAGCGCCTCTACATGTTTACCTTCCCCGAGAGACCAGGAGCTCTCGAGAAGTTCCTCGTCACGCTCCGTCCCAAGTTCAACATCAGCCTGTTCCAGTACCGTAACTACGGCGGCGACGTAGGCAAGATCGTTACCGGAATCCTATGTCCTGACGAAGAGGTCACCGAGCTTCACAACTTTTTGCGCAAGATTGGATATCCTTACGAGGACTGTACCGAGTCACCCGTGTTCAAGACATTCTTGCGAACATAAAAAGAGAATCGAATAGAAGGAATGATAAAAAATGTTTGGGCCTTGGTTTGGCGTTTGGTTTCAAAACGATGAGGGTGGTGGGTATCTTTAGTTCTACAAGATGGATGGATGTAGTTGTTTGGGTCTCAGATTTAGCGAATTTGGGTATGTAGTGTTGAAGCTGATAAACTTGATGATATGTATGGCATGATCAAAATAGAGATGAAATGAAAGTACTGCAGATTGAAGTGTATAAGACAAAGTTGCCGCGGTTGTGTTTTACCCCTTGGTCACCTAAACCGTGACTATGCGGGTTGTCTGCCGTTCCTATCCATTACCTCCAAGTTCAAAGCCAATTGGCATTGTGATGAAGAGGATCTCATACCGCTCATGAACTGAAAACAAAGGCCAAAGACTGATGTCTCACAACTCAAAGTTCAAGCTGTGACTGCAATGCAATACAGGCTACCCAAGCTAATAGTACTTGTTATTGAAATCGCCATCCCGAACAGGATCCAGTGTCTGGTAATACATTATTTTGACACGCATGCTTTTCTAAACATTGACACAATGGGTGCTGTATGACAGAGTCCGCCACTCTCCCAGAAACAAAAGAAACGCCGTAGGTATGTATGCGTGTGCATTGTTCATATACATAAGCCCATTATTCTCTGAACAGGACAGTGCAGTATATTGGGGAATTCGTTTCACCAGGGCCCTTGAGCTATATGGATAAATCGTTGTCTGGCCTTCTATCTGCCATTCGACTTTTTGCCGGCCATTTTGAGGCGTTCCTTGCAGTCTTCGCAATACCATTTTGCTGTGTTCAGTTAGCTTTTCGACTCTTGACTGGTTCAGTTGCTCTGGCAATAATGACTTACCTTTTGATGTTGGCGCAACCTTGAGTCCAACACATTCTAAATGGAACCATTCACGAGGGCATTCATCGGCATCGCACGCTACCATCTCGCCGTAACTGACTCCGTTACAGTAACAGTATGTCGGCTCATCTGCGTCGATATCGGCCTCCTCCTCGTCGCCCTGCATGCTGCTGTTCGTATCTTCGTCTGCCAGCTGAGCAACAGTGGCATGGATAGTAGGCCCTGCTTTCTTCTGGTTCTTCCTTCCTGTGCCAACACCGTCGTTATTTCTTGCTGAGCGTGATCGGGGTGGCGCCGCTTCTTGGAATGTTGCCAATGATGGCGTCGACGGCTTACTGGCTCGTCCACTCTTTGTTGTGACTGTAGGTGTTGGGGCAGCTGGAGGTAATGATTCGCTCTTGCGGTCATTTTTGCGTTCGTTCTCGTCAGGCTTCTTAGCATCTTTCTTGGTGCTAATCGGAGGGGGAACCGGAGTCGCATTGATGATGGTGTTGACCATGGTAGTTGGCGGAGCAGGTACAGTTTCTGTTCTCTCGGTTTCCTTCTTGGGGTTCTCGGTCTTGATAGATACAATCGTCTCTTTAGGGGTTTTGGGCTCGACAGTGGCACCGTTGCGAAGTGAGCTGTTTGGTGGAGGTACGGCATTCACCGTGGTAACAACGTTGCCATTGGGCTTATTGGGGGCTGAAGTTGGCCGGGCCTTGTTATTCTCTGCGTTTGCATTCTGTATCGAGTTTTGCCGCGAACGGGTTGGTGGTGCTGGGTTCGGGATAGGAACAGGTACTGGTGATGCGCGGACAGGAGGGAGCTTTGGCTCTGGGAGCTCAGTAATCACGGGCGACGAGTTGGCTGACGTTGACAAGCCAGCTACGCCGTTCCTACTACAAATCAACATGTCAGCATCTTGCCTGCAGGAATCTCGGATCCGTGGCACACATACCTCTTCTTGACCTGCCCGCTACTTGAAGGAAGAGCCTTCCTCTTCTTAGGCGCTTCAGGGGCAGGAGTAGCTCGAGGGCTTGTTGTTTTCGTTTTTGGTGCAGCGTTTCCAAAGACCGCGCTCATGGCACGATCTGCTGTCGCTGTGGCGCCGTTTGTTGGCTTTTCAACCTTGCGTCGCTTCTGCGGTGGATTGCCATTGTTGGTCGGGGCCGTAGAGATGCCCAAGCCAACATTGGCAGTTTCGGCCGCTGCTGCAGCCGCTGCCGCCGATTTCCTTGACTTGGCGGTCTTCTTGGGGCCCTCAGGCTTGTGCTTCCCCTCATGGTCGTCACCCTCTGACTCGTGGTTATGATTATTGGTATTAATATGGTTGTGGTGGTTCCTCGAAGCCTTCTTTGCTTGCACGGCTTGCTTCCGGGCATCGCTTCTAGCGGCTGCCTCGTCAGCAAGGGCCTGTGCTGCGGCGGAAATGGCTGCGGCGCCGTCGCGCCGTGTCCGATCGACCTGGGATGCTTTTGAAAACCTATTTTCGGGGTATGCCCAGTGTGTGGTGCTTCCCCATTTTGCCTCATCGCTGAACTCGTTCTCTAGATGTGGCCAGACGTCTTCGATTCGAGTGAGTTGGGCTTCGAGCGCTTCATTGGCCGTAGAAATGACGTGATTTTTTTCTTCGAGGGACACAAGCATCTCTTGGATCTTGAGCGCAGTCTGTCGGAAGAGGTGGCGGCGAGGTAGGTTGGAAGGGTCGAAAACAAGGTCCCTGTGAGATTCATCGACCGAGGGCACGCTCTGGGCGCTATTATTCAAGACATTGCCGGTTGAGCTGTTTTGCGCGCTCATAGGCGTCGAGCCAGGAGCGATAACGCTTGATGCTTCGTTGTTCGGACGTGCCTCGGTAACAGGAGCGTTTGTGGCAGCTTCGACAAGTCGGAAGAGCTGATCTTCAGGAGTGAAAAGTTTGGCATCAACCTCCTTCAACAGCGTAAAATGTCGGACGAGCTCTTTAGGGAGAGCGGTAATGGCATCGGCGAAGTGAGTGATCGCAGGGAAAATGTCGATGGGCTGGTCGGCACCGCCGATCGAGTCTCTGCCAGCACCGGAGCGGCCCATGTTCGCGGTGCTTCGCGCAGTATTGGTACGGGCTTGACGAACGGGCTGCGACCGGCGGTGCGACGAGCTCTCTGTCGCGGGCGCCTTGGCTGACTTCATCGTGGAAGACGCGAAAGGGGAGAGAGAATTGGAGCGATGCGGTCGATTAGCTGGAGAAAAAGACGGCGGGACAAAGCTGGCGGTAGTAAGAAAGATTCAAAAAGACAAAGTATGAGAATGGGAGGCAGTAAGGCAAGTGTCTAACAGTTGAAACAGACCAGGTACAAAACAAAAGTACTAGGTCATTTTGCGTTCTGACGCCGTATGTGTTGAGAAAATTCCGTAAATACTAAGGAGGGGACAAGAGAGAGAGCAGACAGCACGCGTAGGAGGTAGCAGAAACGGAAGCGGGATGGGATCAATGGGATGGCGGCTGTTTTCCCATTTGGTTTTGGAGAATGACCTGCCCGCGAATACTACCTCCTACTAGTAGCGGCCATGCACGCTGTAATCCAACATCCTACAGGCCTAGCAGGCCTCTCAGAGCACTCACGCGGACCCGCTGGATCGGAGAAACCATCCCCGATGACGGAGTTTCTTCTTATCTGATAAGGGCG
Organism: Fusarium praegraminearum; assembly: GCA_002093855.1. Classification (NCBI taxonomy): domain Eukaryota; kingdom Fungi; phylum Ascomycota; class Sordariomycetes; order Hypocreales; family Nectriaceae; genus Fusarium; species Fusarium praegraminearum. The sequence continues at coordinate 22,410 of LXHY01000028.1, read as the reverse complement.
CATGCGCATTGATGCGATTGCGACTCGAGATTGATTGACTTTCAGTAAGACGGGACTTCAAAGTTCTTAGGTCTGGTCATGTATGAAAAGGCTTTTATACAATTCTCTCCTGAAGCATTGGTCTGTTAATTACTTATCTGTTCGTTATTGCAAAAGGACAAGAAATAAACTACCTTTCGGGATGCTCTACACCGCGTGGGGCATTACATCCATATCAAATGGCCATTTCGTCATAACTAAGCTCACATCACATTACCATTTCAGCCACGCATGATCTTCCAGTAACACAAGCAGACCAATGGGTGTATACTAACTATCAGCTTTACTGAGAAAATGGTGCATCATAGCATGACTTTGTCGTAAATATTCCACGAAACCCAATGCGTGGGAATAAGCACTTTGCCAAATACCTATCATGCCTACCTCTCCCATCCCAGAGGCAAGTCATGCAAGATCACAGCATTCTTTATCTCGATAGTCTCATGACACTCGTGCAATTCAAAAATAAAATATACCATTATGGGTGGGTGTATTGAAGTCTATCACTCCATAGTACACAAAACAAATAACACCAAATAATTCTCAAATTCCAGCATGTGCATTTCGGATAACGAAACTGCGCACCACAACCAGAGATTCGACTCAATTTTCTAACTCGACCAGGGTATCGTATCACTGCCGCCAGAATCAAATCACACCGAAACAGAAGTAGGTCGGACCGTGGTGTCGTCGCGGTCCTTCTGCTTCTGCCTCCACTGCCACTCAAGCAAGATCCAGATAAAGTCCTTGAGATCAAAGTCGGGCCACAGGGTATCGATGAAGAAGATCTGTGTGTCCTGGTGGCACTGCCAGAGCATAAAGTCACTGAGTCGTTCCACGCCGCTGGTTCGCACAAAGATGTCCAGGGGTGGGTCGTTTGCCGTGTACATATGCTTGTCGAGAGTTTCGGCTGTGATCGTCTCGGGATTCGGCAACCCTGAAAGGCTGGCGGCGCTGTTTCGTGCCCGCAGGCGAGGTGGGGGAGAATCTGGGAGCAGTGTAGGTGATGAAGAATCTCCGTCGCTGTCCTTCTTGATATCATCACCGGATGAGGGCTCGGTCTCTTCGGCTACGGTATCGGGAATCATGGGCAGTCCCTCGCGGTCGTCCAGTTGGCGGGAGAGGATCTTTCGTCGAATTCGCGACGGCGAGAAAGGTGTGCTTCGAGGAGGAGAGGGGGCGAGGAACTCTTGGACTGTTGACTTCACCGCCGTCGTGATCTCAGCCCGCGATGTGTAGGGGAAACAGATGTTGAGGACAGCCCTGGGCGCGGGTTAGCTTTCGTATCATGTCACACGATACGTTAGACCTACTTGTTATTGTGTCTCGTCCTTGCGACAGCTTTATCGACGACTTGGAGTACATCTTCTCGAATCATCTCGCGCTGGCCCAAGACGCGCACTCGCGCACCGTAGCGGTCGAGGATGTGTCCGTATTTGGTCAATTGCTCCAGCTTGGTTTTGGCCAATTCCATCAAACCTTCAACCTCCCTTGGAGGACGGTTGAAGTTTTCGATACTGAAGGCATACACGGTCACCACCTTGACACCAGACTTGTAGCAGATTTCCATAATCTAGTTTACATGTTAGCACATGCCGGGTTTCCGCAATTGCAGAAAACCTACCCTTGCCAATGCCTCGAATCCTCGGTGGTGGCCTTCTAAGGCCTCCATTCTGTGGTTTCGAGCATATCGTCGGTTGCCGTCCATCTCGAAGGAAACATGCTGGGGAATGGGTCCTTGTTTAAGGGCGCCGATGAGCAGATCGCGAAGCTGGCGCATAGCCCATTCTCCGGGAGGAGATTCGACAATTACTCTCCGAATGAAAGATGATATAGCGTCGGCCATTGTGTATGCGTACCGTGTTGTTGTAGGTGTTGAGTTTGTATAATATATCGAAAAGGTAAAATAAAAAAAAAGAGTGAACGTGTTATCGCCGAGCAGATGCAATATCGCTAACTTAGTACAATCGGATAGGCGGGTATCGAGCTGGATGATTAAGAGAGAGAAAAAGATAAAACTTGGAATAAAGTGTGTGTTTTAGACTCTCATAGTTAGAAATAGAAATAGTAAACGAGTGATGTTCAAAAAGGTAAACTTGAATGTAAAGGTGACGACAAATGACAAGCCAGCCACGAAGCCTATGGTGGCGGAGTAGGCATCTGACGATGGGGATGAGGCTTGTTGAGAGGCGACCTAATTACTTGGTAAAAGACGGTTGGCACAAGCTTGGCGTTTCTGTGCCTGTTGGTTGGAATTTGGAATGCGGGAGCTTTTTAACTGACGCCGCGCCGCCCGCAAGGATGGTCCTCGTCTAATGATGGTGGCTTGCCTGCTTGCTTGCTCAACATGACACGACACAAGTGGCTTATTAACGAGCGTCCTTTTTCAGGAACGGTCGCCGTATGGGACCTAATTTGGGCTGTTTACGACAGATTACCGAGATTATCGTCAATTGGACTATGGTGTGAGGTTCGCAGGTTCAGGTCTTTTGGCGAGGACAGCAAGCAGTATCATGAGTTGGTTTAACCCCTAGCAGGGGATCATCAGATCGTGGTAGTGGATTCTCTACCCTGGCACGTGGGCCGCATAAATACTGATACTAATCAAAAAACTGATCAAAATATCAAACCAGTTCTAGTAGATATATAGCCTGGTAAGAGTTTCTGTATTTTTGTCTGGTCTTCCTCCAGTCCCCGTGATTTTGTGACCCAGCTGCCTGGTTAACCGGAAGTCAAAGACCACGGCTCTCCTGAACTCAAAAACTTTCATGTGATAATGGCAACTGCTCACAGGGCTGAGAGATCGACTGACTGTTCAACAGTCAGCCTTTCCAGTTTCTGAACGGTTCATTGTGATGGTTGATTTGTGCAGTGGAACAAGAGTTGGATTCGTGGCTTTCGTTGAGCACAACTGTTAGTTTGACAACACAGCTACTCCAACTCGCGACGATTGGCTGTAGCTGGTATTTAAATGCCGAAAATATTTGTACCTGACTATCCCATTGGTTATTATCCGCGAGCTGCAGCTTTTGCATGCGTGAGCAACATGGGAGAAATGGCACAATGCGCTGCTGCAGTTTGAGCCTACAGGGTAGGATCACAACCAACAGACGGACAACCTCGACAAAAGCTTCGATTTGTCCTAAGACTAGGTAGATATGTTTCGAAACTAAGTAGCAGCAGGTATGAATAATCTAATACTTGAGTAAGTTTCAGACTACATGGTTGCAAAGTTGTAAGCTTATTGGTAAGCTACTAGGCTCGTCATAGCTCCCTGTGTTCAGATCTCGTAAATCAGACACCCGTCCAGTATTGGTGAGTGCCACAGAATAGCAGAATAAATCGATACAACCTAAAAGCGGGGAAGAAGAGAAACAAAACGTAAATAAAAGAGAACAACTCATCCTCTACTAACTTGAAGTACGTTGTGCTGTCAGCGGTCAAGCTTTTTTTACCCCGAGGGGAGATGGTTGCACTCCAACATCCCCAGCCCAGCTCAGCAACACTAACACAAAGTGCATGAGGCATGAGTTTGTTGGAGAAAACATGGGTAAGTGAGACAAAAACCGCAATTAAGTGAGCCCAACTTCCCCAGCAATATAACTCAGTACCCAATAATGGTAACCCTCATTGGGTAGTCCGTACGACGTTTGTTATCTGCCACCAATTGATATCTCTTGTTTTTCACATCGACTCCAGTAGTACTTACTATTAGTAGGTATGGCTTAAAATAGGATGGGTCACATTTCCGAGTTACGAAACAGCATGGCACAGAACCTTGATTCATGATCCATGTCCAGCCTTTTTTTTCTCTTTCTCTTTTTTTCCCCAACCAAAAGACGTCATTGTTATAGAGAGATAAAAAAAATAACACTAGGGAACGCCTTTTAGCGTGGCAGATTAGGAACTAGACTACCCAGCGCCACAACGCCTAGGCCGTGGTTCACCGGTATGTAGTTCCTATCTCTGTAGTGAAGGCTTCATAACTCTAGTCGCAAGTCATATCATGTGTGACATGACAGTGAGTGATGTGTACTTTGCTTAGTCTCACAGTCCCACGGATAGCCCCTCCGGTTGATGCAGCTCTTGCTTAGCAAGAAAAAGACTTTGTGAGTCTCCTATCGGATCTGTAGGGTCGCCGAGGGGTCGCCGATGATGGTGTTCTTGGTGGAGTTGAAGAGCCATGTCTATGGCTACTAGCAGCCGCCTTCTTGCCAGGGAAAGAGTTCAATGTCACTCTGGTGCGAGAATTATAAGGTCCAGAACCCGTTCAGAGACAAACATCCGTCCCTCGACAGTGGAGGAGATGCAGCGGCCGCTGCTGGAGCAATCGGTTGGTTGGCGATCCCCGTTTATTAGATTCGTCAACAACCATGTGCTGTCATGTCGAGAGGTATTGGGTATTGAAAACCAGGAACACTAACAAGGGAAGCTACGCATCTCTGTCTGCCTGCCTGCCACCTACCGGACAAAACAATAGCTTAGTAGTAGTCTAGTCTCAAGCCTCAGGCACAACCGAGACTGTCATTCTCTTGATCCTACCCACCATCGTCGATCTTGTGTGTGTCGTGTCTCGCCCTTTTGGTTAGATACGGTTCAGAGCTGTACCTGGCTGCATAGCAGTGCAGGAGACTACTTTTTCTTACAATTCTCTTGACTTTTTCCTCTCCCCTTCCCTTCACCTCCCTTTCCCTCTTCTTCTTCTTCTTCTCGTCCTCTACTCTCCTCACCAGAGGAGCCATCACCTAAAACCTCGAGCTTCTGGTCATTGTTGTCCATCTTAACTTCTGTTTATTCTTTCCCCTCTCCGCTTCCCCACACGCTCCAATTGACCTCATCATCCCCCACCTCAGCAGCCGTTGCTACCCCTCGTCGATCGTCGCCCGTGCTTCGCTTGCTGCCCCTCGTTGAGCTTGAGTTTGAGTTTGAGTTTGAGCTTCATATTCAGCCATGGTTGTTCACGACGGCCACGAATACCTCACTGAGGAAGAGAGACGTCTCAAGGAGGATCGCGACCGCACCAAGTACTGGAAGAAATGGGGTCCCTACGTTGCGGAGCGACAATGGGCTACAGGCATGTGATTCCACCACTCATGATAAGAAAATCGCTAACCAAAAAACACAGTCCGAGAGGATTACAGTCATGATGGAGATGCTTGGAGTCGTGAGTTTATTTTTTAATGGCGCATCTCGTCCTCCACACTAACAAGCTACGTCAGACTTTCCTCACGAACACGCTCGATCGCGCGCATTCCGTTGGGGTGAAGACGGTATCGCCGGTGTCTGCGATACTCATGGCTACCAAAACATTGGCTTCAGTTTTTGGAACGAGGAAGAGTTCGTATAATTGCTACAGTTCACAATGCGCCATGACCGCTAACATCATACAGTGACTTCCTCAAGGAGCGTCTTTTCGGTCTCTCAAATCCCCAGGGTAACCATGGTGAAAGTGTCAAGGAAGCTCACTTCCACGTCGATAACACTCCTGTCAGTGAAAACCAAACAAAACTACTCAATTGACTTATGCTAACTCATTATTTAGACTGTAAATCACCCAATTAACCTTCATAACCGCTCTATGCTGACAAGTCATGATAGCACTCTTACATGAAGTTCCTCTACAAATACCCACAGAAGAAGTTCCCTTACAAGGATCTCATCGACGAGAACGCTCGACGAGGAAAAGAAGACAGGGAATACCAGATCACCGACACCGATGTCTTTGACGAAGACAGATACTGGGACATCTTCATTGAGACTGCAAAGGAGACCGATGACCCCGATGAGATGCTCTTCCGAGTCACTGCTTGGAATCGAGGCCCTGACCCCGCGCCTCTCCACATCATTCCCCAGGTGTGGTTCCGCAACACCTGGAGCTGGGGTAGAGAGCCCGAGGAGAAGAAGCCTTCGATAAAATATGCCGATGAGACCTTTGCCAAGTCCAGCCACTGGAATTTGGGAGATCGCCACTTCCTGTGCTCCCCTTCGCCTGGTGTAGGTGCCAGCGGTGAAGATGTCATGCCCAAGTTCATGTTCACCGAGAACGAGACCAACTTCAAGGTCCTGTACGAGCAAGAGAACAAGCAGCCATATGTCAAGGATGCCTTCCATCGCTACATCGTTGACGGAGAGAAGGACGCCATCAACCCTGCCAAGACTGGAACAAAATGTGCTGCCTGGTTCAACTTTAACGAGGATGGCGGTGTCAACCCTGGCGAATGTGCCGGTAAGTGTCCTACAGTAGTACTTTCCAAATACTGTTGCTAACTTTGATCCAGTCGTTCGATTCCGTTTCACCAAGCGCGACGATGGTTACCTTGACGAAGAAGAGTTCGATGATATTATTGAGACCCGTAAGGAGGAAGCAGACGAGTTCTACTACAGACTCAGCCCTCTTCCCATGGCTGACGACCTACGCAACATCCAGCGACAAGCTTTCTCTGGTATGATGTGGACGAAGCAACACTACCATTTCATCTGGGACCACTGGGCGAACGGTGACCCTACTATGCCACCTCCCCCAGCTTCCCGAAAAGACATTCGAAACTCGGCCTGGAAACACATGCACTGTGACGATATTCTATCCATGCCTGACTCATGGGAGTACCCCTTCTTTGCTGCTTGGGACAGTGCTTTCCACTGCATCCCATTGGCCATGATTGACCCCGACTTTGCAAAGAAGCAGCTTGACTTGTTCACTCGCGAGTGGTACTGTCATCCCAACGGACAGCTCCCAGCGTAAGTTTGCTCTTGTCTGACACTTGAAGTCCAATGGCTAATTTGTTTACAGATACGAGTGGAATTTCGGAGACGTAAACCCCCCAGTTCATGCATGGGCAACCTTCAGAACATTCAAGATTGAGCGAAAGATGTATGGTCGTCAGGACATTGACTTCCTCGAGCGCGTTTTCCAAAAGCTACTCCTCAACTTCACCTGGTGGGTCAACCGCAAGGATGCCGATGGCAAGAACGTCTTCGAGGGAGGCTTTTTGGGTCTCGACAACATCGGTTTGTTCAACCGATCCGAGCCTCTCCCTACTGGAGGTGTCCTAGAACAGGCAGACAGCACTGGATGGATGGCCTTCTACTGTCTTTCCATGCTCAACATCGCCCTTGAGCTGGCCAAGCATCGTCGCATTTACGAAGATATTGCATCCAAGTTCTTCGAGCACTTCATTTTCATTAGTGATGCAATGACCTTCCGAACCGGTCACAAGGATGAGAAATCTCTTTGGAACGAGGACGATGGCTTCTACTACGATGCCATCTCTTGGGGTGGCCCCTGGATCCAGCAGCTACCCGTGCGATCGCTTGTGGGTTTGATCCCTCTGTATGCGACTATCACTCTGGAACCAGAGTTGATCAACAGACTCCCCTCATTCAAGAAGAGAGTCGATTGGTTCATTGAGAACCGATGCGATTTGGCTGAGAGAAACATGGCCAGTATCCGAAAGCGAGGAAAGGGTAACCGTATTCTGTTGTCCATCGTCAGCAAAGATCGACTGGAGAAGATTCTGAAGCGCATGCTCGACGAAGATGAGTTCTTCAGCGACCACGGAATCCGGTCGCTCTCCAAGTTCCACAAGGAGAACCCGTTCTCAATGGATGTCAATGGCCAGAAATTTACTGTCGGGTACGTGCCGGGCGACTCAGATAGTGGTCTGTTTGGCGGCAACAGCAACTGGAGAGGTCCTATCTGGCTTTGTGTCAACTTTTTGCTTGTAGAGTCTCTACAGCGCTTCTTCCTCTTCTACGGACCTGATTTCCAGGTCGAATGCCCAACTGGTAGCGGAGACTACATGCATCTGGGCAAGGTGGCTGAGGAGATCCAGCACCGTTTGCAACATCTTTTCGCCCGTACCGACGACGGAAGACGTAGCATCAACGGTGGCGATGATCGCCTGGATTTCGATGAACACTGGAAGGATTACCTCTGGTTCCATGAGTTCTTCGATGGAGACGATGGACGCGGCTTGGGAGCCACTCACCAATGTGGATGGACTGGACTCATTGCTCGTATGATCCATGATACTGGGTATGTGAATCATCTTCTCATGACTTGATACATTGCTAACAATCATTTAGTGTCAACTGCCGCCTACCTCACACCCCTCGCACGCCGTCAATTGCTATGAGTCATTACTTTGATGATGTCTTCCATCGCAATGCTGGAAGCGGTGGTCACAATGGCATGCCTCGCATCAGGCGTTCATCGACTGCTCGCTCCATCGGCGCCCGCAGTGATTTTGAGGATGACACCCACTCTGTTACTGGCTCCGTCCACCATGACGAGGAACGAGCCAGAGAGCGTAGCGAAGCTGATGCTCATATGCACAGTTACGTCTCTGACCAGCTCGAGAGATACAAGGATGAGAACAAGTTGGGCAACTACGCCCATGATGATGAGTTTGAGACCAAGGCATAAGCGACTTTAATTAGTTTGTGAAAGGAGAAGCCGGTACTATCAAGAGAAGGAGGTAATGGGGCGTTATCAAAAGCAAGAACTTCTTACTTGTGCCCTGTTGTAGTGCAGCAGGGCGTCCTGAGTTTATGGACCTAGACTTGTCATTCAGTTTTCAAAGTAGTCATGATACAATAAAGAGGTACATTCTCTCATGAGGTCTTTTTCGTGACGAAATGCAATCCAATGACATCACTGTCTTTTTTCATACCTCACATCATTTCATTGAATTTGAGCCATATTGTGAGACCAGCCATTTCATTAATGAGCTCAAGTATTTCGTATGAGCTCGTACTTCCGCTAAGTCCGACACCCAGATCGGATACCACAACGAGAGTGTAAAAAATCATCACGCCGGGGACAAAATAATTCAATTGGGGAACTGCATTTATTGCGCACCCTGTTCACATCCTCCTACACTATTCTTTCCATCGACACTCTCCCAGCCGGGGATGACAAGAGCATTTGATTCCGGGAGGGGTTGCAACAATATGAAGGGGGAAGAGAAAACCCCCTAGAAGCCGGCGGGCCACCCACTCATAGGAGGGGGTATACCGTTTTGCGTGGTGATGAAACTTCCACGAGACGACGCAAAGGAGACACTAAATAGAATTTATACTATGGGTGGTTTTACAGAGTGTCCGTGAGGAGCTTGTTCATCTTGGCGATGCGGGAAGAGACGCTGAGGTCGATGGTTCGGTCGCCGACCTCGACGACGAGTCCACCAACAATATCGGGGTTGACCTGCGAAATAACATTAGGGATTTTGTGTCGTGGTGTTTCTGCGGTTTGAGACGTACCTCGTTGGTGACCTTGAGCTTCTTGCCCTGGCCGACGTAAGAGGACTTGGCGACAGCAGTCTCAAGTCGGTTGAGTGTTCGCTTGTCAAGAGCCTAAAACGACAATGTTAGTCCCATTGTTTCTTTCCCTTTTACTTCCATCCTTCCAATCCAATAGTATCGTAGTCGAGTATAGCTAGCTGTGACGTAGCTCGTGCATCCCAATGCCCATGTCCATCCTTCATGTATATCCACCCTCCAAAAGACGTACCTGAGCGCTGGTAACAGTGAGCTCGACCTCACCACGGGCGGCAGAGATGATGGTGGAGAACTTGTCGACGACACCGGGGATGAGACCAAGTCGGTTGTTCTCGGCGAGGGTGGTGAGGAAGTTCTTGACGGTCTCGTCCTTGGCGTTGATCTGCTTGACGAGCTCATCGACAATGGCCTTCTTGTCGGCATCGGCGAGGGTAGGGGTCCTCAGGACGGCGACGAGCTTGGGGTCCTTCTCGATGAGAGCGCCGAGCTTGATGAGGGCATCGGCGGCGGCATCGACGCTGGAAGTCTTGACGGCGGCAGTGTACTAAATTGACGCAAAAGAAAAAATTGCCTGTCAGCGACGACGCGATCTTCCAATTTGAGGTTTTTGTGCCATGAACGAGGGGCTTTTTTAGCCAATTGACCTCCCCCAGGGAAGCCAATTGAATAAAGAAGGTCGAAAACAAGATGGTGCGTATTTTTCTCTCGATTTATTGGAGGTGGTGTATTACCAGAGCAGAGGCATAGGTGCCATCAACGCCGAAGACGGAAACCGGAGACTTGACTTCGGACGAGGCAGCGGCGGCGAAGGATCGGACGGGGGCGGCTCGAAGGGCGAGGGCTCGCTGGGGAGCGGCGACTCGGGCGGCGCGGAGGACCTGTCGCGAGAACATTTCGGCGGCTGCTGGTGAAGGAGGAGAGGGAGATGGGAGGGAAAAAAGGGCGAGTGTTGATGATGTTCGGCTTCGATTAACTTGGAGGTTGATGCTAGCCTGAGCCTCTCGGCAATTTTCGGGCGTTCGATGCCTTACATCCGCCCAGGCATCCACTTTGTGATTACATAACTCAATTAAAGACAATTACAGTTGCAGCAATTAGAATTTATATCAGCAGTCTTAGAAAAAAAAAAACAATTCATTAAGTGCCCAGGCAGGGTATTTTAAATAAGGTAATCCCTTGTTTCCTTTGGGACGGTTCCATCCTTTGTGAGTGCGCATGCAGTCTCGAGTTCTCATAGTAGACGAGAGCCTCCCAACTACACAGAACAACTAATAGCTGTTCCGTATCATATCGTTTGTCATAATCAACCAGCTTTCCTATGCCACTAAGCCCTTGCTTGGTCCTCAAACGCCCAAAACTCCTTGTTGCTAAGTTTCACAGCTCAGTACTGTCGCTCTCGAGCTTCTCCTAGTCGCTCTTGAGCATGCTATCCACCAGGTCGCCCAGAGGACCCCAGTAGTCCCTTCCGCTCGCCAAGCTGTGCTCGTCGACGAACAAGACATACTGCTTGAAACTTGTGTTCAGGTGCGGCTCGAGACCGAGCTCGCGGATTACGGGGTAGTGGTGGCAGTAAATGTGGGCGTAGACACGGTACATGCGCTTGAAGATTTGGCGGACCAGCGCTGGGAAAGACTTGGGGAAGGGGACACCTCGTTATTGTTAGCTGCTTGTTCTTAAAGTATGCGAATAAGGTAATGTGTACCAATTTTGCTGGGCAACACTTGTTCATTATCAATGTTTGCCTGCACCCACGTCATGAGTTGTTCAATGTATGCTGGCGCAGGCATCTTGGTTGGTCGTTTGAAGTTCTCGTTGTCTTGCCACAGATACTCAAACCTGGTCACTGTTAGCTTGAATCCTGAGTCGCATTCGGGGAAATCCTACTCGTCGGTGGCTTTCATCTCAGGGCATGAAATCGGTGAGCAGAACTCGGTGATGGCTCCGTAGAGAAGGTTGATCTGGTTGTAGAAATCCACCACTGGAAGCCACTATTAGCAACACCTCCTTATTGGCATGTCCATCGTCAAACTCACTGTTGACAGCTAACCACTCGTTCTCGTCCTCGCCCTCTGGGAGCTTGACAACCTTGCGCAGGCTGCCACCGCCCAGTGTCACCTCAGCATACTGTCGCAGTTGATAACTGGCCGATCCTCCCTTGCCCACGCGCGGGCGAAACTGGTTTCTCGTTCGCTGGTTACTATTCAACAAAGGTTCCAAGTCAGCAAATGACAGTTCATCTGAGAGGGGCAGGGGTTTTGTAGAGATGGCGGTGGCAGGTATAATGGTCATGTCCATCCGATGCATCGTTGAGACCGACTTCGGAGTCAGATGTTGGTACATGGTGGCGGTGTATGGCGAGTAAGAGGAATCCATGGTTGCGCTGCTCGAGAGGAAGATGAGAGGACTAACACGGTGGTTAAGAAGGCTTGAGCCATGGTGAAGGGCGATATTCGACGAGGTTTCAACGAGGTCAATATGCGATGCTGCTGCATTCCAATTGTTAGCGGGGCAATCTGTCCATGGGGGATTATTGTCTGAGGAGGGAACCAACAGGACGGGTAGGTGAGACAAGAGTCTTGCAAATCCTAAATGCGAATATGTAGATGCCAAGTCACGTAGTATCACTGCTGAACTCGTGTTTTGCAAAGTGATTCTGCTAAAAGGGGCGCGATCGAACTGTGTTGTTGAGGTTGATAGGTAAAGGTGCAGTAGTAACGATGGCGTATGGGCGTTGCACTGTTTACTCTATTTCCTGATTGGTGTGGTTGCTACGGAGCTTCAACCCCACCACCTGCGCAGTACTACGTAGGGGGAGCTTCACTGGTTGAATTGAATTGCATCTCCGATAACTGGTAAACTTTATTCTTTGTTTACTAAAATTAAGCATGTGAATATACTCTGTTTTAGTAGTTCCATATGGAAGCAGGGAATGGCACCCAGCCTTCGCAGTACACAACTATCGTCATCCATTCTTGCAAGGCCTACCATACAGTCCATGAACCTGATGCATTACAACAATGAGATTCTATAACTTTGCACCAAAACCAGCTGTTCTTTCAGCATCATCCGTAGACATTACCAGCGGCCTCCACGACCTCTTCCCCGACCCCGTCCCCTGTCGCCTCCTCTGCCTCTGCCTCTACCGCCACCTCTTCTACCACCAGTAAAGCGTTGATCTGTTTTAGGTGGACCCTGTGCTTTTCGTTGCCGTCTTTCTTCCTCTGTAGCATCCCAGATATTTGATAGCCCCATGATTTCGCAAAATGTTATAGTTTGGGGATTTGTGTATTCTGATGGCTGCTGGTTGACGATCTCAGGACTACCATGAACATGAGGCGGCGCGGTAACCTCAAAGTTGTATGGAACATCTAGCTTTCCAGCCTTGACAATGTTATCCTCAACCCATTCTCTCTCCTTTTTGATAAGGGGCTGGTAATGTTCTTCGCCCAAGTCAGGTGGTGATTGCGCATTGCGGTCGCCAATGACTAAAGAATCATGGAACACGCGCGTAATTGCAAGCCACTCTGGATCGTATTGCAATCGCCATCGTGGTGACTCTTGAGCTGGGGGGTACTCGGAGCTTGCCTCGAGGTTGAAGGGCTGGAGATCACATAACTGCAGGAAATGTCTTCCCGGCAGACACTTGTCGAGGGCAAGGAAACGGACCTCCTTGTTTGTGATGCCGGGTGGTACTGGCTGGCCAGGTGTCTTCTTGGGCTGCGGGCGAGCGAAGGATGCAGGGAGTTGCGCACGAAGCTCATCCGACACTTCATTCGATGCCTCTTTCACCTCCTTAACTTCCGGCTCGCTTTTCTTGGCTTCTGGTTCCGGGTTAGGTTTTATGTCCTCGTCCTCGTCATCCATATCCAAATCAATCTCATCAGGATTGTTCTCTGTAGCTGGCGCCGGAGCAGCCACTGGGGTAGGCTCTTGCTTGGTCTCTTCCACTTCAGGCTGGTCTTCACTATATGTCTTGATTGCAGCGAACTTGATATGCATATGGGCCGAGAACCAATGGGGAGGTCGTAGACGGTCCATAACATACTCGGCCGCCACGCTGCCGAGCGTGCCATCTCGGGATTCGTTTCTGAAATCAGGCTTTTTTCTGAAAAGCCATTCATGATCGCCATGCGACTCGATTGCGCGTGGCCAGTCGTGACTGAGGCCGACGTCCACCTGCGTCTGTACTTGAAGTAGTTTGCGGACATCGATCTCTCTGACGTGATACCACGACTTTACATCATCGCCGCTGAAGGGGAGTCTTTCGTGGTGTGGTTTGCGGTAATCGAAGCCTTTCCATATACCAGATAACCCGGCGATTCGCAGTGGACCGAAACGCAGGATGTTGGCAGCTCCCATATAGTAAATGTTGGGTGCAACCCAGCCTCCATAGTAGAGTTCCCACAGATGCGAGCTGGCTTCGTGGTTTCCAGCAATGAATATTGTTAGATAAGGTGCCTTTCTCTCACCCGAGTAGTACTTGGGAAAGTCTCCTAGGTGGCGGTACTTGACAGGGCATGACATGATACTCAGATCTTCAGCATTGCGGACGGACTGTACGTGCATATTAGTATAGTGTAGCATGTATAGTTGGGTGTTGAAATACCTGAAAGTCACCGCCAATGATGAGAATATCAACACCGTCCCAACCACGTTGCTTACAAGATTCTTCGACAGAAGCGTAGATGGCATCTAGTGTGCCATGTCCCTGCGGCTGTTAATAACCTGGCAATGATATTCTACAAGCTTCATCAAGACTTACGCATCCCTCAATCGCAACTCGGACGCCTTGCGCCTCAAACGCGTTGGTAGCCATTTTGCGGTAGTAGGCAGTTGTAGATGGGAAGTTGAGGCTAAGTGGGTTCACAAGTAGAAGTTGCTTCTGGACAGGCAGCTGCTGACGGTGAACCACTTTGTTCGACTGGCAAAGCAGACCCCTTCCCAAAATATGACGACTCAAATTATTAAATGGCATATGGAGATATTTTGTTCAATCTCACATGAATGTGAGTCATAGAGTATTTCTGTCTTGCTTCCGCGGTTGCAGATCATGCATGGTCAGACTCATATTGGCCGTTTGGAGATTTTAGCTTTAGCGGGAATCAAGGACAAGCACACCAGGTATCCAGGGATGCCTTATGATATTAGTCCATGAAATAATATCATTCTTTATTTAAGCCATGACCTCCAGGCGACAATGCTCAGCTTGAGTTACAAAATCCTTACCGTAGATCTAATTCGTAGAGGTATGCGGCAATGCACTGACATAACAGTCTCGTTAAGACACTTACAATGGGTGGCATAAACCCCTTAATGAATTTGACGTAACGAAGCATGGATACAGGGGAAACGATACAAGTTTACAATCAAGAAATGTTGCCCTTCAGAAAAAGCGAAAGCTCAATGCTCAACTGAGGAACGCAGAGTGAGAGGGTTACTTCAATCTTCCATCTCTAATAGACGTTGGACCCACGGGGGAGTAAAGAGTACAACGCATATGCTGAAATGGTGACAAGTCACGTTTGGATGTTTCGATCCGGAAGGATAGACGATGTCACGTTCTGGCTTCATCTGTATGATTTGCCTGTAGTAAGTACTGTTCATTATCATTATCAAAAGATCGAAAGACAAGATCAAACTGCTGCATCTTGTGAAAGTAGCAGTAAGCTGGACTGTATCCTCAGCTCAAAAACGTCATCAAAAAGATGATGGACATGGCAAGTGACTGAATCTGATAGATTCTAGAAGCCCTTTCACTTCATGCTCATGTTCGCCCTAGATGATATTAGTATCCACGCGCTAGGTTGTAGCAATGGCTGCATACTGGTCCAGGCCCAGGTAATCGGCTGCGGCCAACAGCTCGAGGCAAAGCTCGACTGGGATATCCATGTCGGGGACATCTTCGCTATTGCGGTAGCGATACCAGTAGTGAAAGTATTCGACAACCTTATCGAGAACCATGGCGCTGTTGATATATTGTATCATCAGTGTCTTGCTCTTAAGGTTGGGAATGTTCCAGCAGAGGCCGAGCACAACCAGACATGGCGCGTTTGTGGTCAGGTCAAGTGTAGTGAGTACTCATGTAGCCCAACCGAGAAGTCTCGGATGTTCTTTCAACAAAGCATCGTGAATTATCATCAATCCACAGGGCAAGCCATCTGGACGCGACAGCGTGTTGGCAACGTAGACCTACCTCATCTCCTGGAAAACACAGCGAGCCTCTTTGGCCTCAGCAAATTGACTTCTCACGTCGAGCATGCCTTTGATGATTGGGCTGACCATAGCGGCATCACGGAGAACAACAAATTCAAAGCCATCGCTGGACACGAGAGTGATGTATTTGCTTGCCATTGCTTCAGAGGTCGGGCTCTTCTTCACCGCTTGCTAGCCGACTGGTCTTGTGTTGTCGCTGGGAAAGATAAGGAGAAAGGAAAAGAAAGGAAGAGGAAAGCAATTTGTTGGGAAAAGCTTTGAAGAAAAGGCAAAGACGGACAAAGAGAATGGAGAAGTTGAGCTTGGACCAGGTCACGATAAGAAAAAGGGAAGACCACCTACGGAAAGTACCTGGACCAAGGAAATTTTCTCGTCAGCAGGTGCACGGGCCAATCAGTTCCGTCATATTCAGCTCCAGTGATTCACCTCCACTACGGCGGGCCCAGGCGGGCTCCTACAGCCCATGGAGTACGGAGCCTGCTAGCCTGTAGAGCCCGCTACTGCCCGCAAGCAACTGTACACCTCCCAGCTCCCCCCAATGGCAGTTGCCCTGTCAACATGTTTACTCGGGTAACTTGGTGGTGCAACAAAGCCACACTAAGACTTGACTCCCCATAGTCCTTCCACTTGTTGGACTTGACCAAGTAGTTTAAACTTGCCGCAAACAACACAAACTTAACTTACCTTAACTCAACCCAAGACAAGTCAAGACAACACCAACACTGTCATCCACACATCATTTAGCTATACTGAGCCTCATTAGCTCCAGCATCTCAGCCCAGTTCACGTCGAATCAACCTGTACATTCCACTCTACTCTGCTTGCCGTTTACACACATATCGCATCACACACTCGATAGTATTCACTTCTCCCACCCCGCATCAACAGACGAGCATCACAGATCCGAATATCATATTCTACCTTGGGCGCATCTCAAACCAGACCTGTTCTACTCATCGACATACCACGCAAAAGGCTAAGCGACTCTAAAAAGACTCGCGCCTGCATCCCGCGACTCACACTGCAGCCTTGCGCCCAAGCATGGCATCATCTCAATCGCACCGTACCTCTTACTTTGAACCCAACGAGCAGTTTCGACGTCAAGAGCGCACTCGTTCCAGCGAAGGCACCGTCAGCACCACTATGAGCTCGTCGACGGGCCGCGAGTCGGCAGCGACCCACGTCACCGACGCGCCCACCTTTTCCAAGAAGATTGTTGTTGTCGGCGATGGTGGTTGCGGCAAGACCTGTTTGCTCATTAGCTACAGCCAGGGTTATTTCCCAGAGGTAAAATACCCTTTTCCAACTGCTACCGTTGGGCACCAATACTAACAAGACAGAAATACGTACCAACCGTCTTTGAGAACTACATCACCTATCCCATCCACTCTGCTACCGGTAAGACTGTGGAGCTTGCATTGTGGGATACCGCCGGCCAAGAGGAATATGACCGTCTCCGACCGCTCTCATACCCCGAGACCGACCTAATCTTTGTATGCTTCGCTATTGACTGCCCGAACTCTCTCGACAATGTACTTGATAAGGTATGTAATACTCGCAATTTATTCGCCACACAACATGCTGATCTTTTTCCAATAGTGGTATCCTGAGGTTCTACACTTCTGCCCATACACTCCTCTGGTCCTCGTCGGCCTCAAGTCAGATCTCCGCCACAAGAAGGCATGTATTGATATGCTGAAGACACAAGGTCTCACACCAGTTACTACCGAGCAGGGCATGGGACTGGCCAAGAAGATGAACGCTCAGTACATGGAGTGCAGTAGTAAGGAGATGCGAGGCGTCGACGAGATCTTTGAGCAGGCTATCAACACCGTCGTTGCCAACGACCGGAAAACGATCGAGGCAGCAGCAGCCTCCGGTTCTTCCAAGGAGAGCAAGTCATCATCAACACCCGGGGTGGGGCAAATTAAGAGGAAGAAGAGAAGGTGTCCAATCCTCTAAGGCACTCACGACTGGAGATGGGATGAATGAATGATTTCTTGGATTTGAGGAACCTTTACTCGTCATTGTCTTCCGATCTCTTTTGTCATCTTCTCCTGGGGAGAGGAAAGCAGGAGGGAACAGCAAGAAAGACAGCTCGGTGGGCCAGCATTAAAAGAGTTGTAATGACCATCGCATGAATATTGCTTTTATAACGATTTACATTTACGTTATTTCTTTACCTTCATTGCTGTTGACACTGGTAGGAACTTCTGGTAAGCAACAGGCCGGTGAGATGACATGGCGGGCGTTGCTGGGAATGACTTGACTTCACTTCCCTCCACTACCTACCTACCTACTTGGGAGATGTATCTCTTCGGCATTGGGGATATAGTTTGGGTTTGAAAGTATGGCATGGCATGGGAGGAAGCGCGCACATTTGTTTTTGAAAGTGTCTTATGAGATAAGGGGAGCAACCAGAACTACAGGCCTGTTTCTATATGTATTGCATCATCGGCATAAACCAGGGTCGAGGTGCCAGGTGTTTTGTTGGCCTTTCTTTGTTAGTGTTTCTGGCGTGGTTTTATTCAGTTGATAGGATTGTTGGAATGAAGATTTAACAAACAATATTGTGTATAAACTGTGATTGATCATTTGTGATAAAGAGTTGAAGAACTGATATGTAGAAGGGTGGTGTCAACAACATAACCCCACATTTCGTTATACATCAACAACGATGTTTGAAGCTTCGTTCGTATCACTTTCCACGTTTCATACTTTGTATGTGTGTCTTTCCTTACAGGATTCATCGTTATCATAGCTGAGGTACCAGCATAGGTATTCATTTCTACCTTGTCTCCTTGGGAAACATAAAGACCTAGTCCATTGCCTCCAGGTCTTCCGCCTTTCCACTGTTATACATGTACGTCTTTATTTTTATGTACAAATGTCCCAACTTTCTTGAAACCTTTTTCCTTCTTTCCAACCACTTGTAACCATCATACAAGTTGAAAAATGACCATCATGAGGGGAGCATTATACATCGAACCAACGCCAACCGATAACCAGGTTTAATAGTACACGCGAGATGCGAATTTGTGTAGAGATGATGTGTCCAACACACCACCTCTCATATTAGAGAGAGTAAAGAGGTGTGCGTTTATTTGTTCTTGACAACACCGACCTTGGCGGCGCGCAGCACTCGGCCGTTGAGCTTGAAGCCCTTCTGTTGAACGAAGAAGACGGTGCCGTCCTCCTTGTCAGGCTGGGGAGTCATGAAAGTAGCCTCCTGCTCGTTGGGGTTGAACTTCTCGCCCTCGGGGCTGAGACGCTCGAGGCCGTGCTTCTTGAGGGTGTTCATGAGGATGTCCTCGGTCATCTTGAGACCCTCGTACAGGTTGGCGAGATCCTCGATACCCTCAGGTCGGTCCTTGGCGTTGAGCTTCTCCTGAGGAACCATTCCAAGAGCTCGATCGAGGTTGTCAACGCTGTCGACAAGGTCCTTGGCGAACTTCTGGATGGCGAAATCTTTGGCGGACTTGACCTCACGGGTGGTGCGCTCTTGCAGGTTGCGGAAGTCGGCGACGGTGCGCAGGCACTTGTCCTTTTATGATGGTCAGTATTACAGAGACGCATTGAGATTTTTTAGTCGCCACACACCTTCCAGTCCTTGACCTCGGTCTCCTTGGCCTCGAGAGTCTTCTTCAGCTCAGCGAGGGGATCGTTCTCGGCGGGCTTCTCTTCAGACTTGGTTTCCGACTTGGCCTCCTCAGCAGGCTTGGACTCGGACTCCTTGGCGTCGCTGTACCATCTTGACACTGCGGGCTGGGCGGATCTGAGAGTGAAAGCAGGCGCAGCCTGGAATTGCGACTGGACGAAGGGTCGGGGGACGGCGACCTTGGGAGCAACCCGCAGAGCGCGGGACGAGGTGGCAATGGCCTGGCGGAACATTGTGAGGTATATGAGGAAGTAAATTAAAGATTGATCAAGGGGAATGAATAAGTGATGGGTGAGAGTTTAGTGAGGAGAGGCTGGTGCACTTAAGTAAAGTGTTATAGTGGCTTGTGGTAGGTAGACTATCAGGAAGTTTAGAGCTCCGAGTTAGGACTGAAATTTTAAGCTGTCGGCATGATTCGCTTCGCATGTCGAAGGGTCGCACCGGCTACTGGGACCGGGGACGGGAAGCTTCCATTGACAAAGGCAAACCCCCACTTCGGCAGGGCATGATGTAGGTAGACTATGATCTAGGGTAGGCTAGCTGCGGATCAATGATAGCCCGCCGTAATAATTGATTCAATTGACCTTTCTCTTGAGGCTGTTGAGACCCACTCTTTTACTGGCTGGTCTACGTCGTGCTCTGGCAACCTGGAGGCTACTAAGGTAAGGTAGCTACAGTTATTGCTTGCTATCCATTACCTCCAACTAAACAACACCATCATAACGACCACTATTCTTCACCAAGCAAAACGCCTTCTCTCCGTCCGCGTACCATAGCGCATAACTCTACCACATACGAACTTCACCCTCGACACACAAAACCACATCCTACACAATGGCGGCGGCCGAATCGGCGAGGGTCCAGGAAGCGCAGAAGCTCGCCAAGTCCGACCCACGAAAGGCTGAGGCCATCTACAAGGACATCATCTCCAAGGCCCCCAGCACCACATCCGATGCAGCTACTCGCGAGTATGAAACTGCTTTGGTCAGCCTAGGAGAGATCTACCGAGACGAGAAGTGCGCACCGCTTCACGACCGCTTTCCTCGTGCCCCGCTAACAATTACAACAGGAAGACGCAAGAGTTGGTGAACCTGGTCAAGGAGAGCAGGACAGTATTCTCTTCTTTTGCAAAGGCCAAGTCCGCCAAGTTGGGTATGTCCACAACACCACAGGAATCTTGCGCCAATGCATCACAGACAGCTAACATGGTGACGTAGTCCGCCAACTGCTCGACCTCATCAAGGAAATCCCCGATAGTACCGATATCGAAATCTCCGTCACCAAGGACTGTATAGAATGGGCCACCGCCGAGCGCCGTGCTTTCCAGCGACAGGACCTCGAAGTCCGCCTGGTAGCCCTCCAAATGGCTAAGCAATCCTACTATGACGCCCTCGGTCTGATTAACAACCTCCTTCGCGAGCTCAAGCGCCTCGACGACAAGCTCCGCCTCGTCGAAGTCCAACTCCTCGAATCCAGAGTCTACCACGCCCTCGGCAACATCCCCAAGGCCCGTGCTGCTCTCACCAGTGCACGAACCAGCGCTGCCAGTGTGTACACACCTCCTATGCTACAGGCCAACCTCGATATGCAAAGTGGTATGCTTCACGCCGAAGACAAGGACTTCAACACCGCTTTCTCCTACTTCATCGAGGCTCTCGATGGCTACCACTCCCAAGACGAGAGCACCAGGGCCCAAGCTGCCTTGCAATACATGCTTCTCTGCAAGATCATGCTTAACCTCGTGGACGACGTTAACAACCTCATGGCCTCAAAGCAAGCCCTCAAGTACGCAGGCAAAAACCTAGAAGCTATGAAGGCTATTGCTCGGGCCCATTCGAATCGATCACTGGAAGAGTATGAGCATGCGCTTTCCTCGTACCGTTACGAGCTAGGAAGCGACACCTTCATCCGAAACCACCTCCGTCGCCTCTACGACGCTATGTTGGAGCAGAACCTTATCAAGGTTATTGAGCCTTTCTCGCGCGTGGAGATTGCCCACATCGCAAACATGGTTGGCCTTGACACCCAGCAGGTTGAGCGAAAGCTTTCCCAGATGATCCTGGACAAGGTCATCATCGGTGTTCTGGACCAGGGCGCTGGCTGCCTTATCATCTTTGACGAGACGCACCGGGATGAGTCCTACGATGCGGCTCTCGCAACCATTGAGAAGTTGAGCAGCGTCGTCGATGTTTTGTACACAAACCAGGCGTCTATGCTGGAATAGATTGGGTTCATCCGTTGTATGTAATATGTCACACAGTATCTTAGACTAGGCGTTTCAAAGAGGGAACACGATCGTCTATGCTGGCCAATGCTTGTATTTGTTCATGTGTCTTTATAACATTTTGCCTGTGATACAAGCCTATCTATGTACAGACAATGCCTCGACCAGTTTCCGCTTCCAACAGGGGTATTGAATCAAATCGCAAGGCGTGACGAATAAAAACAATCGTTTTGTACTTGGTATCTCCAACAACAGCAACAACAACAACCGACCTCTCATGCAACAAAACGCCTCATGAATGCTAAAATAATATGCCATGCTTCGTAACTCAATGCAAAAAAAGCAAACATTTCTTCCTTACGTCATTCAATGAAACATAACTCGCCTAGGTCCAGAAGAAGCCTCTTGATTTCTCCTCTGCTCGCCCAGGATAAGAGCAAATAGTCTCTTGGCCAGGGCACCCTCGTCCCAGCCGCCGACTTGAGCCTTGAAGGCATCGACGCAATCCAGGTGCCAACGCTCCAGCGTCATGGCTTCACCCTGGCTGGTGACGGTCTTTCCAAGATATTTGTCTGAGCAACGCTCGTAATAAGTAGTGAAAGGGCCTTGACGACGCTCTTGAAGTAGATCGTCGAGTACGAGCCAATGTTTGCGGGTCCAGACCGTTTGTGATAGTGGTGCAGGACGCGGTTGTTTCTTAGGTCCCGCATTAGACGTAGGGACCTCAATAGTGGTGGGATTCTCCTTGTTGGTAGTTTGACCGGGTGGTGGTCTAATACGCGGTCGCTGGGGACCGTTGCTAGACTGTGATGCTGCCGAAGAATTGGACAGTCGACGTTGATGTCGAACCTTGGCCTGTTCGATAGGAGAGAGGACGCTGCTCGTGAATTCGACTACACGACCAGGGGTATGGGGTTTGAGAGGAGAGCGTAGACTTGATTTAATAGGGGATGCGTTTCTGGGAGGTAGTGGTCGGAGAAGAGGGCGAGGGGCGGGA